>QGSO01000267.1:1383438-1722855 GCA_011037825.1 Carya cathayensis | reverse complement strand
TTCATACATAAAGGCATACTAAAAAGCCGTGATCACCACACTAGTCTAAAATGGTTGTGATCAAAAGAATACTTGAGATACAAATCCAAAAGTACAAGTATTAACCTAAGTTAAATACTATACCATCATCAACATCGCACCGTAGCCTAGATGACCGTATTCAGTTGGTCAGATTCCAATTCTCCTTTGGGTCCTGTAACAAGATCTACCCATTCGGGGGGAATGGTAGTTGGGACTACCACAGTGAGATTTGATTACAAATCTAGTAAGTTAACATAAAACTCACACACAGGTTAAAAATGCATGCATGGCAGTAAAAGCATAAATGCATAAGTATAGTCATACATAAGCATACATAACTTGACATATAGCATGACTTAACCAGAACTTAAACGTGAACTGAACTTGACTTAACATGGCATAAACTTAAGCTTAAAACATAACATGAACAAACAACATAACATGAACGTGAAACATAACATGGACTTGAAATATAGCATGAACGTAAACATGCATAACATAAATAAGAACTTGAAAATAACATAAACTTGAACATAACATGACATGAACATAACATATACGTGAGCATAACATAACATGGACTTGATCTAAAACTTGACTTATCATGTATTTGATCTGAAACTGGACTTAACATAAATTTGGAATATTATTCAATTGTCTTGATTAATAACGTGCATTAATACGTACTCCACAGTTGTTGTGGCCCCACGTATTCAAGTAACATAAAACATAATACGTACTCCACAGTTGTTGTGGCCCCACGTATTCACATGTAAATCTATACATGATGTATCTCCACAGTTGTTGTGGCCCCATCGTATTCTACATGTCACAATTGCTGTGATCTCACGTAGTGTATGCTCCACAGTTGTTGTGGCCTCCATACTTCATGACTCCACAGTTGTTGTGGCCCCATGAATACACATAACATAAAATATAATACGTACTCACAGTTGTTGTGGACCCCACGCATTATAAGTAACATAAAATATAATACGTACTCCACAGTTGTTGTGGCCCCACGCATTATAAGTAACATAAAATATAATACGTACTCCACAGTTGTTGTGGCCCCACGCATTATAAGTAACATAAAATATAATACGTACTCCACAGTTGTTGTGGCCCCACGCATTATAACGTAACATAAAATATAATACGTACTCCACAGTTGTTGTGGCCCCACGCATTATAAGTAACATAAATATAATACGTACTCCACAGTTGTTGTGGCCCCACGCATTATAGTAACATAAAATATAATACGTACTCCACAGTTGTTGTGGCCCCACGTATTATACAATAATAAATCGTACACAGTTTCACGATATAATAACATAAATATTCGTACTCCACAGTTGTTGTGGCCCCACGCATTATAGTAACATAAATATAATACGTACTCCACAGTTGTTGTGGCCCCACGCATTATAAGTAACATAAATATAATTATCCACAATTATAATATTTTCAGAGCTCATTAAATTATTATAATTGTGCTACTTTAAAAACAAGCTTATCTAATACTTTGAAATTCGATGGATAAGATCCGGGAAAACGCCATCGAGGTACAACGCTTAGGATAAAACTGTTCATGATTTTACAGCTGTCGGTGAAGAACAAATTACGTGATTTACGGAAAAGATAATCTATACGCGTGATTCCAGATGAGAGTAAAGACGAGAGAGATGTGATTGCTGTCGGGAAAGAATCCAAAACGGATTGTCTTGCCGTCTACTATGTGTGAAAATAAAAGGAAAAAAAATGGTACAGAGATAAGAATTAGCGGACTGTTACAGGGGGTACCCCATTGGACTCCCTTTATTCAGAGAGCAAAAGTGGAAGTACCAATTGGCTCTAACTAGTGGGGTTGGTTTCGCGTTTCTTGGATACTAATGGCGATTTTTGAGTCAATCAAAAGTGGACTGCTTCTTTCATCAAATAAGAAAAAGGAAGATGCTTTGTTGGCATAGCTTCTCTAGAAACGTTATCTTTCTCTCTCTCGTAAAACCCTCTTACCAGTTACCTTTCTCTATATTTCATTTTTCTTATTTTAGAATCGTACGACACTCCATACTATTGTGCTTGCTAGCCTCCAATATGATCCACCCGGGAGTACCATCGAGAGAACAATGTATGAGGCCCATGGGCCATCTAAAGTTTCATGCGTCATTGGTGCTTGCCAGCCTCCAATTTTAGGCTGCGTTTAGATACTGAGTTGAGTTGAGTTCTTTATAAATAGTAATAAGTTGAGATAGTTTAATGAGTTTGGTGGAATTCACTTAAAATGAGTTATGTGTGTTTAGATATTAATATAAGTTTAGATATATTTATGAAAAATTGTAAAAAAAATAGATCTCACTATAATTTTATACTGTTTAACTGACAAGAGCTAACTGAAATAGTCTGCAATTGGACCTCACCAAATACAGCATTTGGAGCAAAAATACTCATTTGCATGCATTGTAGCCCTCAATGCCAACAGAAACAATGGTCAAAAAGCAATTAAGAGCAGCATTGATTTTTTTTTTTTTTCAAGCATCCATCATCAAAACACATTTGCTTTTTTTTTTTCTTTTTTTTTTCACCACGCAAATATAGTATTCACAATTCCATTCACACAGTGGCCCAACCATTACACGACTTCTCCCATTGAACCCAGAGATTGTGGGGGATGATCGAAGTAATCCCTTCTTGATTTAGAGCTTCCAGATTTTAATTGGGTGCCGGTGATTCTAAATTCAGTCTGTCACATCTCCCTGTAGCGGAGTTTCTCGAGATCTCACAGTGATTTTTACGACAGCTGCGTTTGGTCACAGATGACTCGGGGAAGCATAAGAAGGCACGAAAGAGAGAGGGGCAAAGATGCATGTAGGAGTTAACATAAACACAATAAAAAAATTTCAAAATAGCTTAGATGGAATCTCTAGCATTTGTCAGGGAGAGGTTACATCTATTTATAATGTAAAACCCATGAGCTCAGCTAGATGTTTGGTTCTTAGAATATGTTCAAATTTAAACTACACTGAGCTTAACTCAATGCAGTCAAGGAATCCAACAAGCCCTTAAAGATCTATCCAGAGGTACCTCCATCAAGTCATGGGAACCCCTAGGTGGTCACCATATATGCAGCAGTGGGATGGCAATTCGGGTTTCAGAGTCATGTTTGTATCTTGTTAAGTAATAGACATTCTATGGATCAATCTGAATTCAACCTATTTAAATAATAGGTCGTGTCATGTCATCCATTTTGATTTATTTAATAATTAATTAGAAATATGATAACAAAACACGATTCATTTCAATTCGTTTTATGTAGATGTGTTGAATTAATACGCATAATTCATTTGATATGATTAACATAATTTAATATATAAAAATTTAAAATCTATATTTATTAGTAGTCACAATATCTTAAAAAAAACAATAAGACGACTTGCTACAATTCCAACAATAACAAATATGACTATAAGTCCAAAATTACAATTCCAACAACAAAAATACAAGAATATTGATAAATATCAATATTACAATTCAAAAATAATAAAATTATAATTTTGAAATAAAATATAAATGAGTTATTGTGTGTTAATTTTGAGTTAACCGGATTGACCCGTTTATTAATCATGTCATAACATGTTAATCCGTTTTGATCCGAATACATTAATATCACACTTAAACTCAAACTCACTAATTTCGTGTAATACATTGCCACATCTAATCTATCCCATTCAACCCCACCCCCATCAGTGCATGAGTCTTGAGACTCCCAAATTGAATAATGTTACATACAACTGTGAAGTGTACAAGTACTGCATAATCATTTTGAAAAAATTGAAATATAATGTGAGTCTCATATTTACTCACTTTTTTCCTAAAAAAATTACGGCATTTAAACATTTTATAATTATAAATATCATTTTTTAAATGAAAAATTTACTTTTACACCAATCCCTCTTGGCTAAGCCAAGAACCACGTGTCGGATTCGATTTAGTGGATTATTTGCTCGTCTTTTTATTTTAATTTTTCTACCATAACGGGGTTTTCGTTGGATTCTCCTACTTTCCCGCATAAAAAAGAATTATGCGTTTCCCATATTCAAAATGTCTCTCATTTCCTGTCCGAACATGTACATGCCATTAGGAAAGGAGTAGATAAACTTACAACTAACAAAGGGAAAGGTTAAAACTACAAAGTAATGATGAAAGCACCATTATCTTTATAATTTTTTATATAATCATATTTTATATTTTATAAAATGATATTATTTTTATAAATTATTGAATAACACTATTTGAAGATCCTTGCACTATATATACATAATTTGATTTATAATATTTAAAATTTATATTTTAAATTAAATTATACTACATAATGATATGTGCTATGAAAATCTTCAAATATAATTGTTTTTAGTATTAAATCTACCTACCGGACATAAGCAAGAGGTAAGATAATAGAAGAGCAGAGCTTCCTTACTTTTTAGAAGAAGGAAAATGATAATATAATTATTAAATATGTCCGCTCATATATCTTTATTTGTTTCTTAATGATTAAGGAAGTAATTATTAATAAATTTATATATATTTTATTTTTTTTAATAATCAAGGATGTTTAAAAATTAATTAAAAGAAAAATTCATTTATACTAATGTATATATTTGATCGACACGTTTGATAGTTACCTTAACATTGTCCATTCATATTTTGAAACAAGTATCAAACTTTTGATAAATTGCAATTTACCCATTTTCTCTTAAAAAGATAAAAGCAATGCTAAAAATTTCTAAAAAAAGATAAAATGTCCTGTTACATTCTTGAAAAATCTTTTTTTTTTTTTTAAATTTTTAAATTTTTATCTTTTGAATTTCTATAAAAAGATCAAAACTTTTATCTTTTAATATATTTTAATGTTTTTTTAATTTGTTTCTATATGTTTTAGTTTCTAATTAAGAATATTTATATTAGCTGCCGATTGCCGCCTGCCTCGGGAGCCCTGAATCACGCGGTCACGCCCAATACCAAAACCTATTTACAATCGTGTAAAAATAAAAATCATCTCCGAATTCAGAGCCTAGTTTTATTGGGGATTTTAAAATTTTGCGTGCTCATATTATAGCCTATAACCTAGATTACGCGTTGCCGAGGGGGCAGACTCTCCGGCAACTCTACCACAGTCGTCAATTTCCGGTCAGTATTATCTCATCCACAATCTCAGTTTCTCAAATTGATTGGAGAATGATAAGTGTGCTTTTAATCTGGTCTATTTTTACCTGTAAAAGAACAAAGGTCGATTTTTGATGAAAAATTTTAAGGGTTTAGTACCCTTTTGTTCGTCGAGAAAGCGATGGGAAAGAAAATAGTGAGGAAAAAATTGATCTATTTGTTTTTGAAATTGATTACCAACTCCCTCCAAATGAACTAAATAGTATATTTCTATGTTGAATATTTTTTCTCGATTTTAGATTGAATTAACATTACGTGGTGTAATTTTGGGTGTGGAGAACTCTTTGTTGGTTCCAGATGATGAGCAGAAAAACCAGTAACAGCTGCGGTATATGTGAGTGTTCAAATCATGCTTCTATTTGCGCGGTTTGTGTCAATTACAGGTATTGATTCTGAACTGAATGATTTTCCATATTACACATCTGTAACATGTGTACTTCTGGTACTTAATCAAGGAATTTTGTGTCTATGAAACTTTCTTGTGGCTTTTTTTTTTTTTTATTTGATGAATAAACAAATTTATTGATCAAAGGAAGGCATAGCCTGTATTACAACTCTGATGCCCCCTTAAGTGGGCACATTAGAGGTAAGAAAATCTTGAAAAGCCATGCCATTAAAATCAATGGCCATGGCCCATCTACAAAGAGTTCTAAAAAATAAAAATTTTAGCTCCTCCAACGTTCTTTCCCGGTCTTCAAAGGTACGCTCGTTACGCTCCCGCCACAAACACCACATAATGCATATAGGGATCATCTTCCACATAGCTTTAATTTGTTGGCTACCTCTTATGCTTGGCCAGCTAGCCAACATTATCTCCACATTTTTAGGCATCACCCAGGCCATAGCCAAACGGGAGAAGACCTCATTCCATAGAAATCTAGCTAATTCACAGTGCAGTAGTAGATGATCAACTGACTCTCCCCCTCTTTTACACATACAACACCAGTCTGCAATAATGATGCCTCTTTTCCTCAAATTGTCAGTGGTAAGGATCTTACCCAAAGAGGCTGTCCAAACAAAGAAAGAGGCTTTGGGCGGTGCCTTATGCCTCCATATCTTCCTCCAAGGGAACTCGGTATTAGTCTCTGGAGTGAGGGCTTTATAGAAGGATCGAACGGAGAAAGTACCTTTACGTGCTGGATTCCACCACATGGCATCCTCTTGCTGGCTGTTTAGCCTTATGGAGTATATGACACTATAAAAGTCTGCGATGCTACTTATCTCCCAATCTTGTACTGCCCTACTGAAGTTAATGGTCCAAGTAATCCGTCCCCCTGATAGTTCCATAACATCCGCCACAGAGGCTTCCTTCTCACTTGCCAACTGGAAGAGAGTAGGATATGAATCTTTTAAAGCCCTACTACCACACCACGTGTCGCTCCAGAATTTTATCCTGGATCCTTCGCCCACCTGCAACTTAACAAAGCGGTTAAACACCCCCCAACCTTTTCTTATATATTTCCACAACCCTACTCCATATGCCCCTCTAACTTCTCTGGTACACCAGCCCCCCCAAAAGCCACCATATTTCTTGTCAATTACCACTCTCCATAAGGAGTCTGTCTCCTTGGCAAATCTCCATAACCATTTTCCCAATAAAGCCCGATTAAAGACTCTTAAGGTTTTGAACCCCTAGACCTGCCCCCGGTATAGACCTACACACTTGCTCCGATTTAACAAGATGGAATTTAAACTCGTCCCCCAAACCTCCCCACAAAAAGTCTCGTTGCAGCTTTTCAATACGGCCTGCCACACTTGCTGGTATCGGGAAAAGGGATAGGAAATAAGTAGGTAGATTTGATAGAGTACTCTTTATCAAAGTAATCCTCCCACCTTTTGATAAGTACATTCTCTTCCACCCCGCCAAACGCCTCTCTATTCTCTCGATCACTGAATCCCAGAGCGAGGGAGCCCTTGAAGCACTTCCCAGTGGAAGTCCCAGGTAGGTCATAGGGAAAGATGTGATCTTACAACCCAGAGTTCTTGCCAAGTAACGAACATTAGGGACTGGCCCAATTGGCACCAATTCTGATTTGTCCAAATTTACCTTCAAACCGGAAACTGCCTCAAAGCAAAAGAGTAAGGCCTTAAGGACTCGCACCTGTCTTTGGTCAGCTTCACACATAATCAGTGTATCATCTGCAAACAATAAGTGTGAAATGTTAATAATACCCCTATCCGGGGTTCCAATCGAGAAGCCTTCTATTAGACCATTTGAAACCAACTCTGACAACATCCTGCTTAAAGCCTCCATAACTATAACGAACAGCAAGGGAGATAACGGATCCCCTTGTCTCAAACCACGTGAACTCTGGAAGAAACCCACTGACACTCCATTTAGCAACACTGAGAACTTTGCCGTTGATATGCACCATTGGATCCAGGCCCTCCATCGCTCACCAAAACCACATCTCCTAAGTAGGTGAAGAAGGAAATCCTAGTTGACGTGATCATATGCCTTTTCCATGTCGAGTTTGCACATGATACCTGTTTTCCCTGCTTTCCCACAACTGTCCAGGCATTCATTGGCGATTAAAACTGCATCCAAAATCTGTCTTCCTTTAACGAAGGCATTTTGAGGTTGCGTGACAATCTTCCCCATCACCTCACTCAATCTGTTCGCAAACACCTTGGAGATTATCTTATACACCCCACTTACTAGGCTAATAGGCCGAAAGTCTTTAATCTCCATCGCCCCCACCTTCTTAGGGATCAATGCAAGGAATGTGGTATTAAGACTTTTTTCGAACTTTCCAGCCCTAAAAAACTCTTGGAAAACCTTCATAAGGTCATCCTTAATTACTTCCCAACAGTCTTGAAAGAAGCCCATTGAGAAGCCATCCGGTCCTGGTGCCTTGTCTCTTGCCATTTTCCTCACAACTTCATGAACCTCTCTCTCTTCGAAGTCCCTTTCCAATCGTGACACATCATTTAAACCAATGGTGTTAAAGCCCAGACCGTTCAGCGGAGGCCTCCATCCCACCTGCTCCTTTTAAGTTATGAAATCACACTTCTTGTGGCTTTCTTTACCATACAAGAGTGTCTAGGGATAGTTTTAAATGGATGCTTTCCATTATGAAGCTTTTAATACGAGTCATTTACAGGAGTGCCTGAGTCTGTAGTTTTGGGTTAATTAATTAATTAATTTTTTGGCAGATTGAATGAGTACCACAATGGGTTAAAATTGTCAAAGAGTCGCAGGGATTTCTTGTATGCAAGATTGAGTGAAGTGCTGGTGGCAAAGGTTTGATTTCTGCCTTGTGAATGATTTTTTCTATTATATTTTTTTCTTTTTGTTTTTCTTGATTGCCAATGGTTTACATTTGTAAGGTGTTGTAATGAGCTCTAGCTCAGATTGCACCTCCTCCCCTTGCAAAAAGGTGGAGGAGAGGGGGTTGAGGTCATGATAACTAAACAATTAGGACAAGAATACAACAAAGTCGTTGGTGATTAGTAGTAAGAAAAATTTATGTATTGTTCATGGAAACACATTCTTGACAAAGAAGGTAAGAAACTACTGCAAAACTCCAGTCCAAGCTTTATTACTAAGGTAGCTATCCCAATATATATTAAGACGCTTTCTGTGGAACCTGCTAATTATGATTACTAAACTAAATCAGGGAGTCATATTTGAAACAGTCAGTGATAGACTCCTCATGATTATGAAATGTTTCCTTACATCAAATGTCACATGATCGCCTGGATGGTAAAATCTAAAATTTGAAGTTATACATAACGGGAGCAGCAAAACCATTTTCTATGTTTTTTTATCATATTAAAGCTTCAAACTCAGGAGAGGCTAAGGACTTGTGAATGAAAAGATGGTCAACAGTACCCATGTAAATGAAATGACCCTATTTATGTTCCAAAAGATCCTGATAAATGAAAAAAGTCGCTTGTTCTTTTGATAAATGAAAAAAAGTTGCTTGGTCAACGCACATAAAAGCCTATCACTGAATACAGGTTGTAAAAGCGATCACTGAATACAGATTATTATAGCGAATAGAGTGGTTTCTATGTTTTGTAATCATTTTCAATTGCAGTATAAAGAAACTCAATGGGTATCCAATTTCACTTGTAATTTACGCATGTGGATGCCAACTCTTTTGTTCTATCACACCCATCAACTTTCAATAATCTTTCTTTTATGTTTTCTTTTTATAAGTAATACTTTCTCTTTTATGTTTTTCTGTAGTTGCTTACTTCCATTCTGCCTTTTGTTGCTATATACTATGTTGCTATATACTAATTTAAGTACTAGAGTGATGCAAACTTCGTGTTTGATGCATCTAAAAAATTGTTTATTTCTCTTGATTAATTATATATAACTTTTACCAGGGGAAGGCAGATGATCAAACTAATTGGAGAGTAGTTCACAATGATAAGCTTGTGAAGTTGAGGGAGAAGCTCCGTTCTAATAAAAAGCAACTTGTGCAAGGTTGATTGCCCACTGAAAGTTGCTCGCATTTCACTTTCTAAACCTGTTGACTTACACTTACTCTTACAGGCAAGGCTAAGATTGAGAAGATGTCCCATGATATAAAAGCTAAATATGGGGTGCTTGAATCAGCCCTTTCTATGGTAAATACATCCTGTTTAGTCAATCTTATTATCGATTGTAATGATGCCGACAAGTCGCTCTTACTAGTTTTCTTGTGTTTTTCTGTCAGCATAAATTAATGTGTTTTATTCATTGATTTTATCTTTGCAGTTGGGAAAGTATCGCGTGGAACAACTGGAAAAGTTCTATCCTAACCTAATTTCCACTCAGACCTTGGGGCATGTGAGTGCTGTTTTCCTTAGTTCTTAATGTTGATACTGGTTTTGTAATTATTCATTAATGGCTACTTACCTTGCAAAAAAACTGTACATTTGTCATGTAAGTACATGTGATAAACCAATATATTTATAATCTGAGTTGTTTTGTTTTAATATTATTTCATATTTGAGGGTGAATATCTCTCCCTTGTATTTTTTCTTCTATTCTACATAAATATCTTTTTTTCATCTAAAAGCTCTGTTGAATGCTGCAGATGGCAATCACCGCTGAACGCCTTCACAAACAGTCTGTGGTTGTAAAGCAAATATGCAAATTGTTCCCCCTACGTCGGGTAAGCACTTCAGAAACAAATGTATCTTGATTTCTTAGATTCAATTGTCAACCATATTTTGTTGATAACTCATGATGAGTATATCCTTTGTGGATGACTTTTAACTGCATTTTAAATGTATGTTCAATTTGGGCCCTTTTTTTTCTTTTATTTTTTTTTTCAAAAATAGATGTCATTTATTTTTTGTTCAGAAACTGAAGTAAAGTTTTTTTCTCAAGAACTGTTTAATTTTCCTTGGAAGTTAAGAACTGTTCATTGCAGTTAACATTTAATATTTATAACCTTGGCAATAATATATGTGGCAGTAGCTAAAATCTTAAGGAAAAAGCTGGTCTGCTGCCCCACTTGTACCGCTACTGAATTCTGCTGGGCAATTTCTTTTTTTTTTACTTAGTGATTAAGGAAGTGATTTTAAATGTATTGGTATATATATATTTTTACTTAGTAATTAAGAAAGTGATTAAAAAATGTGAAAAGAAAATTGAAAAAAAAAAACAACTGGGTGCAGTATGCTCCAAGCAGCATAGTAGCCGCACCCAAATCTTAATTGCAATTTTCAAGCTTCCAATCTTATATTTAATTATATGTAGGCACACACACATTCTAAAAAGAATCAATTTCAAGTGTCCACTCTATGAATAATCTTAAGGAAAAAAACACGTTCTGATTTTTTAGTGTTGTGTATGTAAGATGAGTGGGAGGTTCATTGATCATCTTTTACTCCGGTGCAAGATTGCTACTGCTTTGTTTCTTTAATTGAGTTGGTATGGCTTCAGTCATGCTCAGTAGAATAGTGGATCTTTTTTATTCATGTAGAGGGTTAAGTGGCAGCCCGTAAATTGCCATTGTGTGGACGATGGTTCCTTTGTGTCTTAGATGGTGTATTTATTGTATCTTTTTCTTCTTTCAGATAGCTGTTTCTCCTGTATACTTCCTGGGTAATTGGGTTGTGCCTTTGGCCCTTTTGTGCTTTTTAATGAAGTTATATTACATGTCAAAAAAGTGTTTTCTTTGATGTTTTATGATGGAAGTCTAGAAAACTATAAAAATTCCTTCTCTAAAGCTTTCTTTGTTCTTGCCGTTCTATCTTCTTCTTGTCCTTTCTCAAAGTCATGAGAAACGATATGCATTTATAGGCATATAAAACCCTGATCTCACTTCAGAAAAAAATCTGAAATCTGTGTGCATACAAGTGGAAAACATGTTTGAATGCACTTAATTCCAAAATGAGGTTCATAGATCTATTGGTTCAAACACTTAAGAACAAATTGTGGTTGTAACAATCTGTCTAGTCATGTTAACTTTGAGTTCAAACAAGTTACCAAATGTACTTTCAGTGTTAGTCTCTGCTTGAGTTTTTTCATCTAAAGTCAAAGTATCAAATGCATTTCAAACGTGACTCTCTGTTTTTTATGTGACACTTGGAACACATTGTGATTGTAACAATCTGTCTAGTCGAGTTAACCTTTAATTCAAACAAGTTACCAAAAGTATTTTCAGTGTCAGTCTCCGCTTGAGTTTTTGCATCTGCAGTCAAACGAAGAATCAAATGCCTTTTCAAACGAGACTTTGTGTTTTTTTATATGGAGTCTACTGTTGTAGTTTGAATGCTAGTGTATAGTTTTGTAAAGAATAAGATAGTTTGTCCCAAAACCTAAATTGTTCAACATTCTCTTACCAACATTCCAAGTAAATTTTATGCCTATTTACTTGGAATAAAATTTCTCTTATTAATTATAAGATAAAGTATGTAATCAAATCTAATCTCCTAAGGTTTGAGTTCTAGGTTTCTAAGTCAACTTACTCCTAATTTTTATAAGATCAATGCATAACGGTTAATTTCTTCATGAATGTATGTAACCATTGCTTCAATTTTTGAGTGACGTGATTCATTTTGTAACTGCCTTACCTTTGATTGTAATGGGGCTAGTTTCCATAATTTGCTTGTACCCATTTCTAGTTCCTAGGTACTGCTAGGTGTATTCCGTGTGTACTGCCTGTGTACTTGGGCTATACCTCTTTTCAATCAATAAAACTTTATTGTTACTTTTATATATATATATATATATATAAAAGAAACTAAAAATATAATAAGCTTTTTTTGTCAGTACCTGTTCTTGTCCCTTACAAAGTCTTCAGCCTTTAATATTGTCATTTACATGCATTAGTTACAAGTCTTAATTTTTTAAGCAATTAAAATGTGGGGAATGGGGAGAATATGCTTTGTGAATGGACTATAATATTATGACACTATACTAAATAGAAGGGAAAAAAAGCCATCTAAAAGCGTTATAATATAAGCAATACTTGTTTGTTTTCATGGTCAATATTTGTCCAAAATCCTGTAATTTCCCCCAATTAGTTATGCTTTGATTAGTGTTGTGAAGCATGAGATGAATTTATTTTTTAGTCTTCATCAAACGTGTGGTTAAAGATGGGTTCCACAACCATCGGTGCTTTCTCAAATCTTGGCATATCCTTTCCTTTTAGGTGGTCATAGACGGTGAAAGAAAAGATGGATCTACTGGTCAATATGATCAAATTTGCAATGTACGATTACCAAGAGGACTTGATCCACACTCTGTTGTGTCAGAAGAGCTTGCTGCATCTCTGGGGTAATTTTCTCCCTTGAGGCCTCATATGCATGTAGGATTTTAAGCAGCTTTTGAGGTGTACTGAACACTTTGTGATCACTATACTGTGCTGCTAATATTCTTTTATGTATTCACTTATCAGAAAAAAGACTCTTATATATTTGTGTTTGTGTAAATATGTTACTTATCCTGAAACTGCAGTTATGTATTCACTTATCAGAAAAAAGATACATATATTTGTTTTTGTGTTAATATGATCCTCACTCTGTTGTGTCAGAAGAGCTTGCTGCATCTCTGGGGTAATTTTCTCCCTTGAGGCCTCATATGCATGTAGGATTATAAGCAGCTTTTGAGGCGTACTGAACACTTTGTGATCACTATACTGTGCTGCTAAGATTCTTTTATGTATTCACTTATCAGAAAAAAAGACACTTATATATTTGTTTTTGTGTTAATATGTTACTTATCCTGAAACTGCAGTTATTTGTACCATTAAGTAATTCTGTGCAGTCGGCTTATGCATATTTATGTTGTCTTTACTCTAATCGGTGATAACCATTATTGATAAACAGATACATGGTGCAACTTCTGAATCTTGTTGCTCAAAACTTGGCTGCTCCAGTTCTTCATAACTCTGGTTTTGCAGTAAGGACTTATTTTCGTATAAAATGATTTAAGATTTTCTTCCTTGGCTAACAATGAGCTTGGTTTGTTTAATTGTTTGGGGGCGATTGGGACTATATTTGTAAATAGATATGAAAAGGCCACGCTATTGAAGTTGAAGTGTTCCTGAAAACAATTATGAGTTTATCCCAAATGGCTTTAATATTTAGGACTGAAATTCTATAATTATTAGTTTTGTAAGCTTGTGTATATTTATTAGTTTTAGAAAAAAAGTAATGCTTAGTGTTTATGTTTATGCGTTCAATTAGATTCTATTGTCTTATCAAATTAGCACCTCCTCATAGTGGCCTGTCAACTAGCTCACATGCTGCTGCTTCTGGCCTTTTATGAAATTTTTGCTAATGAGGATATTTAGAACTTTCTACATCTTTTTTCTTTTTCTTAGAACCGATATAATAACAATTTTTGTTTTGAACTTTCAAAGTCTTGATATTTTTATATTGGTTGCCAATGTTCCCTCTGTAGTGTGGTTTTTTCTTTGGGAGATCTTAAGCTTCAGAAAGTTTATCGTGTTCATGTTGTACACTTGGATTCTCTCACTGATATTTCTTTGGTGTTATATCTGTGTTTACAAATTTACTTCAGGGTTCTTGCTCTCGAATATGGCAACGAGATTCTTATTGGGATGCACGCCCATCATCTAGAAGGTACTGTTGTCTGGCAAGTTTATTTTGTTGTCGTATTTGGTTGTATAAGCTTATTGAACTGAATATGCTTTCTGCTATGCAGTAATGAATACCCCCTTTTTATACCACGCCAAATTTATTGTTCCACTAGTGGGGAAAATTCATTGTCCGATAGAAGCTCCAATAATTTTCGTGTTGCTTCAATGGAATCTGAGAGGAAGCCGCGCCTGGATTCTTCTGGCGGTAGCTTTAATTTTTCTTCTGCTTCTGTGCATTCTGTTGAAACACACAAGGATTTGCAGAAAGGGATTTCACTTCTCAAGAAAAGCGTGGCATGCATTACAGCATACTCTTTTAATTCACTATGTTTGGATGTCCCATCTGACGCATCTACTTTTGAAGCATTTGCAAAGTTATTGGCCAAACTGTCTTCATCCAAGGAAGTTCGATCTGTTTTCTCTGTAAAAATGGCTTGTTCAAGGTACACCATCCATATGTGTGATTTAAGTTTTTGTTGTCTTTATTTCATTTCTACAAGTAAAAATTTGAGAACAATTGTCTTAAGAAGTTTTTGGATGACGGCTAGTTTTCATGACTTTCTATATCCATTTCTAGCTGCTAACTTGTAACTAGGTGTTCTCCTTCGTATACTTCCTGTGTACTTGGGCTACTCCTATTTTGCTTGATTCAATAAAACTTTATTTTACTCATATAAAAAGCAAGGAGTGCATTTTTATAAAGAAATCATTATGGCAATCTGCTTAATAAATCCTGTCTGTAGCTTGACTGTGACATAGATGCTGCACGGTTGAGATTATGCATGAGCTACAATGAGAAAATGGGAAGTACAAGGGTAGAAATAGGTATAAACTTAACGAAATATTTCAAAAAAGCCCAGCCTTACCATTTATTTGCATGTCAAATATGTTAGTATATTGAGAATTTTTGGAAGTTGGAAGAGCCAATAGAGGTGATTTATGCTTAGATCACAGAACTTTTGGTTTGGCCTTCTAATATGGTGGACCAGTGCAATGTGTTGTGTGGATTTTTTACACAATTATAGTTGAGTTTGACCTTTATTTAATGGGTTTCCCATAATTTAATATTTTAGCAGAAATTCTTTATGTCCATTGTTTGTTCTTTTTACCATATATAAAATTCTTTCTCTCATTAATCGAAATTTGTCGATGGAATAGGTATACAATCCAAAGAATGATTCTTTCCAAAAATAAAAATAAAAAAATGAAATGGAGAGAATAAAAGGTTATGAAGCTTGATTATGCTGAAAGCATTTTCTTTGTGGTCATTGTAAGTTTTACAATTTAAGTTGATTATTGGAGTGCTAATATCATTTTTCCCTTCGACTGGAAAAAGATAATTTAATATCCAGTCCTTTCTTGGTTGAACTTTATTTACTAACATGTCCTCAATGATATAAATTCACTTATTAATATCATACTTATAATATCGTTATGTAAAAGTTACCGATAAAAAAAATATCATTATATGTAAAAGTCTTTTCTACTGTGCATGACATTTGCTGTTTTAATTTTCAGGTCATCTAAACAAGTTGAGCAATTGAAAAAATCTGTATGGAATGTGAATTCTGCCATTTCCTCAACCACTCTATTGGAAAGTGCACATACACTGCCTACCATGGTATAGCTTCCAGACTCAATTCTTTTTGTCTTCTTTACCTGTTCTTTTGTTTGCCACTCCTAACACCCAGCAGTCTCTTCCTGCTTGACCTGTCCACACACCTGAGAGGCGTTGGGTGGGGAAATTAAGATAGGTGTGGTTGTAAAACGTCATTTCTCAGCTGCTGCTAGTGATGAAAAAGGAGTGAATAAGAATTATCTGATATGGTGATCACCTAGGGGACCATTAAAATAAAAGAAAGTTTGACCCACGTTGGTGCATTAAGCTTAATAGCTTGTGGGGAGATGCAGCTTAAGGTGCCATGGAAAGGAACAAATGGAGGTTGTCTCTCCTTTTACACTTTTTTTAATCATCAAAAGGACAAAAGGTTATGGCTACCGTGACATTAATATATCGCACTTTTTTTACCTATCAAAAAAAGATGACGGCTACTGTGGGAAGATTATCATCTGTATTTTGCATGTAGGCATATTGACTTTATCTTCATCCCTCTTCTGTTGCCTCGCAGAGAAACATTTCTGATAACATTCCAAATTCTGCTGCCAGTTTTCTATATGCCACCGAGTTGTCTGATGTTGGAAGGAACGAATGCCTCATTGAAGGATGGGATATTGTGGAGCATCCCACTTTTCCTCCTCCTCCATCACAAACTGAGGATATTGAGCATTGGACTCGAGCCATGTTCATTGATGCTACAAAGAAATGATCTGCTTTTATAACTGTCCTCTACTTTTTGTAAGTTGGCTATTGGTGCTCAGCAGTTGTGAATGTCACAGTTTATCCAACCAAAAAGTCAACCTCAGTCTCCCTCAAATCGCATACTAGTGAACTCTCTTACAAAATGTGTTTAAACTTACTCAGTTCGTTAAGTTTGAGTTGCTATGGTTGGTTTACACACACCCATCAACACACTTCGCAATGTCTGTAGAATGCATGCTCCCCACTGCCATGATGCTCTGAAAGACCTGCTGTTTAAGAAGCAAAATTTGATTTGTCTTGGTTTGAATGATTAGTTGTGCAGTGTCTTATGAATTTCTTCATCTGATCATGATAAATTGCGATAATTCGGTTGCCTTATCACGGCTTTGTTCTTGGCTTCACATGGTTCAAACTTCAAATTTGTTTTTAGTTCCCTTTAAAATCTGTGTTTCTATGCCTTTCTTTATTTTGTTTTGTTCTTAGCCGTCAAAAAATTTTGATTTTGATTTTTTATTTATTTTAACTTTTAATTGATAGGTACAGGGAAGAAGACGGTCCAACAAGAGTTGAAGAAGGCGGCATGGAGGAGGACCAACCTGCAAAACTTCAGTAACATGTTTGGCCTTCATCCATTACTTGTAAATAGAGAGAATATTCAATAGCATGTATATATGAAAACTATTGAAACTCATCCATGATTCTCTTTGTTGCCCAGTTATACCGTGCATTGCTTCATGTTTTAGTTCAGTAAAAATATTAAGAACTTGAATTAATTTACGGGGAAAAAAATACAAATACTATTTATCAGTCTTCTCAGTTATACCATATTTTTATATCTTTTATTTGTTTTAGATTATTATTCATATTTTTAAAAAAATGGTCAAGTTTTCAAATATTTTTTTTAAATCTTTAATATATTTTATTTTTCTAACAAATTGCATGTGCCATGTTAGCATAGTTAATGGTTTATTAACTAGTGTTTAACAGATGAAGCAATTTAATCAATCTTAAAATCACTAAGGAATAATAATAATAAAAAAAAATTACTCAGTTAAAAAACCGTGGAGTAATAATATCTAATGAATTCGTGTTTTTGAGTTGTCGTTTTGAGGGGTGGCAATGTGACACCAACCAATGTTCGAAGCATTTATCTAGTTTTATATTTCCTTTTTAGCTCTCAAAAGTCAAGTTAAATGAGAAGTTTTATCTTCAATTTTCAGACTTAGAATATTGATATAAAAATTACAATATGATCAAACGGAAACATCAAGCATTAGGATTAATTATTTGAAATAAGATGTTAAAACAGACAAGGCAGCAAGTTTTCAGAACTACAGATAAGCTACCTACCATCAAGTTTTCCAACTCTAAATTCGCTCCCTCACTTTCCTCTTACTTCTTCCTCTTCTTTAGGGGCTGGAGGGTCTCTTCTTCTTCATCCTCTTCTGGTTCCTCTACTACCACAACTTCTTCCTCCTCCCCATCTCCACTTTCATCATCCTCATCTTCATCTTCTTCTTCTTCATTACCATTATCATTATCATCACCATCATTATTACCATTATTATCATCATCGTCATTGTCATTTTCCTTATCTTCTCCATTCTCGTCCTTAGTTCCACCAGCCTGTCCTTCAAGCCCCTTCTTAGACTCATCGCTGTTGCCATTCGGATTGTTTCCATAACCTGCACCCTCTTCAGAAGACGGCTCCTCTCCGCCTTCTCCAAAGCCACCATCCCCATGGTCCTCATTATTATCATCAGCATTGTCTCCATCTTCTCCACCATCGACTGCTTCTGATCGACAGTTACTACTTTTGGGTGTAGAAGTTGGTAACAGCACATGATCAGGAGGGTCCTGAAATCATTTGAAGGCACAAAGAAAGAGTTAGACCGTGCTTTTCATGAAAACCATAACAAGTGATAGGGTACAGAAACCAGGCAACTGATCCAAAGCTATGGGTATAAAGTGAATTCAAGTTATATATATAATGAAAACAAAAGCATGAATCTTTATTTTCTTGACTGGGGAATCTGTACATAACCATGCCAATAATAATTCAAAAAGGTGGCAATAAAAAGTCACCATGGACGACAGATATGGTTGTGGTTCCACATTAAAATATGAATGGCGAATCAACTTCGGGACACAGATCTCAATTCGAATAGGTCCAATTCTAGTTAGAACAAGCCAACCAAATCAATATAATTAACTAGGCGTATTAGAAGGCAAACATAATTAATTAATTAAATCATGAGTAACGACCACATCGAATCTTAGTGATTATGATGAAAATTCACTCAATCTTTTTTTTTTTTAATCTTATCTAAGAAAATTAGAAACATAAAGTAAGCATGCAGATTCTTTGGATAACAATAAATACTCAATAATTATTATATAATCCCGCTTTTTTATCTTTTATTCATTGCGTGCCATTTAAAATGAATCTTTTGGTTCAAATATGATCATCTCTTTTGTCACGATACTGTTTAAGGCTTTGTTTGCATGTTTCGATGAAATAAGACAGATGAAAAATTTGTAAATAGTAATAAAATTATTTGTAAATACAAATGAAATAAAATCAGTTAAAATATTTTATAAAATTTTGAAAAACGAGAAATAAAAAATTAAACAAAAATATTACAAAATCATAATATTATTTTTATTTTAAGATATGAAAAAAATTAAATTATTTTTTATATTTTATTTAATAGTTTAAAAATTAAATAATATTTATATTTAAATAACATTTAAACGTTGAGTCGTGACACCTCTTCTCAACATCTAAAACGGTGATAAAATTCTTAGCATGTCCATATTTTGTTGAGAAAAATTATTAATTTAAGAAAAATATTTTATAATTTTAAAAATAAAATTAACTAAATCTGTATTACAGTGCCCATTTGGAGAATCTACAAAGCTCAAAATAAGAGTGATTTTTTACGCAATTAAACGGTGATTAAGATTCCCAAAAGAAAAGAAAAAGTGATTAAGAGAGGTAATTAAGATTTAAACTCACTTTCTTTTAAGAAAATAGAAAGAAAGAAAAAGATCTAAACTCACTTGAGCTAAAGAAAGGAGCTGAGCCGCAAGCAAAGCCGAGGTAAGTAGAGAAACTACAGTTTCCCAAGCGCACGTTAGCAACCAACCCTTGTTAACGGTAACCATAACGTCAACAAAGCACCTTTTGACCTCCATTTGTACGGCCTCCCCTTGTCCTGTGCACAAAACAAAGTCAGGCACGAACAGATCTGTCCCCCCAGCTCGGCCACACCGTTCGGATCTCCTACTAGAAGAACGGTTTAAAATACAGCCATGCTACAGCTACCGACATCCGCGGTGAGTATGCTTACCGAGAAGGCAAAAAAAAATTTATTTTTTTTAATTTTTTTTCAAACATTTTTTTAGACCCTTCCTCCATTTAAAATAAGTAAATAAAAATCATAAAATTATTAAAAAAATACTTCTTTAATCAGTAAATAAAAAACTTAAAAATAAAATAAAAAGCAAATCGGTGAAAATCTTCGAGACATAATTACATCGGTGACTACCGCATTTTCCTTTAAAAAAATCTCCTCCCCCCGCCAAGAAAAGGCAACGCAGAGCAAAAGGTGAGAGTCCAAGTCTCAGAAAGTATAAAAAGAAGAAGAAATAAGAAGAAATGGAAAAGTTGAAGCGAAGCAGGAAGAGAAACTACCTAGAAAAGCTGTGGTTGAACGGAGATTTTCCGGAAGACTTGGAAGGAAAAGAACAGAGAAAGCAGAGACCAGCGGCGAAAGGTAGTGAGAGGAAAAGCTAAACAAGCCGGAGAGGTGAACTATACGAAAGGAAATGACCAAAGGAATCAAATTCTATTCAGAAAACGCAACAGTACGGAGGTGACGCGTGCCTGGTTTTAAGAAGGCTGTGAATAGAAGAGAGAGAGAGAGAGTACCCGAATGGAATTGGTCAGTTTTTAGGAGGCTGAATGGAGAGCTAGGGCAGTGAGAGTACAGTGTTTCGGCTGCCCGACATAATGGGAGAGAGAGAGAGACAGAGAGAGAGCCCACTTCCATAAAAAGCAGAGTAGAGGAACAGTAGAAACTAGCTAGAAAGGGTAGTCTTGCATGGAATTCGATTCTGTCTTTGTTAATCATTCTTTTACCATTCTAACCTCCCTCTTTCCTTCTCTCTTCTATCCTCCAAATTCTTGTTATCGAGTTTTTATGGCAAGTTTAGAAAAACAAGTATAAAACTGATATTAAAATCAACTCCTTTTTTTTATATATAAAATAATAAATATTATATTTCTTCCCTTCAATATTATTTTTTAATTCAATTTTAATTTGACGCAATTTAGTTTTTTTAATAATTAAACTTTGATATTAGTCTATTAGACAACGACACATCGTTATCGGATTCTAGAAATTCTAAGTTGTTTGATTAACTTGATGGTCTGGATTTTGATTAATATGTTTTGACATTAAGAGAAGTATTTAATGTAGTAAGTATTTTATATCAAATTATGTTAATTTATATACTTTTTTTTAATCTAAAGTGACTTAATGCTCTTATAAGCTCTACACCACACATCTATTTAAGAAAAAAAAAAAAAGAGATAAAAAATAAAAATCCACCTCAATAAGTGTATAGTGCTTAACTGGTGAGTAGAAGAACTCATGTTCTTTGAATTTATTTTCTTTTTATTTTCATGCTGTTCTTGACACGGTGATGTATGGTTTAACTACCCAATATGGTGATGCATCATTGCATACTCTGCAACTCTTAATTATTTGAAAATTTCAGAGAAAATGGGATTTTAACATCATTCTATACTTTCTTCAGATCTAAAAAGCTTGGAAGCCAACTAATAAAGATGTTGCTGCAAAATTCCTAATACATGAAAACATCATCAAAACCTCAACACTGCAAAGGAATTTGATAGGTAGGCTGATTGACAAAAGAATGCATAAAGCAACATTAAAGAATGCAAGAATAGAATGTGTGCAATTTTGGATGTTAGAAGGAAGCAGAGCTGTTCCGTCTCAGTTGGTATCTGGGCATGGAAGTTGGATTTGAAGATAAAATTATCTCCACTTCCTGCAACACAAGTATCAACAACAACAAAATTGAAGACAAACATTTATTAACCAATTATGTTTGTTGAAAGAGAACTGCTACAGATGAAAAGAAATTACATAAAATAAACTTATAAACTATTGTGATTTTATATAATTTATTAGATCTACTTTATAATAAAAATAACTTTACAATTTAACATACTACATCAAGCTACATCAATTTGTGAGTATACTTTTATGCAATCACTTTGTAACTAAAGTATTTTCCTTGTTAAAAACATAAGTACCCTTTACCATACGAATAAATATTCTTCATATTTATACAAATACTCCAACTCAAATCAAATTCTCATATTGCTATTTCTAGACATCAAAATTCTCATATTTTTTTTCTCTCAACTATTAAGATTTTTATGTATTTTAGAGCATTAGCATTGGACTAGCTAAATGTCAGTAAAATCTAAAATATAGCTAAGTTTTGTATAAATGATATGCATTGGATTAGCTAAAAACCTTTAACTTAGACTTTGAGCTACATTAACTTTAAAAGAATTTTTAAAGCTGGAGAGTCACTATTCACCCATCTAACCCGTATTTTATTCACAAATAATCAACAAGGCTTTATTAAATTATTTTTAAAACTTCCATTAGTAAACAAGGCTATATATTATGTCCAGATTTGTCAAGAAGTATTTTTTGTAAAGAAGGTTATATTATGTTGGATGATTAGGTTGATATAAAAAATAGTTGGGAACTAATACTTTTAAGTAAAAATTAATTTATTAATTAATATACAGATTGTATTTGAAAAATATAAAAAAATATTATTAAAATACATAATATTATATTATTATTTTGACTTTAAGATGAATAGTCTAACGTGGATTAATATCTTCAATGGCTTTGGCTTTAGCTAAAACCTCAACTTTTATCCAAATTTTGAACTTAGGCAATGGTATTGCCTAGACCATTGCCAATGCTCCTAAGATGATTGGATCCTCATGTCTAATATATATATGAGTAGAACATTTGTGGGCCTGAGGTTTTAAATTAAACAAATTAAAGTCTTTCAAATGATAATAATATGTATTTCCCAATCTATTAAATTACCTAATTAATATCCTAATTATTTGCGTTTTGATATATAGTTTCTTATAAAGTTGAATGAGGACGATATAAGTATGCTGTTGAGTATTTGCATATAAATTTACAAAATGAAGTTTGGAATTCATTAATCTTTTCCCTGGATTTCATGAATTACTCATACGGCAGAATAGAGATGGCTAGGTCCAAGTTTAGGGGGCACATGTCATCTCCAGGAATATTAATTTGAATTGTGATAGGTCAGTAATCATTAAGGTTCTAATTACCCAAAAATATATTAAAATTCTAATTAACATTAAGAGGGATTGCACCTCAACAAAAAAAATCCAGCTGAAGTGAAACAAAACTCTAGTGCACCACCCCTGTTGTGGAAAGTTATAATTACAGAATAGTGCGGCAGAAAATTCCTAACTTTAGTGGGTTTTACGTAAGTTAGTTTCAAGCAAAGTTCAAAGAGATTTTAACAAACATATATATTCTTCAACACTAGGCTAACATTTTTCAGCTTCCAGTTGAATAGGATTCTTTAATGATTTAGTTATAATTTACACCAACCGAATGTTGGGGGATATGGCAACAAGAGTCCAGCATACATATCTCATATGCCTTCTCTACCTGAAAATCACTTTCCAGGTGATTCTGTCTGCTAATATGTCCTGTATTGATGACATACCTTGAAATTGATTTTTCCTATCTTGGCTTAGGTGACTCAGGTACTTTAGTAAATAGGTCATATAAACAGCATATTGTTGACATATTGTCACAACAGATGGTGGAGTCTCAAAGGGAATGATGGTGCCATACCATCCTGAAATGATTGTTTATTTTCAAAGGTCACACATTGAGTTCTTCCAATAATATAGAATCCAGATCCACAACAAAATTGAAATATATCACAATTAGGATGGTCTAGGATACTTAGGCAAGCACAAACAAGCTATTCCATCAAGATTAATCGCATTGCTTACATTGCAAAAAATTATGGGTTGCCTAAAGTTCAGATATTTAGTTCTGGTTTTAGAAGATCCTCTCTACTGAAATATATATGTACAGCTTCTTGCAATCATATTGGTATGATACCTTAGGTCTTTGGCTTTGGCTGGCTCTCGAGTTTCCTGCTAGGTAGGGTACTTCCAATCCAGCAAGTTAGTTGCTTGTTTGCCCCTAGGTCATGGATACTTTGGGGCTGTCTAGTGTCTGGAAAGTAACATACTTTATGAAATCTCACGAACACTATAGAACCAACCTTTTGGAAAGAAACTTGTATCCTTAATCTTTAAAGGTTAGCTGCCAATCTTTTAATCAAAGAGGTGACAATATTATTAAGATAAGGCATAGTTCTTCAAGCTAAGTATAAAATGTGGTGTGGTTAATGAGATCCCACATGTCTGGAAGGGAGAAATTCTTGTCTTTTATAATGATTTCAATATTCTCTAATTGAAATATTGATTAATCCTTTTAGAGTATAGGGTGAGATGTAGCTCGTGCTTTCATTGGGTCCTCACATAAGGCATCCAAACCCATAGGTTTACATCACAACGAACTGAAGCAAACAGAACAGCATAAGACTTTTACTGTTGTTATAACAGATTTCTCTGCGCTAAACGTCAAGGAATGCATCTCTATCCCATCTTCAAGCATAATAGAGATTGGTTGATCAACGAATGAGTGCATTTGTCCCTCTACTCCCTAGATCATTAACACATGTATGCACATATCTGTATAGACACAAACACAAGCGCACACACGTTCCCACACACATCATATCAAAGGCCGCCGTTGAATCTAGAAACAGGAAATAAGAGATTAAGATTGCTTTAAAAAAGTTGCCCTCGATCCTTACATTAAAAGAAACAATTTCACAGTCAATGCATCATGTTTGAGTCGAATTATAGTCTTTCAGAATGTATCATCCAACCTTAACTCGTAAATGAGAAAGATATACTGAGAAAAAAAGTCTGACAAACAAGGTAAAAATGCATTCAAATTCATTTAAAAGTATAGACTAAAAAAACGTGTTGACATTACTGCAATTGGTGCAAGAAAAAATCTATTTTGCAAGCTTACATATTAAAAACGTATTTGATATTTTGATTTTGCTTTTTGTAATAGGTCTCCAAAGAAGTGGCATGCTCATGCACGGACCTATAAGTAATAGAACTCTTGATGCAATGATTGATATCCGTATTACGAGTTTTGGTAGGAATGATAAATAATTAATTTGAATGTATGAATAGTATACCTTTTGCCTTTTGAGCAAGCTGTTTGTTTCCGTTAGGTCAGACACATCTTGCAGCAACTGTTGGGTGTAAGCCTTAGATCATCAAAGCAAAAAGATACGCATAACCATAAACTACTTATTGACAATAAGCTCAAAACAGATCATAAATCATCCACTAAGATAAACTCCACACTGTAAATACTGTCCAATATTTACCTGCTTCCTTGCCCTTGACCTAGCAGCCGACTCCCGGTTCTTGATCATCCTCTTCTGTCTCCTCTCAATGGTCTTCTCCATTACATCTGAACATCTGAGCTTCCTTTGGGCAGCTAGATGAGAATCTGAACATGTCGATGATATTGCTGGCATTGGTGCTGGCATGGCCAGTTGGTTCTCCGAGAAACCCACATCCATAACCGGGTTCTCATAAACCGATTCAGAAACATTGAAATTTGAATCCAGCACTGTCATCTGCAGCTCCTGCTGTTGGACAGCCGCCATTTGAAATGGCAACCAATCCGTCTGTGGAGACACCATTACCATCGGATCAATTGTCATTATTGGCTGAGGATTAATGACCCCAGCACGAACTAGAAACTCTTCGAGTGTTGTTTCTCCAAGTGTTAGTTGTTGCTGTACCGACTGGTTGGCCACCTCATTCACATGCTGCCGGTGAACAATTTCCTTCCATACCTCGTCGACAGTCTTCCTACTCAAAGTTCCGTTCAAATTAAGATTCCCAAGAAAGAATGCAGCAGATGGCGAGGAAGTAGAAGAATTTTTTTGCACGAGCCTGCCCTCTTCAAACAATATCACATTCCTTAATAACTCATCCAAATTCATACGATTCAAAGGTTTTCCTATGTTTCCCAGTTGTCTCTGAACCTCATTGAAGGTGAGATTATACAGAGAGCATTGTCTGGCTAGAAGAGGCGGAAAGTGTGGCTCCTGAGCGTTATTGGGAGACACCATTGTTCTATCAGCCATTCACCCGAACACTAAATTTGCATAAATTTCTGGAGACTTCAAAGCACATGTGGAAAACGCACGTTATCAGGGCAGTCGAATTTACATACACACTACTTAAATCTGAAGATCTAGCTCAAAGAAATACAAGGTTCTCATAAATGAAATCGGAGCCGCCAGAAAGATCGACGAACCAGTGAGAAATATTCTGGCGGGCGCTGATTCGTTGAAAACGATCCTATTTTATAGAAGGAGAGAGAGATAGAGAGTTGTTCATCTCAACAACCACACCTGATTTTCTTGCTATTTTAGTGGGATATGGAGCTAATTTTCCTGACCCAACCATTACGAAACGACTCCCTACTCTCTCTCTCTCTCTCTCTTTCTCTCTATATATATATATGTAGCGCGCTATATATATCTATATATATATATATATCAGTTCCTCGATCTTACAGTCACTTCCATGTGTGAAACAAAAGAAGCGACCGTTGAGACAGTTATTTCTGGTAAGTCCAGGGCGGGTGTAGATCCCCTCCGGCCCAGTGAGGTCACTAGCACCTTCCTTTGGGTTGGGCTTCCTTGAGACCCAAATCTTATATGACAAGGCCCAGCCCAGCCCATCTAATCAAAATAGTAGCACAATTCATATCCTTCAATGCCAATGGATATTATCTACTTCCCTTCCCATAACGGATGTTCCAAGATTGAGTTCTGATTTTGTTTGTATCTCTTTTAAAAATAAAAAGTGAGAAATGTCATTATTCGTTATTGATTTTATCATTCTTAATCATATCGATTGATCTGTCACGTTTCAAATAATTGTTGACTTACATAGAGAACCACTTAAAATGTACAACACAATTTGGATGTAACTAATAATGACAAATTCAGGATAAAGAGAATTAAATAATCTCATCTCATATGATCATTATAATTTTTTTAAATTTTTATATAAAATATAATAAATAATTTAACTTTTTCAAATCCCAATACAAAATTAATATTATAATAATATTTTATTTATTACTATTCAAAACATTTCATCTCATCTGAACTGTGTAACCAAACGGAGCCTTAATATTTTTGACAACCTTCTAATACTAACCTTGCAGCGTGATGATTTTATTTGCTTATTCTCTTATAAGAGATGATTGAGGATCGAGTCTCCATATTTTAAATATCTCTTACAATTTTACAGTGAAGATTAATATTATTTTTAAGGTTTTCACCCGATCATCCTCGTAGTCCGGGCCAACTTTATTCTTGTACCATAAGTTTAAGATTATCACAAAAAAATACTCTCAATCTCAAGATTGTAACTCAATCAATCTATAATTAGGACAATCATTGATACATAAGGACACATGATGTAACTAATATGCCATGCCACACATGCATGTGAACTTCATATGATTTGGGTTAGTATTTTCATAATGCAAAAAGTATAGTAAACAAGATGGGAGATGGCCCTCAATCTTCCCACGTCGTCCTAATGCAAGTGGCAATCAAGCTTTTGGAGGGCCCCAATTGCTTATTAAAGACTTAAAGTGGAAAATAATCAGGCCGGAAAAAAGAAACAAAGGTGGACTGATTAATTAATTTATCTCCCTCTATACACTCCCCATCTTTGGGAAGAAGCCTAGTGCGTTCATGAGTGTGACATTTTCTTTATTTTTTATGATCAATGACATAAAAAATTAACAAAAATATTAATTATAAAAGGAAGGACTAGTAAACACAATAAACACTTTAAAATAAACATTATAAAATTAAATAAAAAACAAATATAAAAATAATACCCATTACCTCTAACTTTATTATTATTTTTTTCCTTTTGGTGAAAGAGACAGAAAAATAACTCACAATATTTAATTCTTTATCCTATTTTTTTCCCTTTTCCGAGGTATAAATAACGAACATATACATCCTCATGTAAAAAAACACCCAAAAAAAAAAAAAAAATTTCCTTCTTCCTTTTGCAATTATTTTTTCAAAAATTCTAGTGGAGTCAATTTTGCATACTCTTTAAGTATTCTATTGATGTGATTGGTCAGTTCAGTTATTTTATACGTGAGAATCCTTTATTTTAACATAACTCTTTTTTTTTTTTTTTTTTCCCTAAAGTACACTTTGAGAATCCTTCCGTCTTTGGCATGAAAATTCCCTACGTGTTTGAACGCCCCACTTGGAATTGGAATAGTTTTTACCACTTTTAAATGCACTTTTAGGCTTTAGTTCCACACCACATGAGATGGATGGCTTATAAACTTTGCACTCTCGGACCACCAAAACTAGCATGGAATATATAGAGTAAAATCATGGGCATGCAGTACTATCACTTGGGTACTTAATTTCTGTATGCTAATTATAAAAATGGGTCTTTACATCTTTATGTAGTTGTCTTACCACTTGGATAATATTGTATGCTAAAAAATGCACACCAAAAACAATATAAAACTTTGCCTTTTTTTTCTCCTTATTGAAGTGATTGTACTTTATGTGACACTTGGCTATGGATTGGGTGACATGTGCTCTCTCTTTCTTATATGAGGGGTGACAATTTTTAAAAATATATAAAATCATGGGATTTAAGAATAATAGTGGAATGAGCATCCAAACTTAGGTAAGAAAATTCTGGATTTTTGACAAATAGGAACCCTTAGTCAAGAAGCAAGTTTCTTTGTGCAAGCAATTATGAATATAAAATTACTTTTTTCTTTTGGTAAAACATCAAACCACTTCAATTCGCAAGTTATTTTATAGTAAACTTGTTAAAAGTTGGAGTGGTAGTGTTTATAATCTAGTTGAAAAAGGGGGAAAAAAAAGGATCTCGAGATTTTGGCATATGACAAGTCACGATCTTAATAGTAAATATCTTCTTAATAACGTACTTATATTAAGAAAACTTAGAATCACTCTTATAAGTTTCCTTAATATGGGACTATAATCTAATAGGAATTCACTAATCCTTGCGTCATTTTTTCCCTTTTAATTGACATAAAGACATACTTCCTCTCAAACTTAAAATCAGAAAGCAAAATAAAAGGTGAGAAAAGTTTTGTCCAAACTTTGTGCCTTTTGAGCATTTTTCATTTAAAGAGATTCATGATTTGTAACTTTGTTCATTTTGAGTTATCCTTATATATAGGAAAATTCTATACACCAAACTGTCATTCTACTATTGTTATACTATGTAAGATGTGACATATTTATCACTATTAGAAGATATTTTATTTGATGATTATTTATTATCCAATAGTAATAAATATGTCACATCTTATATAATAAGATGAAAATAGGACGAGAATATGGTGTATAGCGATCTATATGTTTGCTGATGAATTACACAACACTAGAGATTCCATGAGTGGTGGGAAATGGAAGCTAAAAGATGCCATCAGGCTGATCTAAATTAAGAGCCGAAAGGAGAAAGAAGAAAATATTTTCCAACTACAACCATCAAAAGCAAAAGCGAATTTGCTTCCCTGACCTAATTTAGCTGGTGATCAGTATCCTTACTCCTACACATAAATTCCACTCATTCAGAGACAAATAATGCACATGACAGTCCTCTTTTCAAACAAGAACATGATAGCTAGTATTCATAAGATATCAGAATTCATGAGATGGGGTTGAGAGCTAGGCTTAGCTTAGCCAATTAAATTACTATATCTTAATAATACAATCTTGAGAGTAAGAAAATAAAATTAAATAGAAATATTTTCATAGTGATCCGAATATATATCCTCGAGTTTTGTTACATATAAGTAAAGTCACGTATTAATCTGCGTACTAATACTGATTCCTTCATATTCAAAATTAAAATTAACACTGTTTTCAATAAAATCTATTTTTTGACCAATCACATTAAATTGATGCATTTATTATTATACAGTTGTGTTTGTAACTAGATTTTTCCATATCCCAATATTATTTCGTGATGAAAAGACTAAGTAGATCAAGGCCGCCATGTTGGCAGTTTGCGAAATGATATTAATCTCATTTTGTGTCTGTATTTCGAAACTACCTATTTATTACTAGATTTGATACATGTTTAGACGACCTATTTATCATGTTAGATGTACGTCCTAAGATAAGTGAGAGTTGCAAACATATATTCAATTATAAAAAACAATCCTTAAAGTACTCTTTAGAGATAACATGATCTTTAATTAAAATAAACTTTACTTTTATGTGAAGATAACATAAGCAATAAATCATAAACATAAGACCTGATTTTAAAAATGGTAGACGCATACTAAATAGGTACCCCAAAATATAAATAAATAAAAATCACTTGTTTTTTTTTCCCTTACTTTTCCTCTTATATTCTCGTGTAACCGGGATCTTGGGTATCTGTGTAAAGGATCATACCTATAATAAATCAATTGTAGTTATTTATTATATGCCAAAAAAAAAATTGAAGTTATTATAATACAATAGAAGCTAACAGACATATGTCTTATGACATATGATTCGATTATTTAAATAAAAAGATCTGGAAACCTCAACTTCTTTATAAAAAAAAAAAACAATAAAAAAATACATATATTACACATCATCTTTAGCCAAATAATCAATTAATAATTATACTGAAGTGGGATCTAAAGATAAACTTACACTTAGCATATTATAATATCTATTGGGGGCCCTTTGCTTTGCATGCGTTTATTTCTTTTCTGATAAAAAAAGAATTACGTAATAATTTTATTAAAATAATTTATAAATTGACATAATTTAACGTAATATAAATTTTGTATATTCTCTTTAAAAAAAATAATGCAGGGGTTTGCATATCTTAAAATTGTAAAAACCATTTTCCTTCATTTTATTGTTAAGTAGCCTTGATGTATCCGGCAAACTTCGTTAATTTATAATATTCATTTTGTAAGATTTTACTAAACATTTTTCTTTTGATAATAATATTTATCTTTGTGGATTGAGATACTCCCTAATTCTCTATTAAAATTATATTATTTGATTTAAAAAGGAATATAAATAACATTATCTCGGTCTATTTTATCCTTAATCTTAGTAGGAAAAAGATTATGTTAAATATTATATTAAAAAATAGATTATGTTAAATATTATATTAAAAAATTAATACAGTCAATTATATTAGTAAAGTTATTTAAAAGTGACTGTATATAAAAAAATTTGTTATATTTACCTTTTCTTGAAATAGTTTTTTTTTTTGGTTTAAATTTCGAAAAAAATAGAAAGATCTCTATTTATCTTAGCTTATTTAATTGTAAAGAAAAGTAAAAGCTAAAAAACAAAAGATAATTAAAAAAATAAGAAAAGAAGCAAACAAGGAGTATCTTCCATATCATGCACTCCAAAGTCGGGAGACGGATCACGCGCCTGTTCGACTTTTTCCCAAGGCTGTGATCCACATGCTTACGTGTACATCATCTTTGATAAAATCAGAACTAAACAGTCAGATTTTAATCAATGTGAGGGTTATCATAACTGGTCCCACCCACCAATCAAGACCTCCCACGAAGCAAGAACGAGTCCCACCGGCGAATCAACACTGGTACTGACATCATCCAAGGTTGTCGACAAGCGTGACAGTGTCGTGGGCGCACGTTTAGTGGGGTGTGCGTGCAGGTTGGTATTTTCAATCACTGTGTCTCCCTGGTCCCTCTGTGGGGGCTTTCACTGTAGTTATACTGCTTTTTTAGTGCGGACAAAGCGACGTTAATCAAATAATGAACCAAAGTTTTTAATATCTTTATATTGTTTTGATGTTTGATATTTTGTCCTCATTCATATAGTTAAGTCGGTCCGGTTTCTTCATCTTTAGTCGTTATGCGTAGCTTTTGGTTCTTGTTTGTTTCCGGGGAAAAAGTGGTATTAAATTCGCTGAAGCTGAGCTTAAAGACAGTTTGAAGTATGAAGTTAGGGATGTAGTTTAACCAAAATTAGGTCAGTTTCTTCGTTTTTTACCGACTAAATCCAACTCTTGCGCTGTTTCTTCTGTACACTGAAACTGGGTCCTCTGAAAGAAAAATCTGTTTTTGCTTGGTGGAACTGTGGCTAATTTGGGAACTTCTTTGCTTTGGCCAGTTTTTGTTGTGAAGGGCATGTGAGTTTTGGCGCCATTTTGCGGGAAAAAAAAAGGGTCAATTGAATCATGTTGTGAAGGGTAAGCACACTTTGATTAGTACAAACGTTTCAGTTTTTTTGTTTTTTTCCTTTTGCTTTAATTATATATATAGTGGAGGAGGTGCCAATTGAGCACACTTCTTTGGCTGTAAAGGTTGAGTTTTGCTATTCAATTTTACAGCTTTATGATTTCATGGAATCTAAAGCATCCTATCTTTCTCAAATATGTTGCTCTGTGTTTAGATTCTAATTTTACGAGAATAGTGTCGATTTCATTTTTGTAGCATTGATTGATGGCTTTGAACCAAAAATAGAACATTTCTGACGTGTTTCAGTAAGGTTTTGGAGAACATATCTAGTATGGTAATTATTCTCCCTTCTCAAAATCTCGATGAAGAGAAACTATTGGATGTTAGTATGTATTTTCATCCTTTCTATTGTTTTATGGTTTTCTTTTTTAATTTCTCTTTGTATTGTCGGATTTATGAAATATCAGAAGGTTATCGAGTTTATTCGATATCCTAAACGAGGAAAATTTTGTTTTAGATTTCTTGGAAGGTTGTTAGGGAAGATTGTCAAAAGTTTAGCAATCTAAAAAGCATAGCTAATTGCCTTTAGTAGATGGCTTATTTTGAATCTGGTTTGTCAATAATATCGCTTTATATTTCCCATGTTTGAGATTCATGTTAAGGCAAGACAGTCGATGCTTAGTGCACTTTTACGGGATCTTCATAGGTTAGCATTGGAGAAGTAACTAGCCTTGGCTGTTTCCAACTGTAGGATGTATCAATGCATGATGTGGTTTCTAAAAAAAGAGACCTAATCAAAGAAAGGACTTAGATCTCCAGTTGTGGTCGCAAAAACTTCAGCATTCATTCATGTCAACTTTTAATCATGTATGAAAGCACCTAATGAGAGGGACTAGCTCATAGTAACTGCTAAAAATGAAGAACTGTCGCCATTGGTAAATCATCAGTGGTCTTTCTTGTCTATTCCTCGTGCAGAATAAGTATGACTTGTGTTATGCACCACGATAACTGCTTTGCTTCCCTCTACCTGCTTTGGTCTATTAATATTGTTAATGCTTTTCCATCATCAATTTACACATACTTTAACCTGGTATATCAAAGAACTTTATACCTATGTTAATGATGAGGGAATCAGTGAATTTGATGGATGTTAGGAGTTTGTTAAATACAATTGTCTTAAATTGACTTCTACTCTTTATAGAGATCTTACAATTGCTTGAGGAAAGCACAATGCTCAAGCACGACATCTTCTTTACATCTTGCTGTTGCAATTGAAATTTTCTCCTAATGATTATGATAAGTGTAGACTTTGGGAATAATGCTCAATTATCTGATTGGCTTCCTAAGATAAGGAAATCTAATCCAAAAGCACTAAATATCTATTTCAGTAGATGCTTTAGGTCATCCACTTCTTTAGAAGTCTCCTGTGTGGTCATAAAAGAATTTGAAGTCCACGTCTATTTCTTATCATTGTCTTGCACAAATAACAGAACTTGTAAGTTCAGGTAGAAGTCTCCTGGTGTCTCAATAGGCAATGAAATTAAAATGCCAGTAGACATCCACTAAATATGTGGCCTCTTCGTCATGCCTGGGGCATTTGCCCTTACACTTTGTATGTTTTGTATTTCAATGAGATAATTTTGTACCAGAATGCTGCTTAATTATCTGATTATGGGCAAACTTTGAAGGTGCAAGAATCATTTGTGATCGGGTAAATACTGGCAGAAACTTTTAAAAAATATTCTTATCACCCATTTCATCGGTAGACGCCATGTCCATAATAAAAGCTGATCGTTTATGAACTTTGGAGTTTCATTTCTTTGTTAATATCCAATTTATAGTTGTTCTGTCTTCACTTCTTTTGTAGTTCTATTAATCTCTTAAATTTCCCAGACATTTATAATTTACCTTTAGGATGATATTTCTGTTGTGATTTTTGTTCTTTCAATATGTGATGTTGCAGGAGAGTTAATAAAATTCTTCCTCTTTCGTTTCCATATTAATGAAAGGTTATGATCTCTGCATCAACTCAACTTATCACTTCAAGAAAGATGGGCATATATGATCCATTCCAACAGGTCAGCATGTGGGAAGATGCCTTCAAAGGTGATATTAGCCCAAATACTGGTGCTTCCACGATTTTACAGGTGGATGCTGGGCTGCCTAACAAGGTGACGATACATCAAATTGGTACTCTTTGATTCTGAATCTAGACTTCTTTGATCTGATTACCCAAATTTAACGATTTTCTGAAATGATCTGCTAGTCTGAATTTAATTCTCATGAATTGACGGGACCTTCCAGAAATGATGAAGAAGGAAACAATACTGCTGATAAGGTGAAGAAATTGCATATTTACACCACGTGGTCTATATTCTCCCCCTATCCAAAACCTAAATTCTATAGTCTTAGGCAATATTTCTGCTTACACTATTCTATATTTATCATACAAAGTGCATCATATCATTATCAAGTCAGAGAGCATTTGATTCTGCTTGGAATTTACATGAAAGAAAACATGTATCTTTTCAAGCCTATCATTTATTTGCTACTTGTACAGATTGCTCATCAATAATTTGTTACTGTGCTTGATTCTAATTCAGTTAAAAGGGCCCATGTGAGCACCCCAGTATTGCATTGTGATGCTGAACAAGCAAATATCTGATTGAACTAGGGCATTATTTTTTCAAATTAATGTTGGTAACACAAATGCACATCTGTACACAGGTACGGAGACGCCTGGCACAAAATCGTGAAGCTGCTCGTAAAAGTCGTTTGCGGAAAAAGGTAATAATAAATGAATTCCTGTAATACATTCATTGTTGGGACTTAATTGAGCTAATTTTTGTCTGAATTATTATTTTTTGTTTTTCGTAGGCCTATGTTCAACAGTTAGAAACAAGTCGTTTGAAGCTGGCACAACTGGAACTGGAACTTGAGAAAGCTAGAAAGCAGGTTAGGTGAAGCTCACCGTTATAGGTTTTCATTCTCATCAAATATCTCAGCCCATTGAGCATGCATTGAAATTCAGCATCCATCTAATAGCCACTGAATGTCTAATTGTAGGGTGTGTACGTAGGCAGTGCTCTGGACACTAGTCATCTGGGATTTTCTGGAAATGTAAACTCAGGTTTGTGATTCCAACGGCTGGTAAATTTTCCGTCTCATATGTCCTGCTACTAATTACTGTTAGATTTAATTTCTTGTATTTATTCCTTATGCATTTTCAAAAACCTAAATTCTGTGGACAAACCATCCGTATTGAGTATGAAATAGTACACATTGTACAAGTAGGGATCATTTAGCTCGAGAGTTTCAAGCAGTGATATTTCAAAATCGAGTTTTTGTGATAATCATAGAACTGTGCCTGGAATTTATATCCTTTTATGAATGTAGAACTCTTTCTGTGATTCTGATATATGTTTCTTTTTTCTTTTCTAAAGAGGGTGGGACCCCACATGCACGATCTAAGATAGATAAATATGTGTAATTCTATATATTTATGTATATAGTATATGCACAAACATAAACATTACATTTGAACTTTGCCATGCTCGTTAGAGATTACCTATTCTCTTTTACACTTTTAGTCAATTTGTTGAGTGTTGTTTTGTCATTACAGCTTGTTATATTCTTGAAATTGGTCTCAAATGTGGATCTTGCAGGCATTGCTGCATTTGAGATGGAATATGCACACTGGGTTGAAGAGCAAAATAGACAGATTTTTGAACTTAGAAATGCATTGCAAGCTCATGTAACTGAAATAGAACTTCATATGCTTGTAGAGAGTGGCTTGAACCATTATCACAATTTGTTTCGCATGAAAGCAGATGCGGCAAAAGCTGATGTCTTTTATTTGATGTCCGGTGTGTGGAGAACAACAACGGAACGCTTTTTCCTTTGGATTGGAGGATTCCGCCCATCAGAGCTTCTAAATGTAAATAGTGGTTCATTTAATCTCAATGCTTGAAGACTGCGTATGCATTACTAACAAATTGTCTCTTCATTTACTTCTTTTCTTTTCCCCGGATTGACTTTGTTTAGATCATCACTATGTTGTCAATGTTCAACCCTGTGCTAAAGAAAGAGTAGTCACGCAGCATGCTGACCTTGTTTTTGAAAAACTGGTTGCAAGTACAGGTCCCCATATTCTTCAACGTCTAGCAGTTACACAATTTCACCTCTTTGAAGCTGTTGCATGGTAATTAGTAAGATGGTACTGAAAAGCATAGCACTCAGGACATTATGAATGCTGGTGATGCCTTCAAATAGCTGGAAATGCTGCTTAAATAAGTTTGAGTTGTGCACTATATATATAATATAACCTATAAAAAAAAAATGTATGCATACATATACTGTCTGGTGGTTTTGTCATTAACTATTTGATCTTCAAGAATATATATATGGTCAATAGGACAGTTGATATCATGCTAAATTGTTTCACTACATCGAGTTGTCTCCTGTTGTAATGTTTTGGTTCATATGACCATAGCTCTTGTGCTTGGCGCCTGATATAATTACATCTTAATCATCTCTTATGCTAAGTTTCAACCTTTTTCTTGAAATATCTAACGTCTATTTTGTTTTGACAGGTCCTCAGGCCACAGCTTGAGCCGTTGTCTGATCAACAAGTTCTGAGTCTATGCAACCTCCGACAGTCATCTCAGCAAGCAGAAGATGCCCTCTCACTAGGAATGGAAAAACTCCAGCAGAGTCTGGCCCTTAGCATAGGAGCTGAATCAGTACTTGCCGGTAATTATGGGTCTCAGATAGCAGCCGCAATGGAGAAGTTGGAAGCACTAGAGGGATTTGTGAACCAGGTAACATGTTACAGATGGCTGCCATGAATAATTCTTGTTAACCTCAGAAATATGAAGAGCATTTAGGGCAGTTAACGCACAATGTCAAGAATACCTCTACAAATTCAAAATTGGCTTCTTGAAGAAGTAAGACTACAAGTATCTAATCATCTCGTCTCATCTAATCATTACCACTTTTCCAAATTTTTACACAAAATAAAATAAACAATTCAACTTTCATATTCCAAAACAAAACTTAAAAAAAATATTTTATTCTAACAAAATTTTATTCAATTTTTAACTTTCATCTCAACTCATCTGTGAAAACAAATGAGGTGTAAATGAATAAAGAGCAGCAAGAGCTTTGGGCTCTAGAGACTAAAGCTATTCTACATATTCATCCACCCATTAATATTAAAATGTAGCTGTGTTAAATCAAATGAGAAAAATCAAAGCTGTGCTAAGAATCTAAACATGTTGAAACAAATATCCAGTGGAAAGGACTAGGTTTCTGTATGAGTCTTGGTTATGTTTACCATGTCTATATGTGCAATACCATTTGAATTGATTAGATTTTCACCGGACTCTCTTTGCCCTTCTAAAATACAGGCAGATCATCTTCGTCAACAAACTCTGCAGCAAATGTCTCGCATCCTAACAACCCACCAAGCAGCTCGAGGCTTGCTTGCATTGGGGGAGTACTTTCATCGTCTCCGTGCTCTCAGTTCGCTGTGGGCTGCTCGTCCTCGTGAACCTGAATAGCCTAGAAAGCACCACTAGAATCACCATATATAGGTACACCATATATAGGTTGTAGTTATTACCCCTTGTTCACGCCTCAGCTGCAATGGGAATGAATACGGTAATTTTTGTTTCAAAGCAGTTTCTCTAGTTTGATTAGGTGTAAATATGTATTTCAATGTTGTGTATCAATTAGGATTTAGGAAATTAAGTTACCCTACAATGCATTTTGTAGGCTATATTGTGTATATTGTGATGAAAAGGTAATTTTGAAATTAGTACTTGTCAAACATGTTGAGACAATTGCCCGTTATATGAAACAATACTTCTATATACCAACGAGGTTGCGCCCCCACTGCATTCTCGGCTGACGTGGCTACTGCCACGTCAGTTGACTTATTTTATTAAAAAAAAAAACACAGAGCAGCGTGAACTGAAAAAGGAATGGTTTCCATTTTCATTTTCCCGTGGGTTTCATTTTCGTTGTGGAGCCGAGCTTCGTCTTCCTCCTTTCTTGGTTGTTGCGGTTGCCATTTCTATCACTGAACGTTTCCATTTTCGTGCCTACCATAGCCGAACTTCGTTAAACCCTCATTGTTCGATTGTTGCGGGTGCCATTTCTGTGGGTTTCGCCTTTCGCTGAGCTTCTCTTGTCTTCTCCTCGTCTGGTTTGGGTTTCCATTAAAGGTATATTATCTTCTAAAGTATTTTTGATCCAATAGCTAGATTTGATAAAATCGCACAAATGACTTTATATTGAAATGAGATTTTCATTTAGAGTTGTTCCCAGTGAGAGAAGGAGGACCCACGTTTTATTTGCTGTCAGTTTGCGTAGACATTGTACAGTTTTCACAAATTGCAGAGCTTAGAAAACAAACTTGGCTTTGAACCCTAGAAAAAATATTGGCTTAGAGATTCTGGTATCTCACTTTAGTGGAAAGTTTAATTTCTCTGTCCTTTATTTCATTTTTCATTTTATGTTGCGCATTTGGAGTATATTTCTAGAGGCATAGTTAAGTTTTCATGCCAACCATGTAGTAAGTAGTTTGAAGATGTAAACCCAGTTTATATAGTGGAATGAATATTTGTGTGTGCCTGTATACAGTTTTGTGACTTCGGGCAAAAATGATATGGACAACCAGTTTGTAGTTATTTTGCAAAACCATTATTGAATTCAAGATTTATTTGTGGGGGCATTGCTTGGCTTGAAGAGCTATTTTACCTTAACTGAGCTTCATGAAGAGGAACCCCCTGATGCGGTTCATGTGCTTATATGTTGACTCATTACTATGTTTCCTCGTTCTGAATTGGTGCTTAAAAAACATTTTGACTTGGTAACCATAACTCAAGAACTAATGCAGTGTTGATAGTAGCTCTAAACATGTGTGTATCATAGAATGATTAACAGGATAAACATTTCTGGCATATTGGTTGTTGAAAATTCTGTACAAAGGATATTGCCAGATTCTTATAATTTGTACACATTTTAAAATTTGTACACATTATACTTGGTGGTGCCAATGTTTGGGTAATTTGGCTCAAGGTCATTGTACCATTCTTAATTTAGTGAGAACTACAGAATTTAATTTCCATTCTTGTGGACCCATTGCAATTGCATATTTCTTTTTAATGTGTATCGTGCTACTCCTAATTTTCATTCTTCACAACCCATTGCAATTTATTATTATGATTTCTTTTATGGATGTTTTTGTACCGTGCTGGTGCATTTTTACTCTTCAAATCCAGTATTTGCATTTGGCTCTCTCTCAGCATGGGAGAAGGGAAAAAACAATCATCTACGCTAACACCATATAGCTCAAATCAATTATCCGCGGTATGTTATATCATTAACATTGGAATGCGTTGAGTTACCTATTTATTTCCAAAATACATAAATAATTTTATCCAATATCTTGTTAGGACATACCATCAACTTGTCCAAGCATCTCAAATTACATGCATGGTTACTATAAACAAGTGTTTGCATGGTCACCGGGATTTTTGTCAAATGCTGGTTACCCATTTCCCTATAGCATGGAACCTCCAACTCCTCTCATCAATACCACCAGCTCCATTGCATGCATACCTGTTGGGTCAGATTCTAATAGACCCGGTGGTGGGGAAATTGACCCACCATGTACACCCTCTACAGTTGTGGAAATTAATGAGGATAGACCTAATGCAGAAGAAAACAAGGATTGCAGTGTTGGGACATCTCATAATGTTAACAATGATGGTGATGATATGATTGAGGAGCCAAATAAGGGGATAGAGTTTAATTCTCTTGAAGATTTAGTGAGTAATTATAAATCTTATGGTAAGAAGTGCAGGTTTGGGGTGATGACAAAAAGGATTGAGAGGGATGAAGATAGCACTATTAGGTATGTCACCCCTGCTTGTGCTCTTGGTAATAAGGCCAGTAATAGAACTTTCAATGTCGCCAACCCACGTCTAACAGGAAAGACGGAATGTAAGGCAAAGATTAATGCCCTGAAATATGATGGAAAACTTCGGTTGACTATAGTTCATAATATCTATAACCACGACCTTAGTAAAAAAAAATCTCAGTTTTTTCGATGTAATAGAGAAGTTAGTGATACCGTAAAAAGAGTTCTAGATATAAATGATATGGTTGGTGTCCGAATGAACAAGAGTTTTGGATCTCTAGTTGTTGGTTTTGGCGGGTTTGAGAACCTCCTATTTTTTTAGAAGGATTTTCGTAATTACATCGACAAGGTAAGACATCCACGACTTGGCGCAAGTGATGCTGGTGCACTTCGAGTGTATTTTTGTAGGATGCAGTACAAAAATCCCGACTTTTTTGCATTGATGGATTTAGATGATGACGAGAGGTTAAAAAATGTCTTCTGGGCAGACCCTCGTAGTAGAACAACCTACTAATATTTCGGTGATGTAGTGACATTCAACACCACATACCTGACGAATAGATATGGGATGCCGTTTGTACCATTTGTTGGTATGAACCACCATGGGCAGTCAATTCTCTTGGGAGCAGGCTTGATTTCCAGTGAGGATACAGAAACCTTTGTGTGGTTATTCCAGACTTGGTTGCAGTGTATGGTTGGTATAGCTCCCAAAGCTATTATCATTGACCAAGATAAAGCGATGAAAAATGCAATAGCCATTGTTTTCCCAAATACCTGACATAGATTTTGCTTATGGCATATAATGAAGAAAGTCCCCCAAAAGCTTAGCTCCTATGCTTCCTACAAAATTGGGATGAAAAATTCATTGATGAAATGCGTGTATAACAGCCAAAGTGTTAAAGAGTTTGAAACAACTTGGGATCAGTTAATTACCATGTACAATTTGCATGAGAATGCGTTGTTGTAAAGTCTATACGCAGAGCGTGAGCATTGGGTCCCAGCATTCTTAAAAGACTGCTTTTGGGCTGGAATGAGTACAACGCAGCGGAGCGAGAGCATGAATGCCTTTTTTGATGTGTATGTTCATGCTAAGACGAACCTGAAAGAGTTTGTCGATCAGTTTGATAATGCATTGAAAAAAAAATTGAGAATGAAAATGCTGTAGACTTTCACTCATTTAGTGTCACAACCCCCTGCATATTTAGATCTCCAATTGAGAAAAAGTTTCAAGATTTGTACACGAATTCTAAATTCAAGGAAGTACAACAGCAAGTTACCGGCATGATTGATATGAATCCTAAGTTACACGAGGATGGTGATGCAGTAAAGACCTATATGGTAAAGGATGAAATTCGTTTGGCAGACTTCACTAAGCTGGTTACGTATTATGTGGACTTTAGTGAAGAAGATTCATATGCCCAGTGTTCTTGTAGATTATTCCAAATGAGGGGGATATTGTGTAAGCACGTTTTGGCTATTTTCAAATTGCACGAAATTACATTTTTGCCAGATATGTACATTTTAGATCGATAGAGGAAAGATACAGAAGGCGATACACGTTGATCCACAGTAGCTTTGATGCAAGGGAACAACATGCAGATTCTAATATATATTCAAAGATGTTGAATATCTGTTATCAGATGATTACTGTTGCAGTGGGTACGAAAGAGCATACTCAGGATGCAAAAGCTAAGTTATATGCAATGATTGACTTGTATCGTGCCAACCAAGAATTATCATCGATGACCCAAATAGGTTCCAATGTTCCACTATCAGCAGGGGGCACAAGTACTGTCAGTGGTTCTGCGCAAATCGTCCACATGTTGTGCGTGGGAAAGACAGACTCCATCTCTGAGGAGAGTATCCAGGATGGAGAAAGATATGCCAAAAGTTAAAGCGAAAGCGAAAAAAGCATAAAAAAAAGGGGAAACGCAAAGAGTTGTGTTTATTTAATATGACATTTTTTTGCCACTTTGACAAGAGAATATGACAATTTTGTGTTCTTATTTTTTATTTGATTATTAGTAAGATGGAGGAGATACACCCATCTTGAACACACAGAGATCTTTATTTGAAGATTTAGAGATGGATATCGCCAATGCTAGACATGTGCAGGTATAAATCAAGTACATATTTATATTTGAATAATAATGATATGGCTGGGTTTCAACAAATATTTTCTCACCAGGTCGTTCCAGGAACCACAACGTTTGACATTAGTGGAACTTAGGTCTGAGAAACAGTGCTTCAGAGTCAAGAAAGTGTAAGTGGATAAGTATTTTTCTTGATATTTGAATGTATTTTTTAGTAATATGACATTTTTAATTGGGTTTTATTCTTTATAGATACAATTTCAGTTGGCTGGATTACAACCGTTGCACTATAGGATGGATGGATATGAGATGGATGGATCACAACTACAAGAATGATTTGTGTATACTTTTAATGTAATATTTGTGGACTTTAATGTATTTTTGTGGAGTTTAATGTATTTTTGTGGACTTTAATGTATTATTAGTGTAGTTCAATGTATTTTTGTGGACTTGAATGTATTATTAGTGGAGTTTAATGTATTTTTGTGGACTTTAATGTATTTTTGTGGACTTTAATGTAATTTATTTGTGGATTTAATGTATTTATTTTTTAATTTAAGGAATTATGTCGGTGATTTAATGTATTTATTTGTGGAATTTTTTGGTGTATTTGATGATGTTAATTTTTGGTATTTGATGCTGCTTGTGGATTTGTTGTATTTGATGCTAATAAGAATCAGGCAGGATGTTACTGGTATATGCGTATTTGATGGTTATATGGATATGTGCAGGACGTTACTTGCACGTCCAGAGATGTTGGGCACGAGATAATCCTGGATTTTTTTCATTCTCGGTTAATCCTTTATGTACAAGACGTTTAACATCATGTGTATTTGATGTTGCTCTTTTTTGGATGGTTTGTTTGCCATGACAACTCTGGAGCTTGATCTAACCAAATAGAAAGTTTAGATGTACATATATCTATACCAGCTTGATCTAGTCAAAAACATAAAGCAACAACATAGAAAGTTTAGGTGTACATATATCTACATCGAGTCCAATACAAATTCAAACCTCCAAACAAAAAAAAAAACTAACACTACGTAGAAATTACTTAGATGATGCTAGCGGTAACATGCAACTACAAATGCAAAAGCCTAATAAACCCGCAATAGTGTGCATGAATGTGACATTTTAGCTTCACGAAGCACAAGCACCAACTCCTTCTTCCGGACCTCCTCATTTATATTGGCTAGTAACAGCTCTCTTTTCTCAATCTCATCCAATTTCTTATCGAGCTCAGCCTCCCTCTTTTCGACATATTCAAGTCTCTTCTCGAGTTTTTTATCTCTCCTCTTCAAATCTTTATCTTTCCTTTCTAGTTCATTGGTTCTTTCTCGAAGTTGGAGCTCTTTCTCTTTATTACTATCTATCCACTTGAAAAATTTGCAATATAGTAATCTCTGATCATTTCATACATATCCAATAAATGTTACATGTACACAACATATTAATCATTATATATAAAAAAATGTTTTACGTTCTAAAAACTTAGTCACCTCTGAGTTGTAGTTTGGACACCCTAAGAAGGGTCGTCCTGAATTTCTTGTAGTGTTTGAGAATTTTAGTGTGGCTTCGACCTTGCAGAAGCAGAATGGTTGACCCATAGTGCGTTTAGGAAAGGATGGAGAAAATGTTGTTGATGATGATGACGACATTCTAAGGTAAACCAAAATAGCAGAATCAGTAGTAGTAAAGGATATAATAATTCTAAAGCCAAAATCAACTCGAAGTTTGAAATGCAAGTGAATCAAATTAATTCCAAGTGTCAAGCTTGTGCGAGTCCATACCTCAACAATTTGGTATCAAGAGCTATCAGTTATGACAATGCTCCATTTTCATTTGTACGGCGGTCCAATACAACATAGAAGAAAAGTTATAAAGCCAAATACAAAAGACAATGACTCTGTTCCTATTGAGTTAGTTATAGCTCCTCTTGAAGCTGAAATCAAAATGAACAAGAATGAGGTAAGAGATGAAAGTTAAAACTTAAAAAGGACATTGTTTTTTACAGCCAATGTAGTGTCTGGACATTTTTTATGGCTCACATTGCATGCACTTTTCCATTGCTCTTGGCCTTTGAGATTGCAGTATTACAGGAGGATAAAAAGGCTATGGAACGTCTCACCAATCAGCTCTACTTGAAGAACAGAAGATCTTGAGAAGTATTAATGATAGAGGAAGTTCAAAATCATAACTACCAATTGAAGAGACAGATTGAGATTTGCCAGGCATGAGTCATGACTTCATCAAACCCAGTTTTGTTGATGGAAATAACAAGCTTTTGAGTTATTAACACAGTTTTTTAAATACCACATGCAGGAGGAGAACAATATGAGTCATTAACAAGCTTTTACACATTTAACAGTTCAAGTAACTTTAGAAGATCGATCATACAACAATAGACAAGACTTCTAGTAGTATTATCCATCTCTAATTTTTCTGCCTTTATTGCTTCTGGTTAGTGGTTATATGAGACAAAAAAGCAAAAAAAATAATGAAACAGAGAGATAATTCTAGTAGTAAAATGCCTAACATTAGAAATATATATAATTTTGTACAAAAGCATACCTCCATTCCTGAACACTTATGCATAGCCTTCTCACCCAGAAAGTAGCAAATTGTGAAATTGAGGTGGTCCAATGCCAAAAATATTGCAGCATTATAAAGCCATATTACACCAGCCCAACCCCATCCAATTCCTCTAATCCGTGCAAAACCCCAGTTTGCATAGACAACCATGAGAGTTGCTATCTGTCAAGTGTCAAACAGAAAGTGAAACCATTCACCTATAAACGTCTAAAGCAGCAACAAACCAAATGATAACCTAACCAAGTTGTCTTCAATCCCACAAAAATAATGATAACCTAATAGGTTTTGTGGGTCCCCAAGAACAGAAAATTCCAGTAACATTTTTGGCTTTTAACAAGCAATGGTGGAACGAAAAATAATTATTGGATATGTTTAATTCTCTAATCCATTGGAAACATCAAGTATAATTTATATATAAAATGTATTCTAGAAAGTAAAACCAAAACAAAGATGAAAAGAAGCGGACTAACCTCCTCTGTACATGGTGGTTAGGGTTAGGGTTATACCAGTTAGGATTAAGCTGCGGGGTTGGGTACGAGTTAGGGTTAGAGATTCGAGTTAGGGTTCAGGCGTGATTTTGAGTGGGAAGCTGGGGTTTTCGTGGGAACGTTGTAAAAACCATAAATCTGCCAACTTTAAAGATGGAAAATGGGGGTAATCGTGCTTGAATGTAGACGAAGGTGAAAGACTCCGTGGAAGGTGGTTGGTCGATTTCAGAGAGGAAGGTGGGGGGGTTTCCAGTCCGATTTCGGAGAGAAAGATGGAATCTGTGAACGGTAACATTGGATTTCGAAGAGGAAGATGGAAATTTCAAAGATGATGGGGGAAGGGGGAAACGAAGTGAAGGGAGGGAATTAAGTGGTAAACAAACGACGTCGTTTGTTTTTTCACGTGGATGCGCGGCCGCGGCGGGGACGCGAGCCCGGTTGTCCATGTCATTTTTGTATATGAAAACTTCCTATTTTATCTTCATGAGAAAAGAAAGTGCTCTACCTTTTTTTAACCGTCTGGTGGATTTTGTACTGCTGTTTTTCTCCCTGTTTGGAGAGACCTAATGTTGGCAAAAAGGAGACAAGAGTTGGGGATATCTCCACCCTACATTTAAAAAAGAAAGAAAGAAAGAAATTAGTTTCCAATAGAGTTAAGGACTTCTTAAAGAGCAACCAAGTTCATTTGCTCCTTTATGAAATAGTGAAACCCCTAAACAGAGGCAGCTCGCATTAGATTAGTAGATTGTCAAACTTCCTCATCCTAGTAAAAAATATGGAAAATGATAGGATACAATCCTCCTATTACTCCTTTACTATTCTTTTTGTATTTAGTTTTTTTTTTTAATTTTTAATTTTATTTAATGATTAAGAAAATGACTATTAATAAAATTATATTTTTTTTAAATTTTTTCTTAATGATTAAAGATGTTAAAAAAATACTTAAAAATAATAATAAAAAATTAAAAAATTTCAAATCGTTTATAAGTAGTAAATACATAATAATAGAGTAGTAATCTATCACTATCCAAAGAATATTATGCTGACCATAGAGCTTTCACATCATATTCTCTCGGTGAATTGACAACTGAAGAAGAGATGGCTACGAGGGTCAAGCATCTCATTCCAAATATTGCTGCAATTGCTAGTGATGATTCCAGATCTACTGTCTTGTCATGAGTGCCTAAAAACCCATGAATAGCAAGCCAGAGGCATTGGCTTTAGAAAACAATGCAAACCGCGCTGAACTATTCAGTTCTTGGTTTAACTTCTTTCCAATAACTCTAACAAGCACTTTCGACAGAAAAAACCTTGCCATCATTTGCAGCCATTCATACAACCCTTATTATCTTCCCGGGTAACACAAGGCTTGAAGGCATCAGGGCTGCAATAACCTTCTCAACTCTTATAATAGAGAGTGCCAACTTTCGCACTGGAGAGTGCTGCAACCATTCCCGATGACCGTTGAGAAGCTTCTTCAGGTCTAAGAGCAATCACGATGAGTTTTTAGAAGCCAAAGACTTCTGTCTTTGATCAAATAATTCGTAACCCAAGAGGATCCACACATGGTCCCTATCCATCCATATGCCAAAAACATGCTGCATCATTGCTACTCTATTCCACTCTTCCAGCCTTCCGCAAGTAGGAAGATGAGCATTCCTCCCACTGTAGTAAGAGAGAGCCTTGTTCGTCCATTTGTTGCTTCGAGCCGTTGTTCTCTCTTGTTGGAAGCCAAGAGAAATCCAAGATGAAGGTGGTGCTTAGAGAAATTACATAAGATGAGAATACGATCACGCGTCTGCCACCCAGAATTAATTAATAGTTACTTCCTGTGCACTCTACATCACTTTTGCTAATTTGTTTACAGCCAGTTGCTGGAATTCTACACTGAGTAATTTGTTTTTTTTTTTTTTTTCAACACTTGGGTACGTTTGGTTAATGAGATAAGATGAGAAATTATCAAAATTTCTTTCCTAAATATCATTCAAACACGGAACACTTTTTAATTTCAAATTTTTAAATTTTTTATCTAATCATCATAACTTCTAAAACTTAAAAACATAACACAAAAATTAATATAACTTTTACAAATTTCAAAATAAAACAAAAAAATCAATACAAATTTTCAAATTTTAAAATAAAAATTATGTTCAAACAATTTTTTATTTATAATATTTTTTTTTAATTTTTTCTCTAATTTTTCAAAACTTAATAAAAACATCTTAACTCAAATTATTTCAGTTACTATTTACAGACGAGTTTTGTTACTCATCATTTTCACATACCACGAGCCATACTTTTTTTTCTTTTTTGGTTTTATTTTTTTTAAAATAATTAAATTTTTTTACTCATTATCCATATACTATATATTTGATAAGAAATAAAAAATAAAAAAAAATTATAGAAAATATGTGATATATAATATAAAGATGATGAGTCGATTTTTTCTTCACAGAATTATAAGATTTCAAGCGTACAAACCAGCTCTTTGTTATTTTGAGATGAGATACGAGGAAATGGGCAAACTGGTAATATTGCCGCGCATCCTAACTGTCATTACATGAATCTTAACCGTCCACAATAAATAAATAAAAATAGAATTTATATATATTCAGATTCAGCCAGATTCTCGCATGAATGGTATCAGAACCTCTATTCAGTTCCTTCACGTCTTCAACCATGGAAGCTAGATAATGACAAATTAGCAGTAAACAAAAACGAAACCCTAATTTTTTTCTCTTTGTCCTCCTTTTATTCTTGACTGAGCAATTTTGAGCTCGAAATTCTGAGCAACATGAGCAATCTGAGAGCAATATGTCGGCCCCACACGGTCTTTATCTCCTCCTTCATGAGTTGCAGGCAGCGATCTCGAGCTACGGTTTCATTTCGAAATCCTAATTCCAAGCCTCGTTTCTCTGCGCCGTCGTCATTTTCTCCCTGGTTCGAGTCCTTGGGTTCAAATGGGACTGAGCCCTGGTTTCGTGTTAGCCAGAGGAGGACCCTGGTTAGGGCATCGAATTGGACTGATCAGAAATCTCCCTATGACACTCTTGGTAATTCTCTCGGTGTTTTTCCTTCAGTTTCTAAAAGAAAAAAAATTCTTTACAGGTTGTATTGAAGAACTTATAGGGACAAAGATTTTTTTATTTGTTTTATTTATTTGAATCTTTAGCTGCTTATATACGTAGCGAGCTTCGTCGGATATCGGATAATCATAATAATTAATACCCATATAATATATATATATATATTTTACTCATGTGTGCATGTTTATGAATATCTCTATAAACACAGACCCACAATATCTAAACCGGCGGGTTCCTTTCAAAGATGTGTTAAGGTTCTATCCTAAAGGGAAAATGAGAAATTAAATAATACTGCGCTGATTGTGCTTGCTTCCGTGCATTTTGGAGAAATGGGTTTTGAAGGTATAGACTGCTATGAGTCCTGTTTTTCATTATAGAAAACTTCATCATGACTTTTATTGAGCACTATCATCATCCATACGGTCAAGAGAAACAATTTGTTGAATACAATTAGGAACCTCTTCCATCAAAACTATTTGGAAGTCTGAGAGCCTCCTTGGAAGTTCTTGATGCTTGAAAGTGATCATATGGGGGATGATTTATTTATATGTATAATATATACACTCGTACCAGTTGCTGAAAGTCGTATTAAGATATTGAGATTTTTACTGGAATGTGATTGGTTTGTAATAAATCTTAAAAAGGTTCTGATAAAAAGAAAAGGAATCACATACAGAATCAAATGCTGCAATCAAGAACTCGAGATAGATGCAGTTAACTATTCTTAAACTGTTAGTCCTAAAGATTGGTCTAACATTTTGTTATGAGCTGGCTGGACGAGGATGGATTGAAGGTAAGACAGGTTTGAGTTCAAGTGGCACTATAAGATCTTTAGATACCGAATAATTGAGTGCAAAGTTAGATTTCATTATAGAAAAAGTTAAAAAACCTAAAGCTCCATCTATTTAAAACGTATTTGTTTTACATATGATGAAAACTTTATACATGTGCTTGTTATTCAAGTTTACATGCTGTTAGGTAACATATATACTTTCTAGCATGTTTATTCTTTAGATGTTTATTTGTGGTTGAGAAATTATACCTTAATTTTATTTTTATAAAACAGAGTTAGAAAGAGATGCCGATGAAGAGCAGATAAAGTTTGCTTACAGACGCTTGGCCAAATTTTATCATCCAGACGGTTTTTCCTTTATTATGACCACTTATTCTAATGTTTCTTTTGCATGTCTTCATTTTTCTGCCATTTCATTGTGAAGGTAGCATGAATGTTCTTAGTTAATGTTTGCTGGGAATTTGATTAAAGCAATGTATTGACCCTGTCATCTTTCCTGTCTCAAGTCTATGATGGTAGAGGGACTCTTGAGGAGGGGGAAACGGCTGAGGCAAGATTTATTAAGATTCAAGCCGCTTATGAGTTGCTCATAGATGATGAGAAGCGGAGGAAATATGATATGGACAACCGAGTCAACCCAATGAAAGTAAGATTGTAATATATATTTGTGTTGCATAGGAAATATAGATAACTGTTTAACTGTTCTATTGAGTCTAATTGTTTAGTATACTTTATGATTGCCCTATGAATATTATGTTGCTACTTCTGTCCGTCCTTTGCAAAATTCCTGATTGCCTTATAATTTGTTTTAGAAAAATGCTACTTCTCAGATGGTTTGGAATATAGCAACTGTTTACACAATTGAATCATTTACTTCTAAGCAAGAAATAGTTCTGGAAGATTTCTTCACATTATCTTCAAGAAAGCAACAGTACTGATGTATCTCCACCAGTACTCAACCATGAGAATGGAAAAAAAAAACATTTTTTTGGAATGATAAGGTTCTCTAGTTTCATGGTAACACCAGATGGAGGATGCATATAGATCCAATGGAGTTCAATGTTTCATGAATCGCATATTTTGGTATTTTTAAATAATCTGAATGATACATTTTACTTTCATGTTGAAAGCAAATATCCACATGCTGCTGTTAAGTTTATTTTCTATAAGAATGATCGCCATAGTTGGAAACTCTGGAGTTCCAAGTTAGAATGATTTGGCAGTTTTGTTGCACATGATGCATAGGTATCAAAATTCATCAACAAGATCTTTAATTTGCTAAGCCAATGTGAAACATATGGGGTAGGGAGATTACGGGTCTGCTCAAAGATTCAAAACAAATGAAAAAACGTTATAAGCTATAGGAAGACCCCTCTAAATTCTCTCTTGATATGGTAATCCATCAACAATCTGATTCCCTTCTAAACTATATTCTGCTTTTAGACTTATAAAAAAAAAAAACTATATTCTGCTTTTATGTGCAGCGCCAGCAAAGCTATCAAGCATATTTATCTAGTCGAAATTTTAAGCCTTTGCTTTGGTTCTACATCTGTCATGAAAACCATTTATAAACATTGCCGAGTTTTTCTTTTTGGTACTAAAGAATGATGAGCTGCAGTTTTTTTTAACTGTTCTTGTCCTATCCTATGTTTCAATTCAGTGCAACAGTAATATCGTGAAACTGGTCTTCAAATGGACCTGTCTTTTATTTCAATGCATAAAAAATTGACTGTCCAGTCTTTTGTTCTTTAACTCATTTAGGAAAATAAAGTTTTCCTTGTTTAGAGAGTAATATCAATTCAATTATGTTTTTTGTAATTTTACTGATATCCTCACTATTATATCAGGCATCTCAAGCATGGATGGAGTGGCTTATGAAAAAGAGAAAAGCTTTTGATCAGCGGGGTGATATGGCCATTCAAGCTTGGGCTGAGCAGCAGCAGCGTGAGCTGAATCTTCGTGCTCGCCGTCTTTCTCGTTCAAAGGTATCAAATTGAACAATATCTCCAGCAAGTGTTAATGAAAATTCTCTCAGGCTCCATATTTATTTTCTCATAGCTCATTCACTTTGGTCTTTGTTCTTGTTTTGTTTCTGTTTTTGTTTTCCTTTCTGATAAATCTATGCTAAGCCTACACCCTATCACTGTTATATACAGTTTTTATTTAAAATATGGTAAGTTGAAAATGAACTCGCACAACTGGATAATAGCACTAAAAGTATCATTTCTCCTTCAAAAACCGCGCCATACTTTGTGTCAGCATCCCAACATCCCAAAATAACTATTTTTAGCGATCTAACTCTGAATAATAGCCTTTACGGCGATCTTTGTACAATTTTTTTTTTTTTAATTCAGTAATCGAATCCTTTTATTTATTGGCCAAATTACTACAAATATATTTTAAAATCTATACTGGAATTCCAGGTTGATCCTGAAGAACAGAGGAGAATCCTGGCTAAAGAAAAAAAGGCATCCGAGGAGTACTTATCCAACACCCTTAGGCGCCATACACTTGTCTTGAAGAAAAGGGACTTGATGCGAAAGAAAGAGGAAGAGAAGAAAAAGACCATCAGTCGGCTTTTAGCTGCAGAGGGTCTTGAGCTTGACACAGAAGATGATGCGGCGCTGTAGACAAATTGCTTCACTCACTTTCAGATATTCCACATCTTATGATTACATTCTTGAATATACGTTGTTGGCGATACACAATATTTTATTGTACAAAATAATAATAAAAAAAGTTGTACATATTGTTCCTTTCATTGTTAAAAAGAACTGAATGAGATTGCCATTTACATATGTGGACATGCCTCAATTGTTAAGGTAAGCCTCCTGTTTTGTCAGTGGAGCGGGCTTGCGATTCATTGCCAATATTCTATCTTCTGCATCTTTATTCTGATTTTCTGTGTTTAGAATCTTCGAGACGAAGCTTCAACATTTTCTGATTATTCTCTGCTTCGATCAAAAACCAATGCCCATCTTTTAGGGATGTTATGTGTTGTCAAATGCTAAGAACAAAATTAAGTTGGTTCCATTTAAAAAAGAAAAACAAAATGATGTCAAACTAAATGACATTTTATGTAAAAAAATTATACTCATCATCCTCACACCACACATTATTTTTATTTTTTCTCTTATCAAATATATAGTGTATGGATGATGAGTAGAAGAACTTAATTAGTTTAGAAAGAATAAAATAAAAAAATAAAAATAAGTATAGTGTGTGATGTGTTAGAATAATGAGTAGCAAAACTCGAAATTAGGTCGAGCAATTTCATTCAAAGCAATAGCTTGGTCACAACCAAGTAGTGGATGGTTAAAGCTTAACGTTGACAGTGGTTCGAACGGTAACCCAGGGCCTTCTGGGGGTGGCGGCATCATCCGTGATGCTCATGGTTGTGCTTTGGCAGGATTTGCGCACTCTCGTATGGTGTCTTGACTAATTCGGCTACAGAGGGGTATGCTCTATTGGATGGCCTAAAAATGGCACAGCAGCTTGATATTAGAAACCTGTTAATTGAGTCGGATTCAAAAGTAATTGTGGAATTGCTCAAATCTAGTGCTTGCAATCTCTAGTATACGTGGGACTTTTGAGAAGATATTCAATCTCTATTTCTGCTTCTAAACTTCCGCATTTATCACATATATAGAGAAGCCAACATGGTAGCTGATTTTTTAGCAAAAGAATGTGTTAAAAGTAAGATCATGGGTTTTGACAGGAATGACGTTGGTATTAGATGTCTGCGGGGTCTTTTGTGGACAGACTAGTTGAAATTGCCTCATTTACGTAGATAAGTTCTAGTGTCATGACTGCTTGTATATGGTTATCACCGGAAAATAAACAATTTTATTATATGTTTATGGTGCTCCTATGAAACGGCATCACCTAAAAACATTTTTATTCCGTACGTTCACGTCATTTGAGAAAAATTAATATAGAGGATTAACATTATCATCCATAAACATGACAACTTTATTTTTATTTTTATTTTATAAGTACATGAAAGCTTTATTTACTTTAAACTAACGATACTATGGCAAAGAAAGGAAAGCTCAGCTGACATAGTGAGGATCCTGTATGATACAATGTAAGGTTTGCCTTCTTGAGAGACCTGCAACAGCCAACCATTTTTTGGTTTACATGTCTTGTATATATTAGATGATACTGTTACTGTTAGGCTTAGATATCACATAGGTCAGGATTCTCGAGATAAGCTGAATGTCTCTCCACGATAAGTCTTATCAGGGGATTCTCCACTTCGGTGCCAACCTGAGTCTTGTCCAGGCAAACTGATATCTTTTCATCACTTGTAACAACTACAACCTCCTCTTTGCGGGTTGAAAGCTCATTTGCCACAACCATATGCATCTTGTACTTTTTAAGAGACATATCAGCCTTCTCTAAAAGAATTTTTGTATCTGTCTCTAGCTGTTAAGTCAGAAAGGAAAACATCTCAGTCCCACTAACACACCAGATTTATTAACAGGTACTTCTCAGTTACGCATAACAAAAGGTCAAAGAATGTTATAAAAAGACACTTTCTGGCATTGTATACAATCATCCAAGGGGAGGAAGAGAACTGCCAACACCCACCACACCCCCCCCCCCAAAACCCAAAGGAAAAAAAAAAAATTCTTTGTGGGGTAAAATGGAAGTACCATATTATCCGGTCTGTCTTTGTTACCATTTCCTATTCTCAGATTTAGACAACCGATAAAAGATATGCAGATGGGAAAATGGAGATAAGATTTCTGTCCATGTAAAGCCTCAACAGGCCAATTTAAGTCCACCATAGATGACCCAGCCCCAACCCTTAAGTTTTATACGATATTTTACTGAGAAAATCCTTAATATACTGGAGAGGAAGACAAGAATATACTGAAGCATAAGATGGTTGCTATAAGTAAAAACAACTACATTTTCTTCTCACTCTTACTCTTGGCTGCTATACATCAAGAAATGCTTTATGAGTATGGCCATACCTATTTTGTCTCATGAGTAAAATCGACTGGAAGTAAGATATCTAACCTTGAAAGAAATGCAGTAGGCCATGGGAGCCCAGACTTTCCTCAGCACTGAGAGCATCTTTGGCACTTGAACTAGTCGAATGTCCAAAGGGCCAGATGCTGACTGTATCTTGTGTTCTGCCTACAGAATGAAACAATGCCTTTTATGAAGAAAAGTAGGCATAGGCATGATATAATATAGACACATCTTTATGTTTCCATAGAGTAGTCTAAAATTGAAGGGGCTATAATTTCCTGGTAGAGGAAACCTCCACCAAAGCACGTGACACCGGATCCAACAGGGCTAGGTTAAATAAGTCTGAGCTAAGTTGCTTGGCTACAATTGAGGCTTCAAAAGAAATATCTAAAGCTCTTATTTTTATGTTCCTATTGCAATAAATATGATGCTAATTTAAGAGGATTCTGAATTATATATACCGGCCATTTTCCATCATGAAGCTTACCAACAAAAGATTATCAACTTACTCAAGACAGATCGTACAATATAAAATGGGCTTATACTTTATAACAAAGAATTGTTTTTCAATCTGTTTGTTCATTATATGTGATACCCCATTATGATAAGTGATAAGGGTAGGTGATGTATGCCTTTTGGAGTATAAGCTATGTGGTTTGGGCTTCCATTGAGGCGTTACAAATGGTATTAGAGCATATTCCAACCAGAAATGTGAGACTTGGGTCATACCACCTACAACAGACTGGCCTGATGAGGACGTCGGGAATATAATGGGGGGAGGGAGATTGTGATATCCCATTATGATAAGTGATAAAGGTAGGTGGTATATGGGATCCCACATTACTTAGGAAGGAAAAGTTATTGCTCTTTATAATGTTCCAATGGGGCTCAATTTGTATCATTAACTAGTCATTTTAGAGTATAGGCCATGTGGTTTGTGCTTTCTATTAAGGCGTTACATTATAGTAATAAGATAATTCTAAAAACGACCTTAGCTCTTCAATGGAAAAGATTATCAGCTAATAACTCGTGCATCCTTGTAATACATTTCAGTTAATGAAGTGATGGGTGAGATAAGATGAACAAGAAGTACAACAACTAATCTTTTCAGTTTTATTTTTTAATTAAAAATTCTAGGAGACATAAAAAAGGAGAACAACCATGTGTAATGAAGTTTTCAATAACAGACAAGATGACACCTGTGCTCTAAAATAGAACTAAAAATACTTTTGAATGGTTCACAGAATCTATTTTTCCTGAATACCAAATATAGCCAGGAGGATTGAGTAAAGCAAATGACTACTCAACATATTAAACCATACCATGCTCGTCCAAGGAACATAAAAGTCAGAAACTGCAGCTGCAAGATAAAACATTGCATGTGCCCCAAGACTTGTCATTGAAATTGCTATCATTTGCAGCATCTGCTCACAAATAAATAAATAAAGAGTATAAATAAATAATAGTGTTCAATCCATAGGAGAACAACTATTATCTCCAAAACCACCAGACACATTTGTAACATCAAATACAGCATCAACAAGTTTCTTGTATGGAAAACACAACACTCAATATGGTAACCATATGCAATCCTATGCCAAAAGAAATGAAATATATAAAGAAAAAAAATCCCTTGGCTGTTCATGGAGCTTAAAATTACTTATACATGAACTAATAGTTATAATTGGAGAACTCCCAATAGAAAACAACACAAGCATCCTTAAAATTCCTAAAGATTTATATGCAAACTTTTTTCCACTTGAGCACTTTATGGTAGCATTTACTGTATTGAGTCTTGGATGAACAGGTTTTGTACTTTTCAATGACGAGGAATCCCAGAGATTGTGCAAATGCAACATCTCTTTTACCTAGTTAAACCCCAGATCCATGTCACATGCTCACATCCACGCAAATCAGTTAAATCATCGGATTTTTACCAATGAGACGTGGCTGCTAGAAATTGTTTGCAACGAAGGATTTGAACCTTAGACCTAGGGGACATACTCCTAAGACCAAGGCCATTACTATCTTAGCCAACCCCTAAGGATTCGGGTTTTGTATTTGACCTGCAGAATCAAGTACAACTCTCCTATAGACAGCTTACGAGATAAAGATGAGAGAGAGAGAGAGAGAGTGTGTGTGTGTGTGAGAGAGAGAAGCTGATACCCATGAGGAACACGAAATATAATCCATATTTCTTAAACAAAAGAAGGAGTGAAAAATATACATGCATATATAGATAAGTAAACTACTGAAAGTACGCACATAATTTGGTGTTCAATAGAAACAAAATATGATCAACTGAAGCTAACCTGAAGATACTCAAATATGGTGTTAAAGGGAAGTTTTAACAGGAGATTTTCTGCCACTGCTTGCAACAATAAAACCACAAAGTTGCCCACAGTCTTGAGCTAATCTTCTGCCATTGCATTATACCCAAGAGAGCCAAAATCAAAATACAGGAGTAAAGAGGGGAAAAACATGGACAATATATCAATAGTCCATACAGCATGATGCTCAGTGATGGCCCTCGTCACAGCTTCAGAATCTGACTGGCGCACTGAAGTATAAAATGGAATTCATTCATCTTAGCAGGAACCATCAGTACTTGATAAAATATTAACAACGAGAATATTAAAAGGTAAAACTTCTTAAAGAACTGTAGGGACAGTTACGAGAAGACTCCCCCAGCCCTAAAAATCCCCCTCCAATCATGTCAATCTACAATCCTACAAATTAGTCTATATAAATATGAAAAAAAAAAACACTCATGTCAACCTTGTTATAGCAAACAGTAAGAATAATGCAGCTAGGTGAGGCCGAAGAAAACTTGATTTCTCAATGTCTGTCATTTGGGCCATCCATTTCAAGTATATGAGTCAAGTCATAACATGGGCATGAACCCAAGGGGTGGAATAGTGGTCCTAGGGTGAGCCATATAAACCGGAAGTCCTGGGTTTAAAACTCCACAGTCACTCTTGGGGCCATCAGACTAATAGAAATTTCTTCTTGAATTACCAAAGGTGCACTTACAGGAAACTCCTTGCTAAAAAGCCTGTGCACCCCCAAGATAAGTCAGGACTTTGTCCCAGACACTGGGTGCCAATCAAATCAAAATAACATAGGCATGTATGATAAGCCTTCTTTCAAAACTGCTTTCTGTTTCTGTTGACAAGTGATTTCAAAACATAAATTCCTTTCATGGCCAATACAAACTACTACAAACCTCGAATATTTGACTCATCCGTGACCTCAAAACATTCAAGTAATGGATCCTTGGGAAGAGATCTACAGAATGGCTGGTAGCTTCTCCTGCACAAAATGGGTATAGTATCCACCATAAAGTAAGAACTTTTAAAATTGTTCTCTTTCACCAAATGTAAAGATGTTTCAGTGAAAAGATAGCATAAGTCCTGATAAGACGAATTCACCTGCGATGTAAAAAGATAACTGCATATCCGGCCTTAATAAAATGCCTGCAAGATAATCAACCCATCAGCATTAACTTTCATAGAAGTTTGTAAACGAAAGTCTTCCTGTTTGATAAGGTGCAGTGTGACATACTCTGTGGATGCAGCTCCTCTATGGCCTGAGCTGAAGTTATCAATGTAGCGAACACACCTTCGCTCCAAAGGAACTGTGGTACCTCCAGATGTCACACACACAACCCTCCTAGCATTTCCATTCCCTGAAATTAAAGTTTCAAAGCAAAGCAGATCCAATTAATCAAGAATTAAAATGGCATATGTGTGATAAACTAGCGAGTGAGTTTGCCTGATGGTAATAAATTCCTGTCGATAAATTCCTTCAACTTTTCACAAATGTGGTCTCTATTTTTAAGAGGAGGGGCTGATTCAAAGAAAGACTTGATTTCTGCATCCAGTGTTTCTTGTGGAACTCCTATTCCACTTGTTGCATCCATTGCAAAATTCCTACAGCCATTCAGGTTAAAAAGAAAAAACTAAGAAAACAGAACCTCCTCACTTTCACATGCACAAAATCATAGAATCATAAACAAAGTACATGAATATGAAATTTCCAGCATCATGAAAAGCTACTCAAAACTCAAAGACACTTGACCATCACTAAACAATGAAAGCAACTGGAAATCAATTTCACTTAGGCGCAAAAAGTATCAACCCAAAGTAAAGCGAAATTTTTGAATAAGACCCAGTAGATATCGAACAAGCGTTAACCCCCGCAAATATCATGAGTCAACTTTCAGAAAGGAGAAAAACAAAACCCTAGTCTTTCCAAACCACCATATGATCAGAGGAATTCACGGCACTTACCTTCAAACTGTTGGACATAGCCCCCCAAGTGTGAAATGGGGTTGTGGATTTACAGCCACCAACCCCATCCACCAACCCCTCACCCACCCACTCCACCGTCCAAGTTAGGCCACCCACCATGGAATTTGCATGTATTTGTTCCCCATGGTTCTCCTATAAAAGGAGATGAATTCTGAAGGAGAAAATTATCCTCACTGAGGTGGGAGATCGGGCAGAGGGCTTGGGGCAAAATTTGGGTTCTGGGGAAACCCAGAACAGAGTGCCATTTGAGAGATAGAGAGATTGTTGACGAGTGTTTGTAATTTTATATAAACATATTGAAACATTGAATTTCCGCTTCAGTGGACGTAGGCAAGTTGCCGAACCACTTAAATATTGTCTCTATCTATTGTGGGTGTGATTTCTGGGCGGCTTTAGGCACAACAATTGGTATCAGAGCCACTAGGTTTTTTTTTGTGGGGTGGAGTTTTGGTGTGGTAGTGTGGATACGTACAGTCTAAGGAGGTTCTGTCTAGGAGATTGGAAATTTTAAGTGTGTCCATTGTGACCCTCCAATCTTTCCTGGGAACTTACTTAGTGAGGTACTATTCATTTCTACGATAAAAATTCATCAAGACAATGTTAGGAATGAGGTGGAGGAATTGGTTTACCCAAGAAGTTGAAGACGCGTGCGGGTGGAGGAATTGGTTTACCCAAGAAGTTGAAGACGCGTGCGGGGCACGCGTCCACGCACCCCCACGTGCCCTAGAGGGGCTTGGCGCGTGATACTCACGCGCCTCACCCGCGCCAGATGCCCTCTGCAGCACGTGTACTACACGTGCCAGATGATCTGGACCGTCCGTTTTTCAGATCTTTGTTGGGCTAAATCTAAGCCATTTGGAGTCCGATTTCAACGATCAAATAGTGCTTTCCAACTATTTGGATCATTCCGGACTCATCTGTACGGTGGGAATGTGGAGATTCGCCATCGGTACTGTCGATCTGAACTGTCGAGGAGTTGCAGATCATTTTGGGCTAGATCTATGCCAGTTGGAGTCTAATTGTGATGATCAAATAGTGCTGTCAAACTATTTGGATCATTCCAGACTCATCTGTACGGTGGGAATGTGGAGATTCGCCATCGGTACAGCCGATCTGAACTGTCGATGAGTTGCAGATCATGTTGGGCTAGATCTATGCCAGTTGGAGTCTAATTGCAATGATCAAATGGTGATGTCAAACTATTTGGATCATTCCAGACTCATCCGTACGGTGGGAATTTCGAGATTCGCCATCGGTACTGTCGATCTGAACTGTCGATGAGTTGCAGATCATGTTGGGCTAGATCTACGCCAGTTGGAGTCTATTTGCAATGATCAAATGGTGTTGTCAAACCATTTGGATCATTCCGGACTCATCTGTACGGTGGGAATTTCGAGATTCGCCATCGGTACTGTCGATCTGAACTATCGATGAGTTGCAGATCATGTTGGGCATGATCTATGCCGGTTGGAGTTCAATTATGATGATCAAATAGTGCTGTCAAACTATTTGGATCATTCCGGACTCATCTGTACGGTGGGAATGTGGAGATTCGCCATCGGTACAGCCGATCTGAACTGTCGATGAGTTGCAGATCATGTTGGGCTAGATCTATGCCAGTTGGAGTCTAATTGCAATGATCAAATGGTGATGTCAAACTATTTGGATCATTCCAGACTCATCCGTACGGTGGGAATTTCGAGATTCGCCATCGGTACTGTCGATCTGAACTGTCGATGAGTTGCAGATCATGTTGGGCTAGATCTACGCCAGTTGGAGTCTATTTGCAATGATCAAATGGTGTTGTCAAACCATTTGGATCATTCCAGACTCATCCATACGGTGGGAATTTCGAGATTCGCCATCGGTACTGTCGATCTGAACTGTCGATGAGTTGCAGATCATGTTGGGCTAGATCTACGCCAGTTGGAGTCTATTTGCAATGATCAAATGGTGTTGTCAAACCATTTGGATCATTCTGGACTCATCTGTACGGTGGGAATTTCGAGATTCGCCATCGGTACTGTCGATCTGAACTATCGATGAGCTGCAGATCATGTTGGGCATGATCTATGCCGGTTGGAGTTCAATTATGATGATCAAATAGTGCTGACAAACTATTTGGATCATTCCGGACTCATCTGTGCGGTGGGAATGTTGAGATTCGCCATCGGCACTGTCGATATGGGCCGTTCATACTTCAGATCGGTTTTGGGCTTGATCGCAGCCAGTCGGAGTCGTGACGGACTCATTTGTTGTGGGCTTGATCGTAGCCAGTTGGAGTCATGAGGGACTCATTTGCTGTGGGCTTGATCGTAGCCAGTTGGAGTCGTGACGGACTCATTTACTGTGGGCTTGATCGTAGCTAGTTGGAGTCGAGATAGACTCAATTCGCTTGGGCTTGATTTAAGCTAGTTGGGATCGTGAAGTTTGATGGAGCAAACTTCAGGTCATTGGACGATGCTGATTAACGTGTTATATCAGCAGGTTTTGGCAGTCATACAATTCATGGAGCATATTGTTATTAAGAGGAGAACCGCACCGGATCTCATTGTGGCTTTCTTTGAAAAGCCAGTTGCAAATAACAAAGTGTTGATGAAGAAATTGTTCAACTTCAGAAAAGGCAGAAGGTACTATTGTTGCCCAATAGTATTTGACGTTGCGGTCAAAAAGTTGGGAGGTCATGAAAATGGCTATGAGTAATTTTGCAAAGAAGACGAAGTTGAAGAGATCTTATTCTAGATGAGGAGGTGCACAGAAGAGATTCTGGCAAGATCTCGAGTTTGTGGCAAGACAGGCCACAAGAGACTGCTAAAATCAGGATAAAACTGAGAATGATGTTGTGAATATGGTGATTGAAGAAATACAAGACGTTGTATTTCTTGCAGTGCACAATGCTGTTAAATACAGCTTGAAGACAACAACCATTCAGGTGTGTTTTCTCAGAAGGTCGTGGAAGGTCACGAATGATTCATTGGTCTTGGCTTGTGGTAATGGTCGTGTGAATTAGATGAAAAAGTAAAAGGAGCTCAGTTTTACTTTTCTAAACCGGAAGAAATCTCCCTAGACCACGATATGAAGCAAAGGTGTGAGAGATGGGAACAAAATGTCAGATGTTCCAGGGATATCTACACCTAAAGTTGATGATCACATAACTGCCAAGACGATCAGACTTCCATGGTGGTTACTACCTTAAATTGTATCCTGCTGAATGAAGGTAGTGAACTACGATATGAAGAAAAATCTTGCAAGAAGGGAGATTATGCAAGTCGGAGACTGCACACAAGATGGACACATCGACTGAAGACAGCAGCAGGATGATCAGTCACCCAGATCAGAGAAGGAGACCTCAGCAACAGGTTCTCTGATATGTGTCAAGGTCCGTGCGAGACCATTAATTTCCAGTGCAGTGGGAGATGAGCTGCCCTATATAGATATGTTGATTAAGGGCATTGTAAGTGATGAACTAAAGTTATGCATCACTTTAGTTGGTCTTCTAAGTTGAAGATATGAGCTGTAAAATTGTATAGATGATAAGGGATCATGCTGGAGATAGAGCTCGGCATGTTGAGAACCAGTCTCCAAGTTGGAGATTGGTGTGATTGGAGGATTATGGAGCCTGGTTTTGAAAGCTGTAAAGGCAACTAGGAAGATTGTTCGCTCGGCTGTGGTACGAGCGAAGCTCAGTTTGCTCAAGGTGTACATGAGTGCGGACTCATGGACTCGAGCGAAAAGAAGAATCCTACAGAGTTGAGATTGTGCGGTAAAGCACTTGTAAATCTCCTCTGAAGAAAATCCTTTGCAAGCTCCGTGGGTGTAGACGATGCTAATGCATTTGAAGATGCATTTGGAGAAGCATCAGGACATCCATCTGAAGACGTACCGGCAGATGCATTTGATAGCGGATCTCTCGTGGCTGACAAGCATTCCAATGAAGGAGTGCAATCATTTGAAGGATGCAACCGTTTGTAACATCCTAGTATGACACACTTGGGTGGAGGGGGTGATTGTTGGACATAGCCCCCCAAGTGTGAAATGGGGTTGTGGATTTACAGCCACCAACCCCATCCACCAACCCCTCACCCACCCACTCCACCGTCCAAGTTAGGCCACCCACCATGGAATTTGCATGTATTTGTTCCCCATGGTTCTCCTATAAAAGGAGATGAATTCTGAAGGAGAAAATTATCCTCACTGAGGTGGGAGATCGGGCAGAGGGCTTGGGGCAAAATTTGGGTTCTGAGGAAACCCAGAACAGAGTGCCATTTGAGAGATAGAGAGATTGTTGACGAGTGTTTGTAATTTTGTATAAACATATTGAAACATTGAATTTCCGCTTCAGTGGACGTAGGCAAGTTGCCGAACCACTTAAATATTGTCTCTATCTATTGTGGGTGTGATTTCTGGGCGGCTTTTGGCACAACACAAACAAACAAAATAATGTGCCAAATCAAATCACAGAAAGGGATCACAGCCCTCAATTGGTGGTGCGGAATACGAAGTTTTGAACATGTTTATATATACAAAATCCATGACTTTTTATGTGAATTTCATGGACTAGATAATGCGTAATTGTAAAGCGTAAGACGTTAATAGCGGTTTATTCCCGCACTTTTTATGTGAATTTCATGGACCAGATAATGCGTAATTGTAAAGCGTGAGACGTTAATAGCGGTTTATTCCCGCACTTTTTATGTGAATTTCATGGACTAGATAATGCGTAATTGTAAAGCGTGAGACGTCAATAGCAGTTTATTCCCGCTTATACCAACGGTAGTGATAGATAGTAAACCGCTTATACGAAAGGTCGTGATAGCAGAGAATAAATGCGAGTAGCACACCTAACAAGAGTTTTGCTACATATAAGTAAAGTCGTGTACTTATCTATAAACTAATACTGATTACTTTATATTTAAAATTTAAATTAACACTGTTTTCAATAAAATCTACTTTTTGACCAATCACATTAGATTGATGCACATATTAGTACACAATTGTACTTGTAACTAGATTTTTCCCCTAACAAAAGGGTAGAAATTCCATTTGGAGGTGGGAATTTACTTGTCTTCACAACTCTTGTGCGTGAGAACGGGAGTATAACCAGTTCTGCTTCGACACTAAAAGTTTTTAGATGAGAATTTTGTGTTTTAAGATAAAATATTAAAATATATATTTTAATATTATTATTGTTTTAAAATTTAAAAAAATTAAAAAAATTGAATAATTTATTATATTTTTTATAAAATTTTGAGAAAATTGTAATAATGAGATAAAAATTTTATATTTGAGATAACAAATTTGTTTGGCCAAACCGTTCCGGCTTCTTGAAATTTCAAATTTTTATCCAAATTGAGTGAGAATGAAAGGAATAAAGGAGTCTTCTTTTTTTTTTTCCTAAAGCTAGATATATTACAATTAAATGATACATGAATAACGGGTCGGGAGATTCCGACAAACATCATTTCTGAACTAGTGTAGTCTATATAAAAAATAAAAAATAAAAAAAAGCCATTGGAAACAAATAAATGTATCCTACCCTTTCTTGTGAAGGGTGAACCTAGTAAAATGACGGCTTCTATACAATTTGAGAGTGAGATTGTAATTCCATTACCGAAGGTCAAGGTGATTATAGTGACTATATTTTATCTTGAAATGATTGTTGGAGAAGTCAATTGTCTTATCTTCATGATCATGTGACCAAATAGAACAACTCTTATAGTGAAAAGTTAGATAAAAAATTCAAATTCCATCGCATTATACGTTGTTGTCGCAAGACTTCACATTCTCTTAAAGGAATATAGACAAAATAGGTAGATAGAGAAAGAGGAGAATGAGAATGAGGGGAAGCTCCTCCCTCCTCTCCGACCAAAAAATTATATTTGGGCTTTAAAGACTTTGCTACTATAGGGAAATAATATATATATAAATTTCATAATAATTAATCTTTTCTACAAAACTCAGTCGAATAACCATAAAGATGAGACCCCTTTATATATATTTGGGGACTCTCTCTCTCTCTGATTTTAGAATTCGGATAGAAATTCTAGAGAATTCAAGACCATGATGCAAAGTGAGTTAATATTATCTATTGTGTAAATTATCAATTTTTGTTATCATTCTCTCGTTATTTTTAATATGATATTAAAATTATTTATTATGGATTACTTATCCTCCAATTATTTGATGGAGATAATGAGAGGATGGTAATGATGATAAATTGGACTTATTTTCTCAATTATCCCCCTTCTTTATTTCTTTATAGGGATTTTTCAATATGTTTTAGGATCATGATTAATAAGATAGAGTAATGCTAAACATAGTTTTAGGGTGTCCAAGTGTCACCTACTCTTTTTGAAAAAAAAAATGAGTTTATTATTAAAAAAATAATTTTTCATGTAAATCCTATATTATAAAATATAGTTTTAGGATATGCAAGTTACACGTACTCCTTTTGTAAAGAAATGAAGTTTATTATTAAAAAATAATTTTTTTATGTAAATATTTATTTTTAAAAAAAAAAATTACGCAATCTAAAACTGTAAATATCGTTCCTCTTTTTATAAACTATCGTGTAAGTAAAATATTGTCACATTTCTCTCTCTCTCTCTCTTGGGGCATCCCCACCCATCAAAGTCCCATTGCCAAACAGTTAAAAAAGAAGATTCCCGCCAAGCCCAACCGTTTCTGGAAACAGAAGAAAACTCTTCCCAGAAACCAAGCCACACCTTCTTGCAACAGAAGATATGGCGGACACCTCCAAGTTCCACACCCACATCGAAATCAAGGACAATACACCACCACCACCAACCCTAGCTCCACCTGCAGCATGGCCATTCTCCTCCGAGCTCGTCGAGACTACAACTACTGCTACTTCTACTCTCCAAGATCAGAGGATCCCCTTCTTCAGGTCCCGCTCTAGGCGCCGCATCGGAGAAGATACCTGGGTTATCTCCGTCTTCGTCATCCTCCACATCGTGGCCTTCTTCGCCACCATGTTCGTCAACGATTGTTGGACCAACTCCCACCACGACTGCGCCCTCAAGTTGTTCGGGAGGTTGTCCTTTCAGCCTCTCTCTGAGAATCCCCTGCTTGGGCCTTCCGCTTCCACGTCCGTAAATACAGCTTCTTCTCTTTTTTCTCTTCGGTTGCATTGAGTCTCTTTGATGTGTGCTTCTCTAATTGGTTTGGCAGTTTGATTGCTGAGAATATTGGGAGAAAACACGCGCAAGACAGAGTAGTTAATTGCTCTGGCCAATTCCTGAAAATATTGTCTTGAAAATTCATCTTTTGTTGTTGGATGCTAAAAACGCTTGGGGAAATAAGAAATTTAGTGCTGAGTTATAGGTTGATTAGGGTTTTTGGAACCTTTTTGTTCGTAATGTAATCACTCATTCCTCCGTGGTTCTCCAAAAACTTTTGAGTTTTAAGTATTTCTCTGTTTGGGGGGCTAAGAATAATTGAATGAAAGATTACGAATGCTTTTAACAGCAACTGTTAATTATTTTCGCTAATTTTCTTGAAATAGGTTTCCCGAATACTTTATACTACTCACGATTGCGCTTTCTCTCTATTCTATGGCTCTATAAGGTGCGTTTTTAGCTGTCTTTCCCATTTAGTTGCCAGGTGAGTTTCAGAAATGGAACCTCTACCAAACAATTTTCACCTCATTCATTTAGACGTACACAGTTGATTGATCCATCCGATTGTGTTGATAATTTGATCAGGAATGGAGGTTTTGATTTCAGACGAGGAGAATTGGTCAATTTTTTAAAAGTATAATGTATATGGCGTTTCAGTTCTTTAGCCAATTTGATACCCTATACTTATTACTTGTAGAGACTAAACCGAAGTCTTGCAAAGCTATAAATTGGGTGCTCTTCTCTCTTTGGTGCTTTCCACGAATGCTAAATTAGTGGATGCACTGTCACAGGCTAGATGAAATGGGAGCTCTTCGACGGAAACTTTTGACACAATATCACCAAACTTGGCGTCTTTTCACATCTCCATGTTTGCATGCTGGAGCCATCCACCTTGTCATCAACCTGTCCTGTGTTATCTTCATAGGAGTTCACTTAGAACAAGAGTTTGGATCATGTACCTATTTTCTTCTATTTTGCCTTTATTTTGCATGATCAAATAAGAATACAGCTAGATCTTGAGAATTTTTTACAGTATGTTTTACCTTCTTGATTTTTTTCAATTATATTGGGCAGTAAGGATTGGACTGGTATATATTCTCTCGGCTTTTGTTGGTAGCTTGGTGGCTGCAGTTTTTGTCCAAAACAGGCCAGCTGTCAGTTCATCCGGAGCTCTATGTGGATTGCTCGGGGCTATGCTCTCTATGCTTATTCGGAACTGGAAAGTTTACACCAATAAGGTCCTTCACCTTCTCTTCTCAATTCCCAGTTACCAACTCTATACAATTGGTCTGATTAAGTGGTCTAATAATTGTTTTTTCTCTGATTGCAGTTTGCAGCTCTGGCATTCCTTTTTGTTATTTCCACGATCAATTTCATCCTTGGTTTGCTACCCTATGTAGACAATTTCTCAAATGTTGGAGGTTTTATATCGGGGTTCCTTCTTGGATTTGTGCTTTTTTTCAGCCCTCAGGTTACAAAAGTGGCTCAAAATAAAGGAGGCCTCTTTGAATATGGTGATAAAGGCTCCGTCAAATTGAAGTTGAAACAGAAGCTAGAAAGCCCAGTCCTGAGGAGTGTTTCTCTTCTTCTTTTTGGTCTTATGTGAGTTTCTTCTTTTCTTTGTATGGCTGTCTTCCATTGCTACTTGTTTTTCATTTGTGGGCCTCATGCGAGATCTTATAAGAGGATCTTCTTTCAAATGCAGACTTGCTGGATGTCTTCTAGCAGTTCTTCGAGGTGTTGACATGAACCAGCATTGCAGATGGTGTCAATATGTTGACTGTGTTCCTGTCAATTGGTGGAGCTGCAAAGACAAGGGAACTTATTGTGAGGTATATATTTCCTTTTAGCATGTTTTTTCTTTTATATATCTCTACAATACACATACCTTGAGATTGAACCCGATACTTCACTCCTCATCCCTGATTTTAGCAATTTGTTTGATTGTAATGTTGAAAGTAACCATGTAAATGAAAAGAATAAGTAAAGAATCAGGAAAATAAAAAAATACGATTTGGAGAAACCTGAAAGCATTTCCTCTGTTGAAGTTGAAATGACCACCTCTTCCAAATAGGAAAGAAAAAAGGCAATGAAAAAAAAAAAGATAGGAAAGAAATGAACAGAATAACACCAAGGGGTGGTGATTAGTGTGGTATATGCCTTTCTTCGGTCTTAACAAAAGGAGTGAAACCAATACTTCATACGTAATGTATATCCACGAGTATTACTACCATTTTCTATTTTTATAACATTTCTACCATATACTGCAATTTCTTTTTTCATGATGGCTAATTATTTCTCTTTGAGAGAGAAGGTTTCTTTTGACACTTTCTTGCAGCAATTAAGATCATATTCATCTGTATCTTTGTATAAAATATAGATTTAAGAATATCTGACTTGAAAACTTTTCTTATGTATGAAATATGTTTTTCTTTCAAAATTCACCAAAAATGGACTATGGTATGTTTTGATATAGCTTTTAGACTCTACAGTTTGATGCTCAGCATGTTATATCATAATTTATAAACCATAATTTGACACTCCATGCTAAACTAGTTATTGTTAAATGCAGACCATGGTGAACGATGCACAGTTGACATTGACCTGCTTGAGTAATGGAAACTTCAGGGTTTTCCCTTTCACTAACATTTCACAATCAAGGTTGAATGATTTGTGCAGTTTGCTATGCTCATAAAAACTAATGAGCTTTGTTGTTGTTGTTGTCTTGTTGTTTTGGTTAATTGGTAGGACTAAACAAACTTCTATGTACATACCCTACTATATCTGGTACTTGTTACATGCAGACTTTGTTAAGCAATCCATAGTAATGGCAACTTCATGGTTTTCCCTTTCACCAACATTTGTGTGCAATCTGTGACATCATACGCATGAAAACTTGTGAGTTTTGACACAATTTTTAGGATATGGCAGACCTATACACGGTTAATACAATGAAAAATAAGTGAGACTTGAGAGCATGCTTGTGTGTCCATGATCTCAACTGATCAACCAAAAAAAAAGAGTGTCCTTTGTTATGCCACTTTCACTATATACAAAGTTAAAGAAAAAATGAGAATAGTAATAGTGATAGTTGCACAATTCAATCTCTACTCAAGCAACTATTATTGGACATATGTAATTCTTTTTGTTCCATACGCACTAAACGATTATCAAAATATCTCGAAATTTTGAAAAAGTGTCCCCAAACCATTATTGTATTTCTCCTAAAATATGATATGGTAAGCTGGTTAGCAATTCGTCACTTTTAGTTTAGTTTAGGTACCTATATTTAGTTTCTTAAAAAACAAAAGCCCACTTTCTTGTGTTTTTTCAGAACTCAGGCCGCCCATAAGCCTACAGTACTAGTGGACAGGCATCTGAATTGGGCTCGAGTCCCATGTCGTACTGCCTTACTGGTCCACCTCAACCTAATGTTTTCTGGCTTTCTTCCCCCATTTCAGGAGAGACACTGGAAAAAAGTATCAAGATTCATACTGTTTTTAGTCTTAATTTATATATATTTTTTCTTTTTAGATTATTTAAAAAAAAAATTTTAAAAAAAAGTACTTTCCAAAAGTTTGAAAAAAAAGTGCTTATTTAATAATTTTACAAACATTCATGGACTTTTACAGGAAAAAAATATCTTAAAATTTCTTAAAAGTCGGGTCCATGGAACTTTAGAAAATTAACTATTTTTTTTTTTTAAATTTTACTTTTTTGTTAATTAATGACTATCATTCAAATCAAAGCACTAGCCCTTAAAGACCAAGATACTTATAAATAGCAATTGAGCTAACAGCATTCATTATTCTTCGACTTATTTTGATTATCTAGCCATACTTTATTTTTATATTTTTTTTTTTGTTCTTTATTGTTTTAAAAATTAAACATAAAGTTTATAATTCCAAGCAGTCAACTGCAGAGGTATCTAGACTCTCCAATCTTTTTTCTCAAATATTTTCTATAATTCAGGGAAAAATCGACATAGTATGTAAATCTTATGTATTTAATGTTGGGTCTACTGTGTTTACATTCACTTTGATATTGTAGTAAGAGAAGAGCCATAGTTATAAAAAGATTTTATTAAAATAAATGTATAATTTATTATGACTTCACGTGATATATTAGATATAATTTATAAAAATTTTAAATTTATAATTTAATATAATTTAAAAATTAAATATAATAATTTTTCTTGTAATAAATTCCGGTCAATTAACGACATTTTTTAGAGTACAGAGCTTGACAGCGTACTGGAAGAGAACCATGGACATTCTAAAGCCATCAATATCTTTTTCTCTTCGTTTGATTCTTTTATTTATTTATTTATTTATTTATTTTTTATGGTTTTGGGGTTAGAGTTGCGCGCAGACACGATTGATTGCCGCAGAGCTTGGCCTACAGCACTACGTACAGTGGCCGCCCTTCACAGCGCAGGGCCAACCATAGCTCGCACTGGGTTTAAATGAGTACACGTTTAAGTACAAAGTATTCAAAACTTCAACAAAAGCATTTTCACGTGGTCCCAAGTTCCCAACTCCTTTGTTTTCAAAAAAAAAAAAAAAAGTTCCCAACTCCTTTCTCCATTCTCAAAATTATTTACTTATGGAGAATTGATAGAATTACAAACTCTTTTTTTATAATTTTTATATGATTATGTGTTAAATGAAAAATATTTTTATAAAACAACTAATAAAAATAATATTATTTCTTATAAATAACCTCAATTTAATGTATAAAAGTAGTAAAAAGGAATCGTAAGCCTATCGTTACTCTTTACTTATTACTCACAAAACCTTTGTACTTCAATCACAGTCTTCGGTATTAAGTATATATAGATCCATCTATCGAAGAGTAAGGTTAAATATAGTAAGAGGTATTCAACTACCAAGCAATATTTATTTTAAAAAGAAGTAAAGTTTATGATTAAAAAATTAATTTTTTTATATAAATCTTATATTTATTTACATACTTTTTGGCTATAAATATAATATCTCATAAACTAACTCTTTTGGTATGATGCCTTAACGATCCTTTTTATTATTTGAATAATGTTATTTTTTATCTTAAATTTATATTAGTATTTTAAAAAAAAAATTATATTAATTATTTAAATAAATTAAATCGTTGAAACCAAGAATTAATAAATATGAATTCTCTCTCTCTTTCTCAGAGAGCGATCACTGGCCTTATAAGCCTAACTAACAACATTAACTGCACTGAGAAATTAAAGAGAGGCCGGAGTTGTCTGATCTGAACGAAAACAGCGCCTTTCTTTTATTTTTGGGCTGCCTTTGAAAGTAGAAACATGAAAGACTGCTGCTTTTGCACATACTTTCTGGGCAAAGCTGCAACTTCAGAACAAACTTCGGCAAGTCTTAAATGGCATCTATAGCTAAAAACCCAGAGGAAATTGCTGGACCATTGTACTTTCGACTGCATGAAAACATAAATAGCCAACACATTGTTAAACGCTGCATTATTAGATATGCAGCAGCTTTGCCGCACTAAAGCATCCCCGACCCCTCTCTTAATTTGTTGTCTCATCAATGTTATTATATATTATTAATATTCCTTTTTCTTTTATATGTGCATAAAAAGATAAACCCACAAATATTTTTATAATTGTTCACCTAATTATATTTTAAATGAATGATATTAAATCTTTTTATTTTACAAAAAATATCCCATTTTAAAACATTATATAAAGAATTATATATGTTGTAGTGACATGATAATATATTATACACATAGGTTATTAGCTTAGACATTTAATTAGTTTAAAAAAGAGAGATGATATTTGTAATTGTAAAGTGTGTAAGTATCGTGTAATTTTAAAAATAAATAAATAAATATAGCACTTATATTACAAAAAAATTAATTTTTTAATAATAAACTTTACTATTTTTTTAAATTTTACACACCCTATAACTGAATGTATGTATCATTAGTTTTAAAAAAAATTGAGATGACATATAATTTGGTAAAAACAGATGCATGCATGTTCAAATATATATTGAGAGAGTAGAGGATCGGTACGTTTTGAGTTGGAAAATGAGGGGATCTAGGCGCAGTAATTAGAGCAAGTACGTACAGGATCGACTTGCTTGGGGCAAGGCTGCAGGCAGATGCATATATGGTCAGGAATCAGGATCAAAGAACGTACGTGTCATTTGTCAAATTCATATATTTCCTATCATCTACACACGCACGCATGCATGATCGATCATCTCCAGATTCTCCACCTGCATTTGATCAGACACCAACCATATTATTTTTGTAACATGCAATGTTCCTGGGCCACTAACGTCGAACATCATCAACATGCATGCATATATATATATATATATATATATATATATATGGCGCTGAGGTTATATATACTGCCCCAACTTTTCTCTTCTTTTCTTTACTGGCCTTTTCCTCTTGGCAAGCAGCTATTTTTCTTCAAAAAAAAGCCAGGCTTTCAAAGGAAACCTACTCCAAACTAAATCAAATATTTCCCAGTTAAAGGTCTTGAAAATTTAGGGCAATAGCCTCGTGTCAAAAGTTTTATTATAAATAAGAACAGAAAGCTTGGGGTACACAAGCTAATTTGCAGAGATTGTACATGCAAGCCTAAAAGGCCTCAATTCTGAGATTGTTGGAAGGAAAGAAAGTGGGATCACGAAGGCAAGCTTATGAAACTCGTTTTTCCAAGATTTTGGTTAAAATTATGTTATATATATAGTAATGAAGTAAGTAAATACCATGTAATTGTTTTAAAAAATAGTAATATTTATTATTAAAAATTTAATTTTTTTTTCTACGTGAGTTATGTATTTATTATTATTTTTTTTTTTAATGCAACTATATATATATATATTTTTGGACTAACATTGTTTGTCGTGAGGGCGGATGATCGATCAACTAGGCACAATTAACCATCCGTACGTACGTGGTGGAGCATATGGTGTGAAGGTAGGCTTATCCATCGTCGAGCGGTCGTATCATGTACGTACACATGAAGACTGTAGACTTGTCATCATAAAATTTTTGTCGAAAGTACGGAAATTTAGGGTTTCGTGCCGCAAGGGTACTTCGGAATATTGGAGCTACTTTGCAAAGGTCCATAGGAGCAGCAATGTGTGGGTTTGAAAACGGGGGAAGATGTAGGGATTCCGGTAATTGGGATATATGCCATGTTCCACGGAGATCTAGGAGGGGCCGGGTGGAGCATATATGGCCACTGGGATAACCAAAACCGAAGTAAATATATATATATATATATCCAAAGATTAAAAAGAAAACTTGAAAAATGTTTAAGGAATAGGAAAAAAGAGCAGAGTTGGTAAGTTGGTTGGAACTTGGTACAGACAGAAAGGCCAGAAGTAAGAGTAGGAAAGGAGCCAATGGAGTAATTAATTTGTATATTAGTAGGTTGTGTGGGTTATTTTTTAAAAAAATATTGATAAATTTGAGATTATATAAAAAAAATTTAAATTTTTTAATAATAAATTTTACTTTTTAAAAAATATAATATAAAAAATATGCAAAATTTGAACGTTTTAAAAATGTATATAGAGAATAAAATTATGTTGTGACTCATGATATGTAAATACGCATTGTGACTACGGTTGTATTTAGTTGTTGAACCATACTTAATTTATTTCAAATTAATTATTAATGGTACTCATTATTTTTTTAATATTTTATAAAAAATTTAAAACCCATCTGAATCTATTTCATATATTTTAACTTAAAAAATTAAACATATCTCAATTTATAAAAATTAAACTCATCTCAATAAAATATATAGAACATTACTATTTACTACTCATTTCAAGATTCAAATGTAGACTACTTTGTGTAACTCACATGATTGGAAAGGGGTGACTAATTTAGGTGGGTGATGAGTTGGAAGCACATAGATCATGTACAGCAAGTGCTGACATCATGTGGTGGCTTAATTGAGATGTGCTTAACAAAGCTATTAATTTAAAATAAAAATAAAAAAGTGAACTGAAAAAGGAAAAAAGAAAGATTAGTTGAGAGACTCTCTCAATTCGAACAACTCCGTCCTAAGAGTTTGCATTTCATTTATCTCTTATTCTAATCATAGAAAACATTAAAGGATAAAGAATATGAGGAATGTATGGGATTAGAGGAGCGTAGAAAATTAAGGAAGCTGAAAAAGAAGGAAGGGAGGCAGGACGCAATTAAAAAGCGTATAAATGGGAGGTGGACCGTGGAACACAAGATAGAGTAAATTATAAAGATCAAAATCATAATCATGAAAAAGGGATTTGTAAGGTTCCCTTTAGACATCCATCATTTCAGCATCAAAAAGCCTAAGCTACAAAGATGATCAGTAGCCAAGCTAGCCAGCCAGCCCTCATCTTTCATTACCATAAGTGTTTAATTAGATGGTTTTGCAAAACTTTTACGTTGAATTGGAAGGAAGGTGCCCCCACTCTTTTTAGCTAGGGGAGGAGAAAAAAGGTGGCTCTTTTTTTATAGGCATCTATGGACAGTGGGAATGAGTGAAGGGAGGAATCCAGAAGTGGGTATTGCCTAGCTAGCTACCTGGCTACTTGAACTTAAAAGCCAAAGCAATCAATCCAATTCCTTTGCCTTTTTACATCAATTCTTTAGTCAAACAAAGGTTAATGGGGGGATTATTGGTTATAGACCCTATGGAATCTTTACAAACATAGGCTCATTTGTTGACCCTCCTTTCACTCTCTCTCTTATCTCTCTGTGTACTTTGTGAATTGCACATGGATTGACTTTCAAACTTACCATCCACATATTTGTAAGAAGATGTGAAAAGTGTTTTTTTTTTTTTTATGATATTAATATTTAATTTAGAAGATAATTTAATTTTTAAATTATTTCTACAACTTAAAAAATATCACGAGCAATACGATGAATGTGTCTTTGATCCGACTGATAGTTATATATATTTACTAATTTTTTTTATTTATAAATTGACATGATTTAATATTATATATATTTAATTAATTTTATAATAAAAATAACTTTATAATCTAATTTACTATATTACGTGATGTTAATTTTCTACTTTCTCTTTGTAAGATTTGATCATTCTATATCAAGTATTTTTCTTTGATAAGAAGGTAAAATAAAAATAATGCATTTCAAATGAGTTCATTATGCTTAATCTTTTTGAAAAATAATAAGGTCTACGATTAAAAAGTTAATTTTTTTTATATGAATCTTGTATTAATTCACTTTTTTCAAAGAGACTGTGCGACGCTTGCACAATCTACGATTGCAAATATCATTTTTCTTTTAAGATATTCTTCTAACAATGTTTTCAAACTCATGCATCGTTCAAATGATTTGAGAGTATTAGTAATTTATAACGAATTTGGTAGCCAAAAAATTCTGCAGCTGAATGAATATTAATGTACCAACTATATGTAGAGTAAGTCGTAAAATGTAAAAATGACGTGTAGTCTTTTTGAAAAAGAATAGAATTTATTATTAAAAAATTAAATTTATTTATGTAGGTTCTGTATTTATTTACCTTTTTTAAAATGATTATGTTGCACTTGTACACTCATTACTGTAAGTATCATTTCTCCTATACTATATATTGTATCCATGAGAATTTTGTATGATCCATTAAATTAATAGAAAAGTGGTATATGATCAATAATATATGATGAGGGATTCCATTGGCTTCCCCCAAAATAAACTTAATTTCTTTTCTTTTTATTAAAAATAAAATAAAAGAAAAGAAAGAAGGATTTCTTTAATCATATAGAAAGATTTTCAACCATCTACAAGAAACTTTGGTGTATGGTAATCAAGCAAAATAAGCAATAGTATGACCCTCCACAAACTTTATACCAACTGAGCAAATCATTTAAATGAATATAATGATGATGGTTTTTTTTTTAAAGTGATTAATTTATTTTTACAAATTATATATAATTAACCCATTCTCAATTTTTAATTTTTTTTCACTTAGAATATAGATAATTAAAACAAAAAAGCTACTTTGCCGTCCAGACCTTACCACTCTAGTTGATTGCTCGATAAATTTTTTTTTTTATTTAATGATTAAAGAAGTAATTTAAAATATATTGATGTATTTTTTATTTTTTAAAAATATTTAAATATATGTTAAAAAAAGCTTAAAAATACCTAGCAGTAACATTAAGTATGTTAGGCGGCAAAGTAGGACCGCTCTAATTAAAATGTGTATAGAATCTAAGACTTATTAATTAGGTGGGCCAGACCAATAAGAAAAATAAAACCTGCTTTAGAAGTTTTAGATTATGATTATCTACAGTTGTTTAGTTTATTGCTCGACACCTGTCATAGAATGCATAGGTACGTTAACACTTTTACCAAACTTTAATCTTCTTTTCTCTCCTTTTCCTTTTCTCCAAACAGGAATTTGACAATTGCCCGTGTCTGTGAGAAGTGGAGCATCTTAATTCCTCCGATAAAGACATGAATCATGTCCGCGTTCAACTATTTATTTTTCCCAGTTTGAATGATTCCTGTAACTTCTAGGTCTAGTCTACGTACTTATGACATGATTCTAATTTCCATATTTAAATAATAAACATGAAAAAAATCAACAAAGACCAATATTCCAACTAATCTATAACATACATAATAATTTTTGAAGCTGAAGCTAGCTTTGCTCCATTTGATCATTTAAGTTTGAAATAGTTTCAAAGGTTACTTCAATAATTATTATACAATTTAAAATTGTAAAGGTGAAAAAAAGGTGTAATGTTACGTAAAGTCATAGAGTACACAAGTGTTATGCAAACGTCTTGAAAAAAAATAGGATCTACTATTAAAAGTTTTTTATGTGGATATCATATTTACTCACGTGTTTTAAAGAAACTGTGCGACGTTTGCATACTCCTCGTCTACAAATATCTTTACCTAAAAAACATGTATTATGTAACTATGTCTTTTTTATTATTATTTATAGTTATCTTAGTGATCGAAAATGTGAGTCTAGATTACTCGACATGGTTAGCAACGCATTGCGCGGGGCGTGATTAGCTAGATTACTTGAAAAAGATCATGATGATCAATGTTATTTAATTGATATATATATATATAAGTAATGTTAGATACAGTGTTAAGGTATGTAAGTTCTACATACTCTTTATAATAATTTATCTTTATATATATTCGATTGATGAAGAGTGTCATATAAAGTTAAGGTTTGATGGTTTGAATAAAAGAGTTTTGATTCCAATTTGAACCAATTCACTGGCAATTTAAAGTTTGTACGTAAAATTAATGCAAATTAAGGTGGAGTGCTGATCCCATTCTGTATGATCCCCACTCCATGATCAGTTAGAACCTAAGAATGAGATTGGGTTGAGATGGTGCATGGCAATGCCCCCCATTTATCGTGCATTTTCGAATTAAGACCGAATCCCTTTTTATCTTTATCATCAAACATCAACACGAAGAATGAAAAGAAGTGTCAGTGGTCCCTGCAACACCCCCCAATTTATTTCTGAATTAATAGCATAAGCAACTTGTCAAAGTTTAGGCATATGATCACAATCCTAACTCATTACATAAATATATATATATATATATATATTATTCTCAAACCAGTGTGTAGTACTGTTTATAGAATATAATTTTATTTGAAATATAGATTTTAAAATTTAAATCTTATGAATCAAATCTTTTTATTTAACTGATGTGAATAGTATATTTTATACACGAACTTGATAATAGAATAATCATAAATATATATATTCATTTTTTTTTTCCTTTCCCCAAATGATTCCTTATCCTTTCTTTCTTTTCTTTCTATTCTTCTAATTAATCTCATTTGAATTTCAATGTAAACAATTATTCCTTTATATCATTTTCAATTGTTTGGAGCGTCAGGACCACCCAGTTGTATACATCTAAGAGTACCAATATATTTAAGGAGAAAATGAAACATTCTCCTGCAAAGACTTCTTCATATACAGCTAGGGTGGTAATAACATCATGGATGGATGGATGAAAGTGATGTTGCCAGCCAAATCTTAGCCGTCCAGTTCTTTTAATCCCATACCACCATTGGACCCACGTGAGGGAAGCCATTTTTTTTGGTGTACACTCATGATTTTTCATTTTTCACTTTAACCCTTTTGAGCTAAAAGCCTAAAACCATTTGTTTCTTTGTGTAATGTATAACCTTCAGTACCTGACCTACCACAAACCAGATCCTAGAGTACTAGATAGTTATCCCAATTTAGCAAGGAAAATCTAGCCAAATGTGATAGTGAATGGAGATGAGATGAGTTAATTAAGATAGAAGTTGAAAGTTAAATAAAATATTATTTTTTAATATTATTATTATTTTAGAATTTGAAAAAATTGAATTGTTTATTAAATTTTACATGAGAATTTAGAAAAGTAATAATGATGAAATAAGATTAAATGAGTTGAGGTCGTTTCTCAATCCAAACAAGAAACATTCTACTCATCATTCATACACCACACACTAGACATGATTTTTTCTGATTTATTTGTTAGTAGGCGTGAAAATATTTTGGTCTCAATCGGACCGGACCGAATTCACTTCTACTCGGTCTCAATCCATAGTGCCTCCAAAATTCCATTTTCAGTCTGGTCCTGGAGTGTGGTTTTTTTTATCGGACCAGACCGAAACAGACTAAATCACTTATATTTAAATTTTTTAAATATTATATATATAATATATTATTTATATAGTAGTTGTATAAGTTAATTATGTAGTTTTCTCTAATCTATCACCATTGACCATATAAAATGTAAAATAATATATGCTATCAATTAACTAATATATCATGTGATAATATATGTTATTATATGTAGATACATACTCTACTAAAGTACTAAGTTAGTAATTATTAACATCATAAATATAATTTTAAATAATTATTTTTGAATGAGTTAGTTACATAATACACATTAAAGAGCTCACTTAATTTTGATTTTATTAATTTAATTAATTTTTGTATTAGTTTATCTACCAAAAAATAAAAAGAGGAAAAAAATATTCATAGTTCATATGGACAAAATTAGACCAATTGAGCCGACCGGACCGTTCAACTCGAAAAAAGTACTAACCAAAATTTCCAGTTCGTGAACTCGAACCGAACCAGATCGATTACTCCCCCTATTTGTTAGCAAGTTAATTAGGAGGAATCTTGCTTGGGTCTAGTTTTTGTTGAAATTGGACCTGTTAGATGTGGGACACGTGTCTCTCATATGATGTTATGAGATAAGTGTCGGCCTCGAGTCCCAAACTTTGCATGATAGGAATGATCTGTAGCTAGTTCATATTTTTAGAACAAGAATAGAGAAATCCTGCTCAAGTGCTGAGTTGTATTGTTGTCCTTTGCCAATCAACTCAAATGCAATGGTGGTGTTTGATGGGTTTATAATTCAATTGCAACTAACTAACAAACAAGCCAAGAAAAATAAACAAACAAACAAACAAAAAGTCTTTGAAAAAGGGAAAAGAAAAAAAAAAAAAAAACACAGTGAGAGAAAAGAAAACTTCCTTTAGAATCAATTGCCATGTATATATACTGTGTGCCATTTGGAAAACATTGGGATGGAAATACAGATTCTTGAAAACTTAATATTGACAATAGTTGGCATCAATTATTAGGTAATGACATGTCATTGTTATGTATTATCTTAACCAGTCATCTTAGGATATTTATAAAAGATTGATCCCTACCTATCACATGAAATAAATTTTGAACTGTTCTAGGATTCCCCTTTTTTTTAACTTGGTATTAAGATTGAGATAGAGACTTTGTACAAAATCTAAGTCAATGTCCAATTAATTTGAACCATATATAATCCAATGCGACAAGGATACCATCCATTTCAAGTGAAATCGGCTGAAATGGATTGTATCTATTTATAAGTGAAATGATTAAAATATGTTATGTTTTACACTAAATAAATTCTATCTATTTCGAGTAAAAGGAGGATAATCTTATTTCAATCCGAACTCGTTCATGATAGGTCCAATATCGAATAAACTAAAAAGAGATATTTTCTATTAAAAAAAAAGTGAGGCAGCCAAAATCATAGAATAACTGATTTGGCCAATCACATTAGTAGAATATGCAAAGAGTACACAAAAGTAACTGTACATAGAATTTGTGATAATTATCAAAAATCAATGTGATAATTTCAAACTTCTTTCTTTTAAATGTATTTGAAAATCAAAGTTTAGAAACTAGTCCAAATCTAATATAATAATTATATGATGTAGATCTCTCCAAGCTCAACCATCTAAACACAACATCATCATTTTAATAGGATCTAAAGAGATTATTGAACAAGGGTTGCCACTGACAGAAATTGCTAAAAAGATTAATATATGAGAAATAAAAATGAGTAATAATATATATAGTTATAGAGTATGTAAGCGTCTTACAGTCGCTTTAGAAAATAGTAGAAGTTACTATTAAAAAATTAATTTTCTTTTTATCTAGATTCTATATTTTTTGTTTTTTTAAAGTAATTACAAGATACTTACACACTCAATACTGTAACTATTATGTCTCGATAAAAATGATAGGGAATGAAGAGTGGGGCATTACCCATACTAGTTGGAGAATGGGCTACCTTATAATATGGTGGTGGGGGGTGCTGTGTAAAGCAATGAGGTGCCCATATCAATGCCCTAAAATAATGGTACTCGGCTCTTTCTTCACTTTCCAACGAAATCTCAAAAGACCAACATGCTCTTAAGATGTCCCATTCTCCGAAAACCCACGAGCACCCGACTAAAGTTTAAAAACAAAGAGTAAATTGTTGCATTAACACCAAGCCATTAGCAATTTAAGATTTGCTGGTCCCCCTCCAACAACCCTAGCCATATAAAAAAGTACTCTTTTAAATAACAAGAAATTCACAATAAATAGAAAAGACTTTTAGTTTAATTCTTTGTGTTTCGTACGTGATAGTCTACACCCTTTTATTAGGTATCCTGACCAAAAGGATAAGATATTTTCATTGTGATATCTTGGATGAATAATATCAAACTCATATAATTTATTTTTATGGAGAAAAATTTATCATTAAGATGAGAATATCAGTACATTGAATCATTGCATTGCCGTCCAAATATAGCTAAATCCAATTGAACATTGCAAACCCATTTGACAAATGAAACACACTCGATCGGGAGACTAAGAAGAAGGGCACAAGGGACGGCCGGGATAAAATTATGTAGACAACTAGTTGGGTTGAGTCGTATTCAATGCACAGGGTTAAAAAGGCATGAAGATCATGATATCCAATTAGTCCTAGTCTCTAGAAAAGAGTGATAAAATCGTGAAAATGTGGCCTAAAAAGACTGATTATGCATAGTACAAGGTTACAAAACACATATACAAGGAACCTCATCATTCCAAATCCTCCCCTTTTTGAAAAAATCAATAAACCAAGACATATCTAGGAGAAACAAAACCACAAGTTTCAATAGAATGGAGGGGAAGTAAAGGAGCAAAGTCAGTTGCTCGAGGAAGAAAAAGAGGGAAGAAGAGGCCAAAATGCACTCAAATCAAAAGCATTAGTCGTAAATCTAATTGGGAAGAATAAGTGAAGTATTGGTATCAGTAGCATGACCCCAGTCAATCCGGTCAAACTTTTTGTAACCCCATAACATAACCTCAATCTAGAATCATATATAGAACTTTGCCAAATATATTAATACCATACCACCTCTCTCTCTCTCTCTCTCTCTCTCTCTCTCTCTCTCTCTCTCTGTGTACTTCAAATGGGTGGAGAAAAAAGGAAGGAATTGGAAGGGAGCTCATGGTCATGGTCTTTATTCAGTGTCTCTTCTCCTCTGAACTAAAATTTTCATCTTTCTTTTTTTATAAGAAAAATCAGGGGCTTTATTTATGTGTGTATGTGTGTTTATTTTTCCTTTTTCTTTCTGCCCATTAAATAATGAAAATGGCATATTACCAATCATCCATTCCCCTCTATAGGAAACACCCATCATTGCTCCCAACAATCCTTTTCAACCTTAGAAACCTGAGCTGCTTCTTCTAAGATATTCCCTCCCTCCCAATTCTTCTATTCTTTCTCCTACTGCCTTATGCTTTCCATTCACAATTTATATACCTCTCTTTGTAACCTTTTTTTCCTCCCCTCCCTTCCTCTCTCACTTCAACCATCCCCTCCCCCTTTTTTTCCCTTTTTTTCCTCTTTTCCCACCACAAAATGGATCCTTCTTCTACCAACTCTGTCAATGGGTTCTACTCCTTCCTCACGCGTGGGATCGATGATCTCGAGCGCGTCTACCTCTCCAACAATTTCATGTCGATCCAATTCCTTCAAAGGGTACTTTCACTTCTCCGATCCTTCCACTCCCAGCTGACACTCCTCGTCCAGAAGCTCCATTTGCCTGTGGGTGAGAAGTGGCTCGATGAGTACATGGACGAGAGCTCCAAGCTCTGGGAAGTCTGCCATGTCCTCAAGTCTGGCATATCCGGTATGGAAAACTACTACTCTGCCGGCCTCAACATAACTTCTTCCCTCGACAATCATCGTCATCTAAGCCCACAACTTACTCGCCAGGTCCATCACAAAATCACCAATCTTTTCAATTTATTTGGGTCGGATTGTTTCGAAAAAGAAGGAATTTTCATTTTTCTTTGATCGGATTCTTCAAACAGGTCATTCGCACGATCTCTGGGTGCCGCAGAGAAGCTCTGGGATTGGAGGAAGAGAACAGAGCCTTAATGGAAACAAGAATCCAACCGCTTTCGTTGCGGTTCGACGAGAAGGTCTCCATCGAGTCGAAGCTAAACGGGTTCAACGGTTTCAGGGGAGTTCTCTACGCAATGAGGAACGTGAGCTCGCTGCTGCTCATGATCTTGCTGTGCGGATTGGTGTACTGCTGGCCCGAGTCGAATTCTCTCCGGGTAGGATACGAGGGGTGCTTGTGCTTTGGATCGGGGTTCATGATATCGACGGCGAGGCTGCAACAGAGGGTAGCGGCGGAGATCAACCAGATGGGCGGGAGGCCTGGGATTCTGCTGTACGAGTTCCGGAGATCGAAGGTGGCGATGGAGGAGCTGAGAGGGGAATTGGAGAGGAGGGGCGGTTCGTCGTCGCAGTCACAGGTGGTGGAGTCGGAAACAGAGGTTGGAATTAGGGAGAGAGTGGAGAATTTGAGAGGATGTTTTGGTGCGTTGAGATCTGGTGCTGACAACATTGTTGGGCAGCTTGATGATTTCTTTGATGAAATTGTTGAAGGCAGGAAGAAGCTTTTGGACTTTTGCAGTCTTAGGTAGAGAGAGAGTTTCTGTAGAAAACTCAAAAATTGTGGATGAATGGTTGCTTGTATGGAAAATTGGAAATTGCAAAATACCACTCTTACTTACTTACTTACTGTTGCTATTTTTTTTTTCTTTTTTTTTTAATCATAAATAATAAGAAAAAATTACTGAAAATTAATAAATTAATTAATATGACTGAGAAACAACAATATTTCTTTATTGCAAAATTCAAACAACTATTAAAGCCTTTCTCTCCTCTCCCTCTTTTTGTTTATTCTTCTAATATTATTATTATTATTATGTTTTTCCTTTTGGGTTCTTTTCTCCTCTCGTGGTTTTGCAGTTGTTACAGTTACTACAGTTGAAGATTTGGAGATGGCTTTTTCTTTCAAACCAAACCCAAAGAGGAAGCTTCTTGAATTGGAATGTAATGACTTCAAATGAGAACCCGAGAATAAAATTTTGAAGCATTTAAAAAATAGATAAATAAATAAAAGTTCATATAGGGGAGCCAAGTTCCTTTACTTCTAACACCAAACCACCACCACCACCATTTAAAAATTGGGTTAAAAGAAAGAACAGAAGCTTCTTATGATCCCCACAGGGAAGACAAAACAGCAATATTCCCACTCATTTTAAATTGTTTAATGTTTTGTGAGCTGTTAGATTATGTTTATATTATTAAAAAAATAAATAAAGAAAAATATTTTGTGAAGTGATTTTCGATCTTGGTTTTGCTTTCAATGGGTAAGGTAGTGCTGTATAGTTGTTAAGAGGAAATGGGTGGCTAATGATTCGAGGTGTGAGAGAATGATGAAAAGGGAGGCTTAGGACTGTAGGAGGGGGGCGACTGTGAGATTCCTTGGCTGCTTTAATTTCAAAAGCAGCAGCTTCTTTTGCTCTTGTGAAGCTTTTGTCTGATTCTGTTTGCTTTGAAAGCAATGGAGTCGATGATGAAAGCTTCCTCTTCCTGACATATCTCTCTCTCTCTCTCTCACACACACACAGACAAATTGTCTGTATTCTATTCTGCTGCAAATTTTCTTCCCCTTTTTTGGGGTTTTGGGGATATTAAAATACTGAACAGAAAATTTCAAGGGTCACTTTCTCAATTCTAACCGTATCTCATGCTTTTTGTCCCTTGCCGGAAATTCATGCCTTGCCTCCCTTCAAGGAGTTCCATTTGAGCATTGGGTAAACAACAAAAGAATATAATAATGCCAAAGAGGAGCATAAGGACAAACACAAATGAGTAAAACTCGTTAAATTAAAAGAAAAAGGGCTGGGCTACACTCTGGATGCCAGAAATTCAGGCAGCCAGACTTCTGTTCTAACAAACCAATTGGTGTAACGTCTTAGGCACGTCCATTACCCTTTAAAACAGCACCCCATGTGTTTTACACCCATCACCAGATACCATCATGATCGATGCTCTTAACAAATAAATAAGAAAAAATAAAGAAATATCACTGAAATAATTCTGGTTTTCCTGACTTGACATAACTCAATAACCACAAGATACAAACCATAGATGCAGGTTGGTCAAGATGAATATCAGCAAAACCAACCAGGATAAAATAGGTTATATTTTCAAAATCAGAACCAATAACAGCTTTTAGTACTGAAAATAAAACAGCTTCAGTAGACACATAAACCGAAAAATCTGAATGGCAGTTGCAATCAAGAGCAAGTTCAAATGGAAACATTCGCATATTTTTCGTGTATAACTCGTTTCAAACAGAAACTGTCCGAATCTACCCCAGTTCTGTAATTACACATGTATTCAATAAAAAATATTGACTACAGACCACTAAAACTTTGAGAACCTTGATAACGCCTTCACAAATATATCAGAAAATAAAAGGACAGGCTTTTTTTGGTATAAATTTTACAATTTCACAAAAGAAGTCAGTCAGGGGCTAGGTGAGTGATGCTTGTAAAACTTTTGGGAAACATAATCTAAATGTTGACTTTCTTTCGGGCGTAATTTACAGGCGGGGATGGGTGAAAATGTATGGGTTACCATGTGGAGTGACAGGTTAGGCCCAGAAGCGCAGGATGATGATTTTACTGATGCAGGCCGCCTGCCTCTTTCACATTTTCAAATGTCAAATCCTGGCATTGCAAACTGGGAAGCAAATTCCTCAACTCGATTTCCGAGCTCAACAACATCTCTATTGTTCAGCAGACCCTTGAGAAAATCTCTAGGTAACTTTCCATGTTCCTTCTGCAAGATACTTGTAATCTGAGCTGCCTTGAGTAGAAACTCTGCAATTGTCTCAAAATCAGCCTCTAAACAACCTCTTGATGTCATAGCAGGAGTACCTGAATAAGAATAACAAAAAAAGTAAGAAAGTATATCCGGACATTCAGCAGGCAACAACAGATATATGCATTATCTAACAATTTCAGTAAAGGAATAAAGTCTGCAGGTTAAGATACTTCTATTATTTGCCAAGTTCTAATCTCAGAAAATGGTAAGATAGTGTGCATAAATGGGTTCAAGAAAAACTTCCACGGGACACCCATTGAGAGAGCAGAATGCCAACAAAGCATTAGTTGATGATGATTTTAAAAAGATTACATTAAAATTTTAGATACCATGTTAAATCACTAATTATCCCGAAAGTTTAAGGTGATAGGTAATGAGGATTTAGTTCTTTAAACTATATCCTCTGATAATACTGAACAAAGAAGTGGAGAAGGTTTTTTTTTTTTTTTCTTTATTTTAAAGTTACATAATGGGTCTTGAAACTACAACTTCACCCTCCACCCCCTTTCTTACAAGGGAAAGGTAGTGGCGTTTTCGCTAGACCTCAACTGCAATAGAAGTTGATTAGGTTATACATGATAAATTAAAAAGGCGGGGAACAAGCGTACATTACATATTTTCTGAGCCTACTTGGCTATATTCAATTCAGCAGATTACTCACCAATTCTTACGCCTCCAGGTGAAATAGCACCATTATCACCAAATATAGCACTTTTGTTGAGAGTGATGTGACACATCTCACAGACCTTCTCATAATTCTTGCCTAAAAACACATTTTGGGAAAAAGATAAGAACATGCAGTGCATATTTAAGCAGGTAGTTTATACACTTTTACCCTATCAAACAAAAAGAAAAAGCTAACAATTAAAATTGTACTACAAAAGCCAAAAAGCTAATCAATATGTCCCTACAAGATATTGAAACTTTTTTTTTTATAAGCATACAATATATTGAAACTTTTCATTTGCTTCTGGGTTTTTTTCCCACCTTGTAACTTCTCAAGGGAAAATAGTTTATTTTTCATCATTCTCTGCTAACACAATCACAGATGCGTGATCTCTCGTATGTTGTCAATATGTCAACAAAACATATACTTTTCATACAGGTATGTAACCAAACCTTAGATTCCAGAAAAATATGCCTTCGGAGCCAAACAACATGGCCTGAGGAGAACGCAGCTGGCTTTTAAACATTTGCAGATCATATGCTACTAAAATCTTTTGACTATCAAAATAAATTATGCACAATACTTGGACTGAATTACATAGCCAGTCGACCAAAACCAAATCAACAATAGACACCAACTTCCCCAGAACCTCAAAAAATTAGATCAAACCACAATATATTTACCATCAACGCACCATTACAATCAGATGGTTTACAATTAAAGTACTATGATATATTCATCTTCATCTTTAAATTCATAATTTTCATCTCCTTCCACAGCTAAATGGACCAAAATATGAGAAAGGTGGAACAAGAAGCAATTATTTTAAAAATATAAAGTAACTTCTCATGAAAAGGTATAAAAGTAACTGCCACAAACTTGTTCTGGATAACATGTATAACAACAATTGTATGCCTATGAGATTACTCTGCCAGCCCATAAACATAACAAATTGTGCTAATTGAAAGGGGGAAAACAAGAAAAAAGTTGGGGATGTAAACCGCAACCAGAAACTTCATGATAGCTTGATACCAAAAACAAAGCTTATTAGCATAAACAACCATAAAAGCTCATTACCAAAAACATTTTTAGTGAAGTTCTAATCTTAGAATCAAGATCAGTGTAACTAATGTAGTACCAAAAAAAAAGAAAAATAAGTATGAGATTTAAGCAGGTAAAATACAGCAGAGTTTATCCTTTCCAATCTATTTTTCATTTCTTTCTTCTTCTTTTTCGTGGAAATTAAGCAGGTAAAATCAGAATACCTGTCAAGCCTAGAGCAGTAAGATCCCAGAGCAACAAATGATTGTCAGTACCCCCAGTTACCAGCTTGCATTTTCTTCTCAGCAAAGCAGATCCTAATGCCTGAGCATTTTTCTTCACCTGTTGCATATAGGTTTTATACTCTGGAGTAGCTACTTGTTTTAAAGCAATGGCAAGAGCAGCAATGTGATTATTGTGAGGACCCCCTTGTAATGATGGAAACACGGCGAAGTTTAACCTTTCCTCGAAATCATATTGATTCCTACCATCTCCATGACTAAGGTTCAAATCCTGTTTTCTTGATTTTGTACCTCTCCTGTAAAAAATAATACCTCCCCTAGGCCCCCGGAGACTTTTGTGAGTCGTTGAGGTAACAATATCACAGTACTCGAATGGACTTGAACATTCCTGTGCAAAAGTTATAGTAAAAAAATTTGGATTATTTTTAGATAGATATGTGATTGTAAGAAGAAAATATAGAAACTGCACAATAGATGCCAAAGAAAATAATTTGAACTCATCATAATTGAAGGCCTAACATTTGAAACCACTTGTATATGTCCTGGGTACTTGGGCTACGCCTATTTCCATTAATAAAACTTGCTTATTTATAAAAATAAATATATAAATTGAAGGTCTAACAATTTGAATGGGAACTCGTCCATCTTCATTTATATCAAACCATTAAAATAAATCAACAAAATGCACATATTGACATCTTTTGAATTGATTTAAGTTGATGGAGTTAAATGTTTCTGTATCTCTGATTTTTACTTGAATATCAATGGTGGAAAACAGTGGATATATGGGCAAAAGTAGAGCACCCACTTTTCATAGAAAAGACTTCTATTATTATTTTTCTTTTACTTTGCTTTCTCTTGTATGCAATCCTCAATCTGTTTAATATCTTAAATCTGTTGGTAAAATATGATGTCAAATTTATGACAAATGAATTACTTTGGGGTTCTCGGCTTTGACAAAGTTTGATGCATGATTTGCATGGTGTAGAAACACGATACTAAAGAAAGAGCCAGCCACATCAAGTAGACTTCGATACTCGTACAAACCAATAAATATCGATGAGATCAATCCTTTTTTTGATCGGTAATATCGATGAGATCAATCTGACTTCCGAATTGACATCTATAATATCCATCAACATTGGTTTTATCATGGCAACCAGACGGTAACTGTTAATCATGGTGGAATTGATCTCATGAAATTCTATTGCCAAAGGTAATTTGTCTAGGAGATAAATTGGTCGTAAAAGAGTTCTGCATCCTGAAGTTTCTAGCCTTGAAAAGAAGCTGGACAGAGGATGAAGGTCCTTATTTCCACAAGAGATACTTCCTCTTGCACAATTTTGAAAAAAGCATTTCAATTTGAGAAGAGTGCCTTCTCAACTTGGCTACATAACTTATTGTATTTATACTCTTCCAACTTTTGCAACAACTTATAGAATAAAATAAATCTCCTGCCAAAACTTTCAAAACATTTCAACAAAAAAATTATTGGGACAATCCCAAAAACTGATATTTCACTTTTCTACAATAAGAATAAAAACTGACTCCAAATAAATCTATTGAGATAGAATAACCTAAAAGCAAGTCAAACGTGTACTTTTAAGGGAGGTTTGGGGATCTGAAACTTTTATATTCAATCAAGCCCTTTTAGGGAAGTGGTTATAGAGGTATACTTCCGAGAGTGAGATTCTTTGGATGCTAGCTCATAATGATCTCAGACCACAAGGAAAACCATCTCCTTGTACCAATGATGTAACTAAATCAAAGCTAGCTCGTAATGATCCACATCGACTTGTATATAAAGTAAGAATGCAATTTAAAACGCACCAAATCAAAAACTTAAGTATTAAAAGGTCGATCGATATTAAATTAGATTTCAGAAATATATATTAAAATTGAATTTAAATTTCCAAACCAAGAATAAAATGACCAGAAGAAGCTTAAACCTTAGCTGCCACGAGACCGCTAATATGAGCCATGTCACACATCAACACCGCTCCACATTTATCCGCAATCTGCCTAAACCTTGCATAATCCCACTCCCTCGGGTACGAACTCCCACCGCAAATAAGTATCTTGGGGCGAAAATCAAGTGCCTTCTCCTCCAGCTTTTCATAATCAATGTAACCCGTTTGTGGGTTCACTTTATAAGGGAGACTCTCGAAGAATATCGAAGCAGCGGAGACCTTCTTCCCGCTCGTAGTATAGTACCCGTGACTCAAATGCCCTCCGGATGGCGAATCCAAACCCATAATCCGATCATTGGGAAGCAAAAGACCAGTGTAAACCGCGAAATTTGCGGAGGTACAAGAGTATGGCTGAACATTCACACCCCACTTCTCGGAGTCAAGACTAAACGCCGCCAATGCGCGCTGGCAACAGAGAAATTCAATCTGATCAATATGCTGGTTGCCGGTATAATATCTGGCTCCGGGCATTCCCTCCGAGTACTTGTTAGTCAAGTGACTGCCCAGAGCTTCCATCACAGCCCGGCACACGAAATTCTCCGAAGCGATGAGTTCGATCCCTTTGAACTGTCTCTGCTTCTCCTTTTCCATAATCGCGTGGATCTCCGGGTCCGCCACCCCTAGCGGCTGGTTTCCCCAGGCCCGCACAGCGGCTCGCCTCGCCTCGAGCCCCGGTTCGTCCGCAACACGCTTTGGAGGGTTCGTACAGACCAACGATTGGCCATCTCTCGGCCTCTTCAAACACACAGAGTGCCCCAGAATGCTGAATTTCTCATCTTCACTTTGGTCTTCCCCATTTTCGAGCTCAATTTTCTCTTCCTTCCGCTCGAGCAGCTGTAGCGGAACGGACGGAACCGGGTTCAATGAATTGCAAAACCCCGAATCGATTTGAAGCGAGATCGGGCTGTCCACCTTAGACGTTCTTGAAACAGGCGGTGAATGTGTATTGAACCCGAGATAGGGGCCCGGTTGAGCATGCGGCAAATCCATAAACCCTATCAACCTTAAAAAAAATGTCCAACTTGCGCAAGGAAATATGCGAAAAATCCGAGCCCTCCTCCTACGGATAGGTGTAGAAGCAACAGAAACAGCGACAACAACGCCTGGCGCAGCGGCAGTGAAAGTAACGGAACGACGATCTGCGAGACGTTGCTTCTGGAGCGGAGGTTTCCATGAGATTTCAAATACCCTTAAACCGTAAACCTATATAAACCGAAGGATTTTTCTTTTTTTCTGAAGAGGAAGAAGGGGATGACGAATGAGCGGAAATAAGGAAAGGTGAAGGAAATTGGAATGAAAGGGGAATGTGAGACGACTGGTATGGTTCTGATTACGGAGCCAACTGACCGGAGATAGCCGGTAGCGTGGGGTTAATGTTCCGGTTAAGCATACGTGGACGAATACTAGAAGTCTAGAAGGTCCTTTCTGCGGCTGTGGGAAAGGCTGGTTCGTCCATCTGGATGGAATGTCGTCTAGGTTCATTTGGTGCCTGTGCGGAAATTTCGTACAATGCACTTGTCTTGCCGGTCTACGTCTGAAAATTGGGTCATTTACTCTTCTTGTTTGATTCCCAGTTAGGAAATTTGAATGAAGATTCGGAAAGAGAACAACTTTTACGCCTCCTTTGCTTGTTAAACAATTCACGTGAAATAAAATATTTTATTAAAAATTAAATAAAATATAATTATAATATCATTTTTTAATTTTATTTTTATTTTAAGATTTAAAATAATTAAATTATTTATTATATTTTATTCGAGAGTTTGTAAAACTTATAATAATGATATTAGTTTAATTTTATATAACTAAACCCACTTTTAAATTATATTAAATTGAAAATTTTATCTCACTTTCATCCCCTACGATTAAGTGATATTATCTATTAATTTGATATTTTTTATTTTCTATTTTTTTAAAATAAAAAAGATTAAAAAATAATATATTATACATAATGAAATAAAAATAAAATAAAAATATATAGTTTATAATATTACTCATATTAAATATTTTTAAAAAATAAAATAAAATCTCTAACGGTTGTAAATATTATAAATTCATTTTATGTATCAATCGCTTTTACTCTAGGCCTTCAAATTAGATTAAAAACTCATAACATATGATGGTGTGATACATCTAAGATCACTTATTATATGAGATTTTGTTTTCATTTATTATTTTCATCCACCGGTATTTGTATTTAAAGAGAATAAAATTAAGACGAAGAATAGAGAATATTATTATTCATTATTTCATATCCCAATAGCTGATATGTTGGTAGCCTTTCATTTGAGTGGTTTCCTTTTTTATTCTTTTTTCTTTTTTTGGATAAGGGGAATTGGATTCGAATCGAGATTTTTTATTTAGAGAATTGGATTATATGCCATTAAGCCCTAGGCTCTTGGCGAGTGGTTTACTTATAATGAAAAGATAAAAACAATCAAATATCAATAATAGTATTATTCTAAATAATAATATTATTACAAAATAAAATAGTATTTTTAGGATAAAAATTGACAATAGGGACAAGTTTAGGGGTATTTTCTTTAAGGGAAAAAAAAAATGGGAGATGAGAACATGATCCCTATTCGGAGGAAGATCCTGTTTTTTGGCCTCTTTCATGTGTCTCATAGGAAGGACCAGCTAAGGAAGTACATCAAGTAGCTAAGGAAGTGAGATCATGTAGAGAATGGTTTTTTTTTTTTTTTTTGAAGTAAAATATCATCATTATTTCATTCATAGAGAGAAACTTACATTTATGATTAGATATATACGGGAATATTCTCATATAATCATTTGGATATCTACTGGTATACTATTAAACTAATATGAACTTCACTACTCCTCGCCCTTTATAGAAAAGGAGGATACAGCTGTTTAAGAGATGAACTCATTTTTTATTTTTATTATACAATAATAAAAATAAGAATAAAAAATGATGGATTATAATCTAAACCAACCTTGATAGATCTTGACGGCGTAAAGGTAACACGATTATCTCTTTTCAAACAAAAATATCAAATCTAAAATAAATTTGGAAGTGTCAAGTCAAAAAAAGCTGGCCAATGCACCCAAAATTATAAAAGGAAAAGAAAAGACTAAAAATACAAAGCTATATGTTCAAAATCATGCATAGTCAAAAACTAAATGCAAGTTGAACAGCCTTGTTATGGGTTTACATTGGAGTTAAAAATCAAGATTTTATTCTCTGATAATATTTTACTTTTTTGTTTTTTTTGTTTTTATTGATTATGGAAAATGACCCATAATCATAACGTATCTTTCTATATATTATATTATATTTTGGCAAATACCAAGAAAGCACAACATGATGATTACGTGTTCTGTTTCTCTTATATTTTTATGATTCCTTGTTCTATGTTCGCGTCTGTTGAACCTAAAGGAGAGTTGAAGTGTCAAACCAACGTGGTAAAAGGCAAATATTTTAGCTATAAAAAGATAATATAAAATTAAATTTATAAATTAATATATTTTAATATAGTACATTAAATTATAAAATTATTTTTATTATAAAATAGATTTAAATAATCTCATAAGGTCATGCTAATTTATAGATTTATTTTTGTAGAATATTTTTATGTCTATAACAATATCCTAAGATAAATGATTTGTATAAGTTTTAAATGGATAATTTTAATACCATCTATTTGTAAAAAAATATAAATATATATCTCACGTTAAAAATGTGTAAAAAAAACTTATTCTTTGTTTAGTAGAATCTACCAAAAAAAAAAAAAATGTATGACTTATCTATTTAGAACTTATTATTAACACAACCTAGCAACTCGGCATGATTTGTAGGATTCAATGGAGTGATAAGGAATCCCCAAAGTACCAAAGAGATAAGGATGATAAATCCCACAAATCATACTATATTGATGGAGAGACGTTGAAGGATGAAGGAGTCTCAATGGAAACAAATTCAACTCAAAATGGTAGTTTAACGAGATAAAAAAATTCCAATAAAGCCAGACAAGCATATCTCCGATTTTACCAAATTTAGTTTATTGAAGTAGGGCACGTTATGTTGTCTTTTGATATCTCGATTTGAGTTCCCATGCAAAATCTCATGCAACAAAGGCTTCTTGTTGCAGATGACGTCTTACAGATTTTGTAAATGGGATTCGATGCAATATCTCATGCAACAAACCTTTGATGTTGCAAAAAACATATGATTCCATGCAATATCTCATGCAACAAACTTTTGGTATGGCAAACGACGTCTTACCAATTTTTATACAAGCAGATTTTATGAAACAACTCAAGATATCAAATCTCTCAAATTCTATGCAATCTTCTCAAGATCTTAGATCAAGCTGTTATGTGATTTTTTTTCTTTATAATTTGTTATAGCAAGTTTACGTTTAAATAGAGGTCATATGCCTCTATTTTTGCAAGCTTAATGCCTAGTGTTCATGTTTAATAATAACACAACAAGTATTTGTTCTCTTTATTCTCATTTCTCTTCTATTTTTATTTTTCTTCACTTGATATCACGAGCCATTGTGAACACAAACGGCACAAACCCAAACAGCAGCTGCCTTCTGCAACCATGACATCACTATCCCTTAATATTGGGAATTTCATTACTCTCAAACTCAATCCCACAAATTATCCATTATGACGTGAACAAGCATTGGCCCTTGTAGAAAGCCAAGAATTGCTTGGTCACCTTACCAATGAAGAAACTGCCCCACCTAAATACACCATACAAGATTCCACTAATGCAGACAATTTGGCACCAAGAATGATTGAAGCTTTACATTGCATGGCGAAAGCTTGATCGTCTCCTTTAAGGGTGGATAATTGGTACACTCTCTGAAAAAACACTTGGCCTCGTTGTGGGCCTAGACACTGCAAATGCAGTTTGGGAAGCACTACAAAATGTCTATGCAGAAGATTCACAAGAACGTGAATTCACACCCAGGTAACAGGTGACTTATCTTCGAAAAAAGGATGACAAAACAATTGGGGAGCATATTTGAACATTCAAAAGCCTATGTGACAGCCTAGCAGCAATTGGGAAACTAGTCCCAAACAAAGAAAATGTATTTTGTCTTCTTACTAATCTTGGTCCTCAATATAAAACTTTTACTACTACCATGCTCAAACGATCAAGACCATCATACTCTGAACTTGTATCACAACTTCAAAATCTTGATCAAAGACGTAACTGGTTTTCAAACCATGCAAATGCCACCACTCACTCACCCCTCAAATGGCTTTTTACGGCCAACAACAAAGATATCAACAATCCAATGTCAAAGGCTACATGCAGTAACTTCCAAACAAACTCTGCCTCCAACTCCAGCATAGTTTGAGGGAGGGTATTAGCATAATCCACCAACTTGGCATGATTTGTGAGATTCAATGGGGTGATGAGGAATCCCCAAACTATTGAAAAGATAAGGATGATCAATCCTGCAAATCATGCTATATTGATGGAGAGACGTTGAAGGATGGAAGAGTCTCATTGGCAACAATTTCAACCCAAAATGATAATTTAACAATATAAGAAAATTCTAATAAAGTCAGACGAGCATATCTTGAATTTTACTAAATTTAGTTTATTGAAGTAGAGCACGTTATGTTATCTTTTGATATCTCAATTTGAGTTTCCATACAAAATCTCATGCAACAAAGACTTGTTGTTGCAAATGACATCTTACGGATTTTGTGATTAGGATTCCATGCAAGATCTCATGCAGCAAATCTTTGATGTTGCAAACGACGTCTGGTTCCATACAATATCTCTGGCAACAAACTTTTGGTGTTGCAAATGACGTCTTACCGATTTTTATACAATCAGATTTTATGAAACAACTCAAGATATCAAATCTCTCAGATTCTATGCAATCTTATCACGATCTTAGATCAAGCTGTCATGCAATTTTTTTCCTTGTAGTTTGTTATAGCAATTTTATGTTTAAATATAGGTCATATGCCTCTGTTTTTGCAAGCTTAATGCCAAGTGCTCATATTTAATAATAACACAGCAATTATTTGTCTCTTTATTCTCATTTCCTTTTATTTATATTTTCCTTCACTCTTATAACTAGTAATACTCAACCAATAATATTTAAAATCGAGTCATACTACATATAATTACGTTTACGTACTTTTTGTACACTCAACTGATATGATTAATTATATTAATTATTTTTTAATATACAACTAATCATATCAATAGAATGTATAAAAGAATACGTTAAAATGATTACACAAAATTTTTTTATACAAACATTTAAAAGATTATCATGTGCCTCTTAAATACTGAGAAGTACATGTTTCTTTTTTTTTTTAATGAAGTAGCACCCGACACTTTTTCAACTTAGATTAAAGAAAAAACATATGTTTGTCATGTATTACAAATATTACTTTTATAGAAGAAATGTAGAAAATTTCAAGAGTCTAAATTTGAGAAAAAAAAAAGGGAGAAATTAATATATTAAATTCATTAATGTTGGCGTCTTTGCTACGTTAGATGAGCGGGGCTATTGCGTGTAAACGAAGAAGAGCTCGGTCTTCTCTTTTGTGGAAATTTGAGATCTCGGCCTTCTCTTCTGTCGCTAGTCCATTTCTCAAGAAAAATTATTGCATAATATTATAGGAAAGTAAATATATAAATTAATATATGATATATTAAATTTATTTTATATTAAAAATAATTTTATATTAAAAATAATATATTAAATTATATTAATTTATAAATTTATTTTATATAATATCTTTATAATTAAAATATTTATCTTTCTTAAAAATAGGTCATATGCTGCTCTTTGTTTTCTTCAAAAATTAATAATAATAAGAACAACAACAACAAGAGGTCTCCTTTTTTTTTAAGAAATATGTTTTAGTCGCAAAGTAATTGTATAAAAATAAATATACAAACAAGTGATTTAATATAGTATATTAGATTATAAATTTCTTTTTATTATAAAATAGATATAACGTATCATATAAAATCATATTAATTTATAAATTTATTTGATTTTTTATAATTGTATCATTTCTTATATATTAAAAAAAGATAGACTTTAAAATCTTATATCGCGAGAAGTTGGAGTTTGAAACCATTGAGACCAAGAAGAATATTTTTTTCCTTTTAATTTGAATAGAAATTTTATTGGAGCTTATTAATGTCCAAGCAATTTTTTTCAATAATATTAAATAATTAAAAGATATAAACAATTTATTTTTATTTTGTGTGTCTCATACTCTCGGTGTTGGACTTGACGAGGAAGGGAAATCAAAATTTATAATCAAAGCGAATTTTGTTATATATAATATTTTTACATATTATGTATTTTATTAACGTGATTTATTAAAATAATTTTTTATATTAAAAAAATAATGCAGCCCATCACAATAATAGGACGTATAAAAAATAGGTAAAAATGATTATCTATTAAAAAAAAAATTACTCTAAGCCAACCAATTCACCATATCTCTTGTGATACCAATTGGGTCTTGTCGAGGCCGCCAAGGGAGAGTTGAAAACAGCTTGATTATGGGTGTCATTTCCAAAATTCGGGTTTATTTTATTTTATTATTATTATAAGTATTTTTAAAATATTATTATTTTTCATTTTCATTTTCTTCGGTCAGACATGACGATGATGTATCTCATTTTAAGTGAGGCTTCTTTTATTAATAACTTAAATAACATTCATTTAAAACATGTCACATCACAAAACATAAAAAAAAAATTGATATTTATAATTATAGTTATGCAAGCGTCGTATAATCTTTTAAAAAAATGAATTAATACGGGACCTACATGAAAAAAAACTAACTTTTTAATCGTAAATCTTATTTTTTTTCAAAGCGATTGCATTACGTTTGCACACTCAACAACTGTATATAGCATTACTCCATGACATAATTGGGAGTAACAAAAATTAAGGTCCTTATTCGTTTAACTAAAATTTTAATTCATCTCATCTTATTTCAACATTTAAATACTATTAAAATATAAACACTTTTCAACTTTTTCATCGATCTAATCATTACAAATTTCTCAAACTTATAAATAAAACACAAAAAATAATTTAATTTTCTCAAATTTTAAAATAAGAATAATATTAAAAATTATAATATAATAATATTTTAATTTTATAATATTTTTATTCAACTTTTTTATATCATTTCCCATCATCTTATAAAACATTTTAACTAAATCATTTCACTATTATTTATAAACTATCTCACTATTATTCACAATTTTTTTATCTAATCTCATCTTATCTATTTAACCAAACGAAACCCTTAAAAGGAAAAATTACTCATTATTTTATGAGCATGAAGTAAAGATAATATATATTCAGAACACTTGTTAGTTTAGAAAAAAAAATTTCTATACCATTATCAGATAAAAGAGTAATGTTAAATATAGTCATAGAGTATCCAAGCACCGTGCAATCTTTTTGAAAAATATTGAGATCCACTATTCAAAAATTAAATTTTTTTCATGAGGTTTACTCACTTTTTTCAAATATATTACACAATATTTACATATTTCATGACTCTAAATATCAATTCTCCATATAAAATATGTGATTTTTACAACTCTCAATGCGAAGATTGTAATAATAATTTTGCATGATTTGGTTATTGTAGAGGCAAAATTTTAGTTATCAAATACTATACTATCTCATCTTATCTAATATAATTATTACAAAATTTTTAAATTTTTATATAAAATATATTAAATAATTTAATTTTTTTAAATTTTAAAATAAAATTAATATTAAAAAATTATATTATAATAATATTTTTTTAACTTTCAATAAAAACATTTCACTTTCATTTCATTTAAACTATATCACCAAACGAGCCTAATTGACTATTGAGATTTGTTTTGACTCAAAAGAAAGTTCTCAGAAATGGCTTTACAACATGTCAACAACCCATTGCCCCCGTCTCTTTCCTTGCCAGTAAGCGAAGCCTAGTTGAATGGAGTTGCGTGTCTCAAGAGGCAATTTGATTTTGACCTCATCTCGCCCCTCTCCCTCACATTTTTGGATTTGGAATTTTTTAGATAAGTTGTAAGTTGTATGTGTACAAATATGACAGTAAAATAGTTGTATGTATATTATCTCTTTTATTACAAAGTTACGTGCCTCCTAGTTATAAAAATGTTACACATATAATTATTTTATCATTCTTATAAAAAAATTAGATTTATTTGAACAAAGGGTTTTGCAAAACTCTGAAAAAATGTGTACATTTTTTCTATTAAAGGGTTTAAAAACTGATTTGTACAAGCTTAAGACATGTAAGTCATTAATAAAAATGAAACTTAATTTTTATGGTGGATGTTGGGGGATTTTTCCCTGGGGCCCAAAGCCCAAACAAACAAGGCCAAGGCGACCCAAGTAAACCCTGGTCCAGGGGAGTCCTTCAAGCCCAAAGAGAAAGGAATGAAGGATGCTCGTCCTGTCATACCACCAAACCCCAAAGGAGTAGGCCCGTACAAAACTAAAAAACCATAATCCTCTAACAACAAATAAAGAGAAGAGGGGCAATCCGACGCATCACAACTATGATAGTTAAAAGGGACATAGGCCACACCACATTAAATACTTCTCCTAAGGGCCACGCCACATTAAATGGGCATGGCTTGGAAATGACGGGGAACACGCCACTTCCAACGACAAGACATGTGCCTCTGATCCCAAACTCAGTTATAAAAATGGCTCCCAAACACCATAATAGAGGTTAGATTCAATACACTCTTACTATTACTTCCCCCTATCCCCTCATGAAAAATATCATTAATTTAGGCATCAGAGGATCCCCTGGCTGCCATCTTGACCGCCATCAGAGGCTTTCTTTGTGTTTCAGGCCCCAAGATTGAAGACCCGAGTTGCCCCGACCCAAAAGCGTATGAAACAGAACATCAACAATGGATTTTATTTTATTTTTAAAAAAAAAATTGCACAAAACTTATACAACATAAAGAAGTTGAATAATGTTATTCATCATCATCTCATGATGTGATATTAGATTATTGGAGACTATTTATTATATTTCACTTATGAACCAACTATCTAATACCATGTTGTGGGATGATGAGACGATGATAAAAAGATGTTGAATAGATTTGTTGAAAGAAGTTTATATCTAATAATACCCGCTTCAAAATGGGATGAACTTCTCGTTCCTTTTTTTTTTTAGGAAAACTCTAAATGTAGTTGGCTCGTGTAGACGTCTTGCAGTCGTCCAAGTGGATTTATAGTGAAACGATTCATTTTATTAAATTTGGGATGCTAAAACTGAGTAGTAAAGAGAAGAAACAGGAAAAAAAAATTGAAGGAGATTCCATTTGAAGGAAAACTATAAATCTCCTGCTATGGAAATCTCATCTGAAGGAAAAAAAAAATGAAGGAAAAAAATGAAGGTTGAAGAATACTACATTTACAGCTTTCTAAAAATCAAAGAAATCTATTACCATGAAAATCCTATATGAAGGAAAAAAATATAGGAAAAATCCACTACTATGGAAATCTCATTTGACAAAATCTACATAAAAAAAAGGGAGAAAGCTCAATAAAATGGGAAAACCCACTAAGCATGACCTCTGTTTTTGTACCACCAAAACATAGCATTCCTAAATCTGTGCCTTCCCGTCTCAGCCGAGAGCCATCGTGGTCCTACCAAGCACAACTTCTTCAAACCCCCCGGACTTGAATACTCTTACCAAACCAGTGCATGTGAAACCTTTCAAGCACGGCAATGCTTTGAATACTCTCTCCACCCCCACGTTCTCTCTCTTTCCACCTTCTTTTTCTCATTTTCTCACATTATTTTTCTACCATCACACTTGCCGTTGTCAATCTCGACCTGGCCACCGAGATCCACCATTGCGATTTGCTATCTTGGTGAGTAAGACCCTTGTAGCATGACTTCATACTCTGGTGAGTCTTCTTCCTCTACGCAAAGATTAGTTTCTTTTATTATTTATTTATTTATTTTTAATTTGACTTGATAACATGCCACGTTAACTGACTGCATCCTGACTCCAACAAATGACCGTACGTAGAAGAACCGTTTTTTTAAATAGTTGTCATAATTGGCACTAGTGGACCTATTGAGCCAGCTGCCAGGCCCTCAAATAAACACGCGCATATGGTCTTGAAGCCCATCCTGACTCCGACAGCAAGCCCAAGCCCACCATACCAAGACAGATTCGAAGAACAAAGGTACCATAGAGGCATAAAACAATTCCTCAAAGACACAAAAGTCGCATATCGGAGAGATTTGTTCAGGTTGTCCATGGAGTCCTCCTCATCTTCTTATTCAAAATATTCACTTTCTTCTTGGGATTACCTCTCGCTATTCCTTCTCCGCCCGGTCCTCGCAATCGTATTTGTGCTCTCCCTTATTTCTATCGGTAAATACCTCTCTCTCTCTCTCTCTCTCTCTCTCTCTCACAGTACTCTTACACTCTCCCACTTTCTTCTCGAGTCTTCGGCTTTGTATCGCCTCCATCAGTTTTTAGGTAGAAATTAGGATCTGGGTCTTTGAGGACTTTTCTTTTATAATTTTGAAGAAAAGTTTATACCCGAATTTACGAGTTATTTGATGGGGTTTGGCTTTGCGTATAGGTTGGTGGTTGGCGTGGAAGCTAGTCCTAGTTCACGTTCCTCTGGTGCAAGAGATATTCGGCTTGCGAAAGAAATCCTTCAAGCCGAAACCCCCGACACGTAGGCTATCTAAGATTTACAGTAGCATGAATGCCCAGAATTCTTCTTCTCGATGGTAATTTTATTTTACGCCCTTTTCGACTCTTTTATTTATTTATTTATTTATTAAATGAGTGGGTGCATAAGAATAAATATTATTCCAAGCGTTTTCGCTTTAGTTGGCTGTCGGCTGATAACAAATATAGGGTATAAATGCATCATGCATGCCATTTTGCGTTTAAAAGTAATGTTGTGTTAAGAGCATGGTGATATGCAGGGTCATATCTGAGTGTCGTTTTTCCACTTGATTCATATGCTATATGATGGCATGGATTGCTTTCATTTTTATTCACATCCTATATGTATGCCTAGATGCATCTGATGGTGAGATGCTTCGAGTGCCTCTTTAGAGCTATTTGGGATATTCTATCTGAGGGGATCTGATGCAGAAGTGACGTCCAAAACATCTAGTCATCCTTAAGGAGGATGGAGTTAACTATGATCACTTAGTTTCATTAACTTATGAAAACCATTAAAAGTTGGATTCTAGTTGTTTGGGTGATCGATTTAACACTAAAAGTTATTTCTGCTAGTCCCATTTTGTCGGTAACTCAATCCTATTCTATCAAAATAATGTTGCTAAGATTGAATTCAGCTGTACAATTCGGAGCTTTAAAGATCGGAAATGCTCTCTCTTTTGCAATACCTTATTTCTTTGGGCTGTACCTATAGACTTCAATGGGTTTAGTTTTCATGACTTCTTTTAATTCTAACTCCTAATTAGGTGCATTCTCTTATTATATGTTGTGTGTGCTTGGGGGTAATTTTTGGAGGTAAAGAACTAGTTTCAAGAATTTACCTTATAAAAGAACCTCAAAATGAAACTTTTAATATTTTTTGAAATTTAAGGGGTGTAAGCCAATATTCTCCCCCCCTAAAAAAAAAGCATTATGCTAGGCCGTGCTAAGAGAGAGGAAGGCAGGGAGGGTGTTCCCCCCCCCCCCCCCCCCCCCCAAAAAGGGAAAAAGATGATAGAATTGCACTACCCCAAAGGGTTTGACGATGAGAAATTTGGTTCCAATGGGAGGGGATGGGCAGCCTACTGGTTTATGAGACATTGATCCCCAGTCAATTGCACTACCCCAAAGGGTTACCCTTGATTATTCTTAACCTACAAAGTTCAAGTGAGTCCAACATTTATTAAGCATTTAATGTTGTCGGTAAGATTCGCACAGGCAATAACCACTTCATATGTCTACCTCTCCGCCACTCTCAACCTTAGAATTCAGGCAAAAGTTGTAGGAGATCTTGGTCCATTTAGAAGAATTGCTTAACAATGGATCATACTTTCTAAGATTTGTAAAACACGAAGAGTTGCAATTTGATTTTGTTTCATGATACTTGCATGCAGATTTTTAGTACATGGCACTTGAAGATCTGTTTGTGGAGTATGGAAAAATAATGTGGCATCAATGATCATTGCAGAAAAGAAAAACAGCTCTGGATGGAAGGGGGAGCAAACTTCTCAGTCTTTACATGTCCTGATGGGCAAGTGGACGAAACCAAAACCATTGACGCTCTAATCCAATGAACATAATACTGACTTCAGATCATTGGATTCGGTTGATTGTAATATAGCTGTACACAGAAGTTGTGATCTCTTGCAAACTGTGATGGAGAACAAATCACAATTTTAATTTAGTTAGTGGGATCTAATCTTTCATGTCAAATCTGAGCAGCAGTGATTGATTTGGTTTTAGTGGGAGAATATTACCTATAAAAAACAATTATACTTATATGGGAAATGGAAAACAAAGTCGAGACAGAAATCAGTGCGCTCCAAGGTCCACTCAATAAATTTTGAATGGGTCCTGAATGACGCTGATAAATGAGGTAGCTAACCCGGGTAAATCTAGTTCCATCGGGGTAAGTCAAGGACTAGGAGAAGTGGATGCATTACATCATCTATATTCAAATACGAGTAATGTTTTAGCATGAGAGAGATTTTATACAAGTATATTCATAAATTGAAATGATTTGATATGCTATGCAAATTAATTTTATTATAAAATAAATTTAATATATCATATTAAATCATATCAGTTTATGAGTTTATTTTTTAGAAAATTTTTTTGTAATTATAACTCTTTTTCGGATAGTTAAGATGCGAGAAATGAATACATATAAAAGAAAAAATAATTGCAGTCGTGTAATTACTTTAAAAAAATAAATAAATACAAAGCTCACATGAAAAAATTAATTTTTTAATAGTAGATCTCATTCTTTTTTAAAGTGATTACACAATACTTGTATACTCCACAACCATACATAATATTACTCATCCACCCTATAATGTTTTTATTCTATTTGAAAGTAGTTGAGAAAAAGGTAGAAATAAGTGCTTCAAGTAGTGATTGGTAAGCTTACATTAAAATACCTGAGTTTGCAACCAAAAAGACCAGAAAACAAAGAAAAAATTTGGATTTGATGACTTTTGGGTCCAATATTTGAGTTAAGGCTATAATTTGAATGGAAAAGATACCGTCGTCTAATAATAATTACAAGCTTTATAATCCTCCCAGTACTTGATTTGTGCAACAAATACTCTGTAAACGGTCATTAAGTCCATGGGTTTCACGAAGCATTTATTTAAAATTTGAATCTTTGCATTTTGGGTCAAAACGGTTATCAAGTAGATTTGACTTAATTCATGCGAGGTTCTCCTTATATACCTAGCGACTCTCCAAAATAATGTAAAAATTGGTTTATTTACTGCGATGTATATAGCATTTCAAACTTCTAAAGAACTTTATATTGGATAGAACGGTATAAACCAAACATTTCGTTTTGATTCTCATCATACATTTAAATAGATGTTACTTGATTTTTGCAGATCAATCATTGCTTAGAATTTAACAAAATACTAACTCAATGATACCTTATTCAGCATCTATCCAATGTTGTATTCTTTTTTAATCTGAAACAGACCTCTGTTTTTTGATAAATAACCTGAAACAGACTTGTAAAGGTCAAAAATCCAATAATAAGGGTACAGCAACAAATTTAATCCTGAAGTTGATTAATATTACACACTTCAACAAGATATTTAACTATTTGTAGGTCTGCCTTTGAGTCACCTGAATGTTCTTGGAGATGCACATTTGAGCCTCCTCCTTGTGGAAACAAAAGTATGTGTCCTCTCTAGGTGTGGTAATCAAAACCATCATGAAACGACTGGAACTCCAACTTAATTTGCCTGTGCACAAACGGGGGAACTGAATAGTTGGACAAAACTTCACGTGCTGATGAAAATACCATGTAGGCTAAAAGTAAATATACCAGCACAGCGAGTTGAGCTTGCGCTGGAAAATCTATACTTCATCTACTCCTGCAGCTGTTGCAGTTTGCACAGTGGACTTGTTGCTGTCAACGGCCCCTTGGACTTTCTTGCTACCGGGGCCTGAAGAAACTTTAACCATTGCTGGTCTCAAAAGCCGTTGCCCAAGCTGAAACCCACGACGGAATTCTTCAATTACAATCCCTTCCCTGAACTCATGCGACTCCTCACGTGCAATGGCTTCATGCAGCTGCAAAAACAAAATTGCAGCCCACGTTGAGGTTTAAATGGCATGGAAAGATTTGTTAAGTTGCTTATCAATTCAGATTCTAATGACTACCACTCCAAGACACAAGCCTTAATTACCACGTCTCTGTCAGCCTTGGGAATTACACATCTCACTTGGGTTAATGATTTGGACAATTCACTGTCTAAGAGTGGTAAACTCCCCTCATAATATGAAACCATAAGCAATAAGCAATAGATTTGACTTTCTGATGCATAAAGATGAAAATAGATAGGCTACTTTTTGTAAAGGATTGAATAAAAAAAATGGCATCCAAGTCAGGCTCAATTCCATCTTAATTATTAGTTTTCATTATTGAATACATTTTTCTATAACATAGGGACTGCACGAGGAATTCAACCAAGCTACATGTCCAGAGAACCCGACTCAATCCAAGATGTCACATGTCAGATTCCTGGATGTATAAAATGAGTGGACAGTAAAATCTGTTATCTTTACAAGGGATAGCTCACAAGCATGAAAATTCTAGCAAGCAAAATGACCTCATAACTACTTGCAGAAAACAACACCAAGGGTGGTGGCTCAATGATCCTTAGGTTACTCTCAAGTGTTTGGCATTTACTAGGTCTTGGGTTTCGATTCGAATATAGATTTGCCTTAGGCTATTAGTATTAGCTGCCTAAGGCTTCATTGAATGTCCTAGTTGGACTAGGGTGTAAGCTATGGCTCAAACCTGACTTGAGTGAGCGCCCGTGGCTTCTCACAATCTAGGCCCCTCCTGTCCGCTTCCCACAAGTAGGGTGCTACTATGGTTATGCTTAGGTAAAGAAACCACCTCCAATTGCCCCTTCTTAGTGCCCTCCCTCCCCCCCCCAACACCAAAAACAACCCAAAAAAAATTAAAAACTACTTGCAAATCACCACAAATCTGATAAAGTATCAAAAGCTCACTTACCAAGGGATCGAAAGGCTTCCCGACAGTTGCTACCGCAGCCACGTGCAAGCTCCTCATTATCTCCACGAATTGCTTGTATATACCCTGATAACTAGCATTGATCTTTTTTTCCTTCTCTGTTTCTGGTTTAAGTTGTTGCTTAGCTCTTTCAAAATTGTCCACCATGGGCAAAAGACTCTCAATTACTTCTCCTTGGGCATCAGACCTTATGGTCAGTCTCTCCTTCTCTGATCTTTTCCTAAAATTGTCAAAATCGGCTTGTAAGCGGATGTATTTCTCCTTCCCAGAAGTCATTTCCAGTGATAGAGCTGATACTTTTTGGGCCAATTCATTCCGCTCACTTTCTATTATGTGTACCATGGACTCGATATCAGATACAGTTTTTTCATCTCCAACAAGAATGGCATCCTTGTAAACGTTAATGAGAGCCTTTAAACTGGATAGGTGGTTTTGATCCTCTATACCATTTGCCTACGTAAAGAAACAAAATTTGTCTATGAATTGCATCTGTAAAATAATTAAACCAGAGAAAATTACACTTAACCCCCACAATCTCAAAGAGCCACTCCTTTTACAAGATGACCAGAGACCACCAGAGTACCAAAATTGTCACTTTACCTGCAAAACTATCACTCCTTTGTGAATTTACTCCCTCCCTTCAACAGTTACATCACTTTTTTTTTCGTATGTCGCAACTTATGTTCCACGTTAAGTGTGATATGGGTGATAGTTAGAATGATTAAGTGTGATTTATCACACGTTAGGTTCATGTATGCTGCTTAATAAAAATGTGAGGCCTCCTATGGGTATTTATTCAGTGTCAGATTTAGAAACGATTATGCGTTGGGAAAGACATGAATGATACATCCCCCCTTGCACGCACGCGCGCACACACACATAGAGTTAAAAGTAACAAAAGAGAGAATTTCAATCAATGTAGACAAATTAGGATTCATAATAATCAAAATCCCTTGGGTTAAAGGTGGATAATGTAAATGCATAAATAAAAAATATAATTGGGAGAAACATCAGGGGGATAGTTGATATATTGACCAATGCCAACTAGGTCCAGGTCCTCCCGGATGTTGTTCTTAGAGTAGATTCATAAATAAACATCATTAATGCCAACTTGGAGAGGGTTCAAATGTGAAGATTACATTTTCCTCCAAAATTACCTTCCCAAGGCAATGACAACTATCTACCTAAAATTAGTTATCTACAATATCATCACAAAAGATAATTTACAAAACGTATCATGACCCAAGGACATACTATTCGCATCTATGTGACAAGTACCACCTTACTACAAATAGTTTAACGCTTTCATGAAAATTTTCCAGGCTTGAAAAAAAAAAAAAACTAGCAGCATTCACATCTAATTACTTACAAAAAAATAAAGTTACATTTACATCTTTAACAAAAATTATTTCATTAGTTATTTTCTTCCATATTTCAAATCATTTTTTTCAACTCATATTTTTAATCTTGACCATGAGAACCAAAAATCTGGCTCCACCACTGGTCGCACCCCTTTTATACGCTTTTAAATGAAACTTATTACTTATAAAATAAATTTCCCCCCAAAATCTATAGTTCATATATAGGCATAGCCCTGGGTATACAATTATACTAACCAAGTTAGAAGCAGCAAGTCTGAATAAAAAAAAAATGAAAAAAGTTAATTCAGCATGAAAACGAGAAACTTATGGAGTTCAGCCTGCAATACTCAAACAGAATAATATACCAACAACAGTACAATAATAATAGCATTTAGATTATCTAGAATTACTTGTAGAGTGAGATAGAAATAGTCGCATGTTTGTAAGACATTAATAACTGCCCGAGTGAATTACCGAAGAGTCTATGTCATTTGCCTGTATCTCCCACTGTAGACCTCAGAGTTCCTATCCAGAGTTCGGATAAGAAGTCCGGATCCAAACTAGGAACAGATAGAAACAAGCATTAAGCACAGGTGTGAGGTAAGTAAACAGCGTACCGTGGGGGCGGAGTCTTGGGCGGAAAAATAAGATTTGAAAAAACGCCTGCACTTGTTATCCATGGTGATTGGGGATGAGTTGGGGAGAGGAAGAAACCCTAGAATCGGCTTGCAGAGGAGAGGGCGGTGGTGATAATGGAGGGGTTGAGAAAGTGCTAGGGCTTTGGAGTGCTTAGTGGATAATGAGAAAGAAGCGGATAGGCGAGGAGGCAACAGGGAATGGCTAGAAGGAGACACCGCCATTAGCACCGTTTCGTATTTTGCTTTGCAATAAGTCAGAACGGAGCTTTGGTTTTGTACTTAACCTCTCTTCTACTTTCTAGTTTCTTCTTCCTCTTTTTATTTTTTATTTTTAACGAAGTAATGAATCTAATTTACCGACGAGACTCGGTGTACTTTGTTAGCTACACTTCTTGTTTTTTTGTCATTTCGCCCTTTCTTCAAAGTCGCTTCAAGCCTACGACATGCCTCTCATCAATCTGAGTAACACTTATTACAGTTCAATATTTTGCAGTAGTCTTTAAAAAAAGTATGATTTATTATTATAAAATTAAATTATTTATGTAAATTTTTTATTTATTTATTTTTTTCTAACTAATTGTGTGATGTTTATACAATCAATTAATAATTTTCCGACAATCTACGTCTATTTGTTTTATTTCCACCATTTTATTTTATTTTATTATTAAATTTCAAGCCTTTTCAGATTCTAACTTTTTCATTTTTAACTATCATGATTATTTTTCTCAATATCCATATTTTTAAAAACTCATCTTTTAAGTCATATATAAGAGTTATTCTATAATCAGGTCGATGTGTATATGAAACAAATTTAATAAAATACTTACATGATATAATTTAATTTGAAAGATAAAATTTAAAATCTATATCTTACAAATCAAATTTTATCAGTGACGTAGATAATATATTCTGTACACCAATTTGAAAATAAAGTAACTCAAAATACAAAGATTTCAAAACTCTATATGTTATATAGTTGTCATATTTTTACGAATTCCTTGTTATCAATAACACTCTTTGCTTTGCATAGATTAAGATTTCAGGCCTGTGTTATTTTTATTTTTACTTTGTTTTTGTAAAATTTTGTAAAACAAACTAGGACCCATCGGACCACAAGGTGGTTGCCAACTTGATGACCCTAACATTGTGGCGGCCAGATTCGTTTACCCCGTAGTTGCGAATTTAGGCTAGCATAGAATAGGCATGACCAAGCCATCCTGACGGCTAGACCCAGATGCCGTTTATTTGATGAGTGGAGATAAAATTAAATAAAATAAAAGTTAAATAAAATATTATTTTTTAATATTATTATTTTAAAAATTTAAAAATAAATTATTTATTATAATTTTATGTGAAAATTTTAAAATATTATAATAAAAAAATAATACAAGACACTTTTACTATTCAAACAGGGCTAAATAGCATCTTAACCACCACATCATTAGTCAAACCTGGACTATGTATTGTGACTAAGAGTCTGTTTTGAAATTGAATTTGAAAGTTTAAAAATTATTTTTAATTGTTTAAAAACTTTTTTTTTAAAAATTATATATTTGATAAATTTATAAAAAATATTTTAATCACTTAAAAAAATTAAAAATCTATTTTTTAAAAAAAGTACAAAATTAAAATTTTTATCAAAATACTCCTCCATATAACTATATATTTTTAAAAAATAAATGTAACTAATTTTAAACGTACTTTAGATACATGTTTATTAAATAATAAATAACTTTTGAAATATAAAGCTTATTATTTAAGTTATAAATTATAAACTCTAAAGTTATAAGTTACATTTTTTTACCACAATTCCAAACATGCACTAAAACTAGATTACCATGTGATGGCGACCACTTGGTCCCGACGAGGAGACCACCACACCACCCCCCCCCCCCCCCCCCCCCCCCCCCCCCCAAAAAAAAATACCTTATTTCGGTTTAATCTTCCATTTGTTAATTTTTTTAAAACATAAATAATAAACAGAAGAAAATTTCTTTATTAAAAAAGAAAAAAAGAGATAACTTTACCCGCTGACATATTTCCAAAACTACTAAAATGCATTGATTTTCAAAGAGTGAATTTTATTTTTTATTTTGAATTAAAATAGAGTGATTTTTTTTATCATATATTGATGCATCTTTGACTAAACAGTGTCATAAAAAGCTGGCCAGCAGTAAGCAACATAGAATTTCTTCAGCTATTATATAACTAGAACACGCTTGCATGACATTTTAAGCACCATTTTGGAACGCCCTAGCCATTCACAAGCAAATAAGACCGAAGAACCCCAAACAAAGCAAAAACAACACAATCTGAAAAATGTCAAATAACATCTTAGTTCGCCATCAGCACTTGAATCAAACATCCAAAGCCAAGTTTGCAATAGTTTCAAGTTTCCAAAATGGCAAACTAAAACAAACCACCCTAACAATGTAACTAATGCAAGGGTCAATTAGTAAAGCAGCTTCCTGTCTGCCCTGCCTTAAGTACCTGCATTATAGAGGAAATTTAAATAATAATAATAATAAAATAAAAAATCATCAAAACTTGGTGGTAAATGTAAGTGAAACTTAGTGGTAAATGTAAGTGACTCACAGTATGACTGTTAAAGATGCATAAGCAGCCTCATCCTAGTTAAAATGATTCAAAATAATAATGACATCTGAAAGATCGAACAGACTGTATATTTAATCTTCCTATTAAAGGTGTATCTTCTGATCCAAAGACATCTTGTTTTGATAGGTTCCATCCAAGACATGTATTTAGAAGTGTTCTAATACCTGTAAAGCTCCAACACAGTTTTGCAGTCATATTTGGATCAAAGGGTAAACAGACCATAAAGCCAATCAATCAAACCGGCTGTAGTTTATAGACTTGGATCTCCTATAGTTATTGCCCAAACTCTAGGGGTAAGAGTAGGGGAGAGAGAACACATAAAGTGGACTCAACAGCATTTGTAGCTGCCCTGGCGAATTTCTCGGATAACATCAAATGCTCAATAAATGTTATAGGCCCACTTAATTGTCTATCTCTCTTCTACTCTAAACCCTAGAGTCTATTCAAGATAGGAGATCTCTGTCCGTAGTTAATGAATACATGGCAAGAGATTTTCACGGCTTAGTAATTCACAGTATCCATCTATGTGCCAGTGTATATGGGTCGTTATGAACAAGGCACTCCTTTTAGTTATAAGATGCTGAAAATGATGTCGTATTTTCTTTCACACAGGTCACCGAGGTCATTACTATAGTTTATAATCCTTAATGCAGGCCATAAATAGAAAAGATTATCACTGATGTAATTCCAGAATACATACCAATATCCAAATGATACACATCAAATCAAAATAGAGAAGATTACCACTGATGTATGCGACAGTACAAACCCCCATGAATGCTTCACATATACTTCCTGTACCAAAAAGACACGAAGGTTAATATAATTAGATTTAGGTTCACTATATCTGCAGACAATTTAACAATATTGCTAATGCTTTCTAAAGAAAATTTTAGCAACTAATATTCTAAATTATTAAAAATGATCAATGAAATTGATTGGAATCTTGCTTCCCTCTTTCATACATCTGGAACTTTCCAACATAGGAAAGGAGAAGGTAATTGCATGAGATGATAAGTAAGATAAGTTTTATTAATTAGCAAAATGGCACCATCCACATATACATTTTGTTTTTTTGATTGGCACCGGGTGCACGAGTACGGCATCAACTGTCCACATATACATAAGACACACCTAATTGAGATGCAAAAATTACCTACATGCAATTTTGAAAATCAAAACAAGCATCGCTACAATGGTTATAAAAGAGAAACTTCATACATAACTTTTAGTGGAACTGGTCGTCAATGCCATGGCAAAATGGAAGACACTTCTACATCCCCAAAGGTTACAATAAGGCTTGAATAAAGTTCTCTCAAAGGAAAACATGTCATAAAACTTATCACAAGTTACCAATACGCCAAACTCCTAAGAATCATAATCAAATTTAAGGAAGGTTTATATGACAACTGTACAAGATATCTTTACCGAGAAAAAGAAAAAAGCAACAAGATCTCTCTGGGAATAACCATCAATGGTTATAAAAGAGAAACTTCATACATAACTTTTAGTGGAACTGGTCGTCAATGCCATGGCAAAATGGAAGACACTTCTACATCCCCAAAGGTTACAATAAGGCTAGAATAAAGTTCTCTCAAAGGAAAACATGTCATAAAACTTATCACAAGTTACCAATACGCCAAACTCCTAAGAATCATAATCAAATTTAAGGAAGGTTTATATGACAACTGTACAAGATATCTTTACCGAGAATAAGAAAAAAGCAACAAGATCTCTCTGGGAATAACCATCAATGCACTTCATCATATAAAGTAACAGCTTAGTCAAGTCCAGTGAGTGAAAAGCATACCTGTACAGCTACTTATCAGCATGAGATAGACGCAATCACTAGTTCACAAAGTACATGCCTCAAAAACAGAGGCTCTATTACATTGGACATCAAGCCTGTCAAGCAGTTTTGTGTAAGTCGAAGAAATATCCTGTGGGTTGTTTATGCCTTCAGTTTCATTGTAAGCTTTGATGCCATCATCTTCTGTACTATTAACATCATCAAAACCACTTTCAACCGGTTGCTTTATATGAATGATCTTACCAAACAACTGAAAGCAACTAGCACCAACTTTTGTTGAGCTACAGCACTGGGTTCCAATCAATTCTGTGCCAAAGGAATGCACACTGCTCTGGCTATGTGGTGACAAGTTTTCAGACTGTGAACTTCCAATATTCAGCTCGGTAGACACTGTTTTCAGCCTTGGCACCATGTTGTTGCCATAGGAATTATCGGTCAACATATTGTTTTCACTTAATACGTTGGATAAAGTAGATTTGGTGAATAGATTTTGCCTGGCTCCCTGCATGCCAGCAGGAAAAGAGTTATAATTCAACAATGATTGGCTCATGTGCCCCATTGTTGAATTAGTAAATCCCGTGATGGGAAAGAAAAGGTCCCCCTCTCCATCAGTTAGCAGCCCAGAATTCTGCAGAGCTCTGCATTTCTTTGCGGGAGGAAATGCAGTATGGAGTGGTGATACTGGAGAAACATGTTCAACTTGCCAAGGACTCACTCCCTTGGCATTCTGCAGAACTCCAGGTTCATCCCATGTGACCTGTGATACACAGACAGAATTTTTTTTTATAAGTACTCACCCAAATTTAATTCAAAGCATTTTCTTCTTTTTTTTTGGGGGTGGGGGGTTTCGAACCCAGGTTTTCCAAATGGAAAATATGCCATTAGGCCATTAGGCTCTTGGCAATACACAGATAGAATGATAAAAACTAAATCAGTCAATAGGGAAAGCAGGAAAGATATTTTTGCGATATTAGTAACACAAAACTATCTAAACAACCCTACAAGCTATGTGAAAATTCATAACCTGTAATGCCTAGATACAAGCCTAGAGCATGCAAGCCCTATACATAACCTTTAGAAAAAAGTGAGACCCACAAAACAAAGTGAATTTTTTAAGGTGGGTCACACTTTTTTTCAATGGGCCTGCATGGGGCTTGCACACCCAAATCATTTTCTCATTCTCCTGTCAATGTTTCACAACGAGAAGTGATTAAAAATGTTGCCAAATAACCTGATCAACATCAGTTCACTTCCATTCTATAATCTACAATCAACAGCATGAATTGGGACAGTCGGAACATACAAATATCAAGCATAAACTCTCCAAGAAAATGTTTAATCGACCAATTTGTATTAATATTCTCAGGATCTATGTATGTAACTGAGCAACAAAGCTTGGAAACTTCAAAGTCTCAAATGGATCAGTGATATATGATCAAATAGCACATGAACGGACTAAAGATAAGTTAGTTTATACAAACAATCCATACAACCCCAATACTGTTCAGTTCAACCTCATCTTATAGTGCTAAAATAGGGTCTATGAGCTGGCCCTGACTAGTATTGTGATTTTTTATTATCAGATGGTATTTTGAAATATCACCAATCCACTTCATAGGAATCAAAAAAACCCTTGCACAAAGTAAACAGTCATGTTCCCTTAAAAGACCTGTTCACATCAGACAAATCCCAAAGTAAACAGAAAATAAAAGGAAAAGACAAGAAAAGAAAATATGTTGTCCTCTAATAAAAAAATGGAGAGAAACAAAATAAGCCCCATTATCAAAAAAGTATTTGTTTTCAATGGTACTGGTATTTGTTAAAAAAAAAAAAAAAAAAAAAAAAACAGCGCTACTGGCATGCTGTCATCACGTCAACACCAAAGGAGAAGTCATAATCCTCCATGATAGTATTTCCAATTCAAATCAAAATCACCAGACGGATAAAACAAGAAAAGAAAACATGTTGTACTCTAATCCAAAATTAGATAGATGCGAAATAAGCCTCATTAATCATTATGTCATCACATTTAAAGATAAGTAGCATATACCTCGAAAGCCCTTTCTGGGATATAAAATTTTATTGAAAACCAACTCTTCTCCCTTTCATTTTCCATCATCTATTAAGAAATTGTAATTACTGCTCAGAAAAAAAGGAATTACGTTATTTTCTGCCCTACTTATAAAAAAAAAATGTATTCAGTGCTACTGGTACAGTGTCATCATGGCAACACCGAAGGACAAGTCATAAGCCTCGTGGTCCCTCCCACCTTCAATTCATTTCAATATCAATTACATCATGTAAGCACACATGCTGGCCATGGACTACTTCAAGAGCATTCCGATCAACTTCAGAGACATTATCACAAGATTTTCATAGTTAAACAAGGATTTTCGTGCAGTGTCATCTCTTTGTTAAATATCCAAACACGGACCTATATTAACCTCAATCTTCATCGCTAAAACTAAATATTACTAGTTTTTACCTGTATGTTGTTAGCATCTCACTTATCAAAAAGATGTTGTTAGCATCTCAATAATCATAATAGACTATGGAGCCAAGAAAAATGACACATCAATCCGAACAATGTACTAGGATTACCCATTCCAACACATCAATCTATGCAAATTCTATCTAGGATGTAAGATCCTTGAAATCAAAATGAAAAGTCTATCCCAAATCTGGACACCATATAGCCTATCAATAACTTGTTAAGGAAATGCAGAAACAACCCAATGAAACTTATTGCCAAAGAAACATGAGACGTATGCGATACAGTGTGGATACCATGAAACAACAACTCTTGTGACGATATGTATGCGATACAATATGGATGTGACACGATATGGCTAGAACACATTAGCTGACTAAACGATAAATGTACATCTATCGTTTACACTGCATTATATATTATATTTTTTTTATTAGGTATCTATTATATTAAATGAGAACACTGCATTATAATAGATTGCATATCACCAATCAATTTGTTATTTCAAATCTTCTAATATTTAACACCTTAGAATTTTCAAACAGCAATTAAAACTCCATTTTTAATATTAAGAAAAACTTTATTTTATCCGACACGTTGTGAGTGTCCTGCCTGCCATTTACCAGAAGTGCCCAGACTTTGAATATTCCTATTTTTTAGTTCGAGGACACGTATGCGGCCATGTCCAAGCCGTATCCGCGTCCGACACAGTACTTCAGCGGTTCAGCACTTTGAAAGTGCTTCCTAGCAATTTCATAGGGTACATGATCAAAGAAATCAAACTAAAAAATTGCTCAAACAGTATATGCAAAAGCGATATACACATACCTGAAGCATGCGCCAGGGAGAGCCCCGCCAAGGCCCGCTGTCCGGGACGGAAGCCGAAGAAACAGTTCCCTGAAACCAGGTCATCCTCGATGAATCCTCAGTCTCCATTGCCATCTTCACTCTCATTCCGGCGGTCCAAAACATATTCAGCGCTTCTTCCACCACCTTCGCCTTTATCACAAAGTCCGACCACCCTGCCTTTGGATAATACACCACCTCAAAGGGCATCTCCTGCGCTGCCAACTCCGCGGCCTCCGCCACCGCCTCCGCAGATAGCCTAACCTTCCCGCTCCTAGAGAATCCCTCTCTTCCAGAGGCATTATCATCATCCGGTGTCCCTTTCGTTGCTTCTGCGATCTGCAAGCTCCACCTGCCACCGCAATCTGCATTGCTTGAACGCACTGCGCGGCGGACCCCGATAAACATCTGGCCCCTAGAGTTCCTCATGAACACCACGGAATCGCCCGCAACCAGCTTCTTGTGGTTCACAAACTTGCTCCAACCAGTAGTGAGCAAGTGGCGCCTCGGCGTACCACGATAAATGTGCCGAAAGTCCCAGACCACGCCGTGAACGTCGGTAACGGACAAGTTCTGGACCGGAGGCTCGGCTTGGTAGTTGAGTGGCGGGAAGATCGAGTCGGCACAGAACCTCGGGACGGAGAAACCTCCGCCGTTATTGGCATCGGACGGTGTGAGAATCTTCGAGAAGGAGACGAGCTTATCTGGTTCTCCCGCGCCTTCGTTTCGATCGGGCTGGTTAAACCGAGAGGGGTCGAGGAAGGAGGAGGAAAGCTGGGCGTTAATAGGTTGGAGGAGGAGTTTCGCGAACACCTCGTCGGTGATTGGATCAGCGAGAAAGTCGACGGCGGAAATATGACAGGGAATGAGGGGCTTGGAGAGGACGAGAGGGGAGAGAAAGGTGGGACGAGAGGAGGACTGCTCGACATGGCCCTGGGGAAAGTAGTAAACCCTAGAATGGACGGTGGGGATCTGAACGGAGTTTCCAGCGCAGGCGCGCCAGATTTTGGGGTCGAGGCGGCGGAGATTGTTGGCCGGAGATGGATCCCGAGGCGGCATCTTCTAGGAATTAAGGAAGGGAAAAAGAGAAGGATATGAGGCAGAAATCTGGGGGAAAACAGAGAGAAAGGATCGGGTTAGGGTTTTTTAACATAAGGGCGCCGAGAAGATGGGACTCTCCGAGTGCGAGTATGAGAGTGAGTGAGTGTGTGTCTCTTTCTCTCTAAAAAAACAGTGTCTGATGAGCTGAGAAAGAGAGAGAGAAAATGTGTAAATGCGTGTGCCGTGTTGGGGTCGGAGAACGGGCACGGAAGCAAAAAGCGGGGGGAGTGGCATGATAAAAGGATGCCCTCTGATTGGTCAGAAATTTACAGTTTTTGCCACGACAACGTAACTACATTTTAAAATACCAAGGTGTGACTCGACACGTTCACCAATCTCACCTCATACACAGTAGTAGTCTGCTTCCTGACCAAATATTTATTTTTAAATAACAGACATAAAAGATTATATAAAACAAATTTATAAATTAATATAATTTTATAAAATTTATTAAATCTATTTTATAATAAAAATTATTTAAAGTATCACATCAAATCACATTAATTTATATTTATATAATCACTTCATAATTAAAATATTTTCTTTATTTTTAACCCATCTTGTAAAAATTAATTCAAATATTTCTATTCTATGTTTTTTTTTATGAAATATTCTCTCTTGTTCTTATGAGATATGAAAATTATTAAAAAATTAAATTCTTTTTTATTTATGTGTCAATTATCTAATAAATTTATTTATGTGTACTCGAGAAACGCATTTATTTCTTTATGGTTCTATTAATAACTAAAGTTTCAAAACTCAAGAATACGAAACAAGTACAAAATGGTGTCAAACAAAAGGCATTTAATTTAGAAATAATTCATGCATTAAAGTGCATTTAATGTCTGTAGTATGTTCAAAGCTTCAGGTGCGAAATTACAACGGATTATAAAAAGCATAAAAAAGTCTCTTGGAAGGTTGGAATTAGGATTTTCAACCTCCGTTCTTTTTATATAAATATAGACTTAGAACAATATTACATCCGTTGTGGGTAGGGTTATACAACAACCGACGAAATCGGCCGTCAAAGCACAAAATTGGTTGAAATCGACGTAGAATCGGTTAGACACGGTAAAAAATTCTTAAAACCGACAACGGCGATTTGGTACCATGCAATTTGTTGAACCTGATTCACACCTCCGAATTAGCCGATTACATAAATATATATATTTATATGTCTTAGATAAAACGATGTCATTTTAGATCTAATATATATATATATATATATATAATATAAGTATAATGTTAAACCAAATGACTTCATTTTATACGTAACATATTAACAAAAATATAAGCGAATTTAAATTTAAGCTGGTCTTCCTCCCAATATTCTTTAGTCTAATATATATCTCTCTCTTTGTGAAGCTTCACTCCATTGTCGACCGAGAAACTGTTGAGATTGGTACGGTTGATATTCCTCCTACCCAACGGCCGGTTTGGTCAATTTTCCTCTCAAAATCTTTCTTATTGGTTGGTTTTGGTTTTTTTATAAGCTTGGATTTTGATTGGTCTATCTCTTTCAATTATTAAAAAATATATTATTTTCTAATCAGTATGAAAGTATTTCACACCACCAATGTAACATAATTTAATTTGTAAAAAAAATTATAAATTAAATATCCCATGAAAATAGTGTAAAAGATGTGACTGCGTGGACAGTATATTCTCCGCACCAATATAAAAGTCTTGATAAATTTTAATCCACAAAGAAAACTGCACAAAAAAATTCGAAAATTGTCAAAGTTTGATATGGTTAACTTGCTTGCAGGTAGAATGATTCAAATTTAAATCTTGTAAATAGCGTAGATAACGTGTCTTCCACATCTATATAAAAAACTTGAACTGCTTCATCTATAAAGATATTTAATACAGAAGAACTTACAAACCGACAAAGTCTAGTTTCATGCATTTGACTATAAAATAAAATATGACATATAACATTAGTTCACGCCCATTTATTTAACATCGGTTTGTATTGCTAGTCCTTTTTAAAAATGAGTAATATTAAATATAATCATTAATTTAAAAAAAATTAAATTAAATTTATTACGAATAAAATTAATTTTTTATATAAATTTCGTATTTATTTGTTTATTTTTTTAAGTGGGATTTCTAATCTTAATTTTTTTTTTCTAACAAAAAAAAAATAATTCTAACTCATGTTGTATGTGAGGGCGGTACATCAAACAATCCCCCGCCCCACCGGTACTGGCTTCCCAATTCCCACCCAATTACGTCTCGTTACCAGGAAACATGGCGTACCATGTCTTCCTTCCAATTACGGAAAGGCCCTTATCACATGTGACAGAAATAAATCGTCGTAGCCACATGGCGTGTATCCATTACCGTAAATGTGGACCCCATATAACAAAGAGATACGGAAACCAATGGTAATCAAGACACTGACAGCGAGGGAGAAGTCAACGGATCAGGTGGTTGAGATTCGGGGTGGATGTCTAGGAGGGAGGGTTTGTTGACCGTCTCTTGTTTTTCGGTGGAAGAGGAAAGGCCGGAGATAAAATCTCGTGGAACGGTGGAACCGGTGGAGACTTTTCGGAAAATATAAAAATAAAATAAAATCATTTTTTCCTTCGAGAGTTATCTCAACTCATTTCATCTAATAATTATAATATTTTTTAACTTTTATCTAAATTGCACTTTGAAGATATCTTTTTTTATTTTTTAATGTAAATAGAATGTTCCTTATTTATTTCCACAGATAAGATGATGTGAGTTGAGATTAAAGTTAAAAATTGAATAAAATATTATTAGTATATATATTTTTAATATTATTTCTATTTTAAGATTTAAAAAATTTGAATTGTTTATTTTTATTTTTATATAAAAATTTAAAAAAATTATAATGATTAGATAAAATAAAATAAAATAAATTGAGATACTGTAAAAACAAACCAGACTTATTCACGCAGATAGTTGTGGTTACATAATTTTTCGCTCAAAATTTAATTGAAAATCTGTACAGGACCTCTTCTATACACACATTCTCTTCTAAATATGAAAGAGCTAACTCTACCAATTTATGCGCCACAGTATTGGCCTCTCGATATCTTAAAGATGTCTTAAAAAAGGAAAATGAGAAAATACGTTTAGATGAATATAATTTTTAGAGTAGAATACTATTATTCTAAAATCTCTATATTACATATTTACGTAGTATAATTTGATTTAAAAAATAAATATTAAAATAATTATTGGTTTTGTGATGTTTGGTTGCATTGAAAACTATAACATATTTATTTGAATTCATATATTAATATAGAGAAAAAGTATTTGCAATGGAAAAATCTAATTACAAGCACAAGTATATACTAATCTGTGCACTAATCTAATATGATTGGTCAAAAAGTAGATTTTATTAAAAACATTACTAATTTAAATTTTTAATATGAAAGAATTAATATTGGTACCAAATTAGTACACGACTTTGCTTATACGTAGCAAAACTTATTTGTAATTGTGAGTTATGTAACAGTCGTGTAATCACTTTGAAAAAGTGAAGAAAACATGAGATCAATATTAAAAAAAAATTATTTTTATAATAGTTGACCTTTAATTTTTTTCAAATCAATTATGCGACAGTTATGTACTTCCCGATTATATATAAAATTACTCATTAATATATAAAACATATATATATATATATTCAATATGAGGTTAAAAAAAAGATCATCTTGAAAACGGTTTCCATATAATAAGACACGCATTAAGGCAGTCTTAAATTAGGATCTTCTCTCCTGTTTAAGAGTTATTATTTTTGGTTGGGTTAATGACTGCTCGAACATGTTTAAATATTGCTGCATCTTTTTATTTCATTTAGGCAATGCATAAATTAGTTGGAATGTCACTTTTTTTAAGGTAAATTGTTATCATTTATTTATTAGATAAACTTGCATCCATGATCAGAAACATTATGGGATGTCCCCATATGAAACATGATATCATAGATCAAAATAATGTATTTGGAGCTCTGCCATGACACAATTTTCTTTTGTGATTGGTCTAGTCTTCAATATTGTTAATACTCTTTACAGACAAATATACAAGAGACAACACTCTCTATTTAAATAGAGACTTAAATCTCTCACATTTGATAGAAAGATATGACCCAACCTTTACAAACAAACGTTTCTCTTTTTATTTTAATTATCAATAAGGAAACTAAAAAGGAAAATAATAAGATATATGCGAAAAAGAATGGATTACAGTTTGGACCAACCCTGGTAAATTTCAGATTATGTGACGGCTCGTGAATGCAACACTCTTGTCTTTTTTCAGTCACAAATGTAAGATTTGAAAGGTCTAGCGGTGGCGAGTTCGGTCACTTATCAAAATCTTATGATGTTTTCACTCTATGTGCTCGGTCGCTCTTGAATCAACAGTCCATATAGGATAGGAATGAGCAACCATCACATGACTAGTCAAAAAAACAAAGTCAGAATAATCAGAGAGTACCTCTTTCAGTTTAATCACGAGCGAAGTTGCATTTCCTTATGCAATTGAAAGCACTCTAAGTTTAACTTGTTCTTCTCATGCTTACCTCTCTTGCTATGCTAAGAAGATCCTAATAATTTTAGACTTGTTTAGCAGCTACTCCCTATCTTGGAATTTTTACACTTGGACCTAGACGCCTTGCTAGAACTGGACTTAGGCATGTAGGTTGAATGTTTGGGCTTAGTAGCCTTTAGGAGCTCAACCTCAAGGTCCAAGTGATGCGCACATTAAAAACCCTTGATGTTCTTATTGTGTGTCAGATTCTGACTCATTATCTCCAAAGAATTTGGTAGCGAGTGTATCACTACCTAAATGCTTGCCAGTCAGGTTGTTTCTTGTCACCTTGAGTTCATGGATCATAGATGACATCGCCCTAAGATGTTACTTCATCGTGTAGTTAGAGCACATATTGTAGGAGTTAAACCCCAATTAATTCGTGCAACCTTGTGACTGAAGTTGACCCTTAGTGCTTGCCACATCTTCTAGGTAGTGTCATAAGCTTTGACCTCACACATGAGATTATTGTGTATGCTGCTTAACATGATAATGCGGGCACAACGGTTCTTTTTAGACCATGCATTATAGGCTTCTTGATCTTTCTTGTGTTGGTTTAAGTACCCATTCTCGAGCTTATTAAGGGAGTGAGTTAAGGCCTCCAAGATCTCTTGCTCATTTAAGACGTGTTGAGTCTTGCGATCAAATGTTATACTTCTCTCCAGGAGTGTAAAAAAAAATTGGTGAACCGGTAAACCGGACCAAACCGATGGGATTGGTCTGGTCCCGAGTTTGGTTCGCCGGTACCAGTTTTATTTTTCTTAAAACCAGTCAAAATCGGTCAGGCTCCCATTTTTCTTTCTCTAAAACCGGACCGTACCAATTTATATATATTTTTTAATTTTTTCTATTATATATAATTTTTATATATAATATATAATTATATATAAAATAGCTTTGTATTATATGATAAATTACTAATTAATATAATATAAAATTTTAAAATATTATATCATTTTATTATTATATAGTGCATATTAATAGTTATACTAATACTATGTCACTATATATTATATATGATAATATATCACTATAGTCTATAATACAATTATAATATAATACAATATATTATCATTTTAGTATTATATACTATAATATACTATTTTATATAATATAGTATATTAAAACCAGACGAAACCTAACAGGAAATTAGTAAAACTGAAATACCGGTTTAGGAGAGTAACCAATGTGTAATCGGTTTTGAAAAATGTAAAATCGGTACATACTGGTTCGGTCCTAAATTTTGTCCAAAACCGAACCGGACCAGACCAGTTACACCCCTAATTCTCTCCACCCAATTTCTCCATTTGTTCAAATTAGCAACTATGGTCATGGATGTCATCTCATTATAAAATGGGTAAATGGGATATTACTCCCACATATAAGAAATCAGTTACGTCCATCCAAGTTAGAAGAAAAAATAAAACAAACTCGTCACAAGATTGAAATTCGATATGTTTCATAATCATCTATTGCGCCATAATATCTAATTATTAATTTATAACTCAATATTTGCACAAATTTAAAATTATATGGGAGATCAAATCCTCCTTAATCTCAACCACACTCCTACAATCTTAAGTAGTTGTCTACCCCTAATCACATGTAAAGACAAATTATACTAAATCTGCATTAACTTTTTGAGGCAGTCTACAAAGACAGCTACTTAGACTATGAATTTGTTTGACCATGGTCTATTTTTCTTGTCCCATCAATGCATTTATAGTTTTTACGGGGGCCACCGTAATCCTTTAGCTATATGGTACATTTCCAATTCTTATTGGGGTTACTCTTTTAACCTATCATTCGCATTGACAATACTCACTACTTAGTCAAAACCTTCTATTTAATCACATAAAAGAATAAAGGCTAATGTCTAATCATACGAGCCTTACAAACGTAGTTGATAAAATAAGCATATATTCCCATGTTGATTTCACACATACATGTAATCACATTTAGTATAAAAATTAAATAAAAGATCACATGAAATATTATAAGATTGAATAACATAAAAATGCCAGCATGTTTCAAGACAAATAAATCATGAAAAAAAAAGGCAGATATTTTTAAAGAGAAAATGTACAATACATACATTTAAAAAAAACCCCACCTACACTAAGAGAAGATTGCAGCCCAGTGGTGCGCCTAGCTCCTTGGTTTTGTGAGGTGATCCAGGTTTGAAACCCATGTATGTCATTTCTTTAGGTCCCATTTAGTTACACAGATGAGATGAGATACGATGTTTTAAATAGTAATAAATAAAATATTATTATAATCTAATTTTTTAATATTAGTTTTGTATTGAAATTTGAAAAAATTAAATTGTTTATTATATTTTATATAGAGATTTGAAAAACTTATAATGATGAGATGATATGAGATTTTTGATTTTGGTTAATAATCCGGGCTATTCTTATGTCAATAAATATGAAAAAAGGCTATCAAATATTGGGCCACGAAATCGGCCCAACCCCTCATTTTTAAAAGAAAGTAGGAGCCGAGCTTATAGCCCAAAAGTCGACCAAAATTATGCACTATACTTCTTCCTCATTTCGGTAGGGCACTGTTCATTTAAGAAAAAAAAAAATTCTACTAGCCCCATGAGCCATCACCGCTGCCACATGCTCAGTGCGACGGTCACGATTATCTTGGTGTGCTTTGCACCACCGTGTGCTACTATGGTGCGTTGCACCGTCGCAGGGTGTGCCGCACCTCCTAGGTGAGCACAGCGCCACCCCTGTTCATGCTGCATTGTTGTTGGTGTGCACAACACCTCTGTTGGTGAACGCAATATCGCTTGGTGCTTGCAACAGCTCCGCCAACTCAAGCACAAAAATACGGCCATGTCCCATAGAGGAAGAAAAAAAAAAGGCACCCAGAAGTAGTCAGAAAAATGCTCCATGGTTTTTTGAGTTGCTCCATGAGTTTTTTCAGCCTAGCCAAAATTCCAGCAAGCCTCAAGCATCTCCTCTTGATGGTAAAGTGTACGTAAAATCAACTAAAGTAACACTAAAAAGAATCCACGGTCTAAATGCTTACTTAAGAGAGAATGAATGAGAGATTTTTCTGTGCATATCATGAATAGTTTGGGAACTAGCTACAACTGAATGTTTCATATCAAGATATAAGTATTTAGATAAGAGGGCATCAGGAACGTTATTGATGTTGAGTTTTGAGAATTGGTTTTTCTGAATGAGAAGTATTTTGATACGGACTAAGAGGAAAATATACAGAAATTGATAAAGTACTTGAATTAAGAGGAACATATGAAGAGCTTCACTTTTCTATGTTAGTATATCTATCTATTGAGTTGATGATATAAAGCTTGCATATATTATATCATAAATCAACCTCTTGACTGAATGAGAATTTGCCATATAGATTATGTAAACAAAAGCATGCTTATAACTTATGTGAGTACTCCTTGGTGGTGCTTTTTGGAGATTATTTGGTGGGATTTAAAAGAAGAGTAGTGCTAACCTACCATTCAGAATGACAGTAGGGTGTGCCGCTTCATTTCTTTATTTTTTTTAAATATCTTTTTACATATTTAAATTTTTTAAAAAATAAACAAAATACATCAATATACTAAAAGTCACTTCTTTAATCATTAAGTACAAAGTAAAATAAAATAAAATAATTAAATAATCAGCTGTCAAAGCAAGAGGGCAAACTTGCGGCATTCTAGCATTTTCCTTAAGAGTTCCTCTCAGATAGGTCCATCCTATAGAAGGGGTTTATCGGAGACCAATGATAAAATGACACCTCAGCGTTGCACATCGTCTAAGCCTAAATCTGGTCACACCATAGCAAGGACATTTGGGACAGATTACAGAAATCCCACTTAGAACAGAAACTGGGAAACCCTTTGCTCGTGTTTATCAAAAATCCATTCAAAAGAAAACGCACCCCATCCCGCTGCACGCCAGTGAAGGAGATCCAGACTAGACCGGTGCACCTCTTCCTGCGCACCCCATCGTAGTCGCACTAACCATCACAGTAAATGCCTTCCAGAGCTGCCACACCATCGATCTTACTGCCCATTCCTCATTCTTCATCAACCTCTTTCTGGGCAGAGAATGGTAGATTATATGCTCTGTTTTCAAAACTCAAATATCCCATTTCAGTTCTTCACATCCTCTGAGTTAAGATTATATGCTCTATTTTTTGTTATGGGTTTTTTGTGGATGCATGTTATGCTGCTTTTAGTACTGGAAAAGAATTGAACCACTTCGAGGGGGTTCTCCTCCAACAACTAGAATTTATTGGAATTTTCGATACCTCTCTTCATTGCTCCAGGAACTTAAATATGCAATACCATCACAAACTCCATTGGGCCACGTCCATACCCACTAACATCAATACCACTTAACAACCCACTTAATAACTGACACAACAATATAACTGACAACAATTAACAAATTGAAAAGTGACAATAAATGGCTAAAGACTTGGTCTACGGACTCAATTAACAATCAGACCCCAAGTAATTAATTAAATAACACAAGCAAAATAAACACAGCCCATAACAAAAACAATTACGCCTAGACTCCAGCCTAATCCAACCAGGCCTTAGCCCACAGAGGGCCCGTAACAATTCCCATTCCCTTAGAAAACCTTGCCCTCAAGGTTGGGAAAGTCTTCTTTCAATTTCTCACGTTCAACCCAAGATGCCTATTCGTGCCCTAGACCTCTCCATTTGACCAAACACTCTGTCACTGCCACATTCTTCTTTTTCTTCATTTTGCGTTGTAACACTTCCTACGGCTCTGCATGAGGAACCCCATCTGAATTTATTGGCGAAAGAGTGGGGCATAGCTTATGATGTTGGCCCAATTTTTTCTTGAGGCGCGATACATGGAACACTGGGTGAATCGTTGCTGTTGGTGGAAGTTCTAGTCGATAAGCCACCGTTCCCACTCGTTCAACCACTTGGTACGGTCCAAAAAATCGTGGCGACAACTTCAAGTTCCTTCTTTGCACCACAGAATGTTGCTTGTAAGGTTGAAGTTTAAGGTACACCCAATCTCGAACTGTCGTTCTGTTCTCTTATAATCAGCAAATTTCTTCATTCGGTCTTGTACAATCTATAGGTTCCCCTTCAAAATACGCAGCAAGGTGTCTCAGTTCCTCAACAAGTCGTCCACTACCTGCACTGAAGCTGTTCTAGAGGTATAAGGAAGTAATTTTGGTGGTGAATATCCATAAACTACTTCAAATGGGGATAATTTAGTAGAACTATGAATATTAGTATTGTAGCACCACTCAGCTAGTGGTAACCATTTCACCCACTTCCTTGGTTTATCACCTACGTAGCACCTCAAATATTGTTCTAAACATTTGTTTACAATCTCAGTCTGACCATCCGTTTGTGGGTGGTAGGCTGAACTCAGCTTAATCTCTGTTTCGTGTATTTGGAAAAGCTCCTTCCAAAATGCACTTGTGAATGTAGGGTCTCTGTCCGATATTATTGACTTTGGCATGCCATGTAATTTAAAAACATGGGTAATAAAAACCTGTGCAATTTTTGCTACAGTATATTGGTGAGAAATAGGAAGGAAATAAACATACTTAGAGAGCCTTTCCACCACCACATAAATCACATTACACCCATTAAAAGTAGGTAATCCTTCAACGAAATCCATAGATATATCAGTCCAAACCTTTCTGGGTATTGGAAGGGGCTGAAGAAGCCCTGCTGGGTGTATATTTTTTATTTTACTACGCTGGCAAACTTCACATTCTCAGATGAATTTCTTGATATCCCATTTCATTCCTTTCCAATAAAATTCTGCTTGAGCTCGCTGCATAGTTTTGTGGAAGCCAGAATGACCAGCCAAGAGATTGATGTGCACTAGCTGCTTAATTTGTTCTTTTATTGGTAATGAACTACCAATATATAGTCGACCTTTATAGAACAATAGCCCTTCCTTCTTGCTATATTTCTGCAAATTTAGCAACCCTTTGTCATAATCTTCCATCAGCTGTTGTATATTAGGATCTGAAGCATAGGATCCCTTTAGTGATTTTTGCCAACTATCTGTAGGAGTTGAGATTGTTGGGACTGGTCGGAGACAGAGATGATTTTAAATAAAAGGAGAGACGAAATTTAACGTGGTTCGGCAATTGCCTACGTCCACAGCTGCTGTAATTTCACTATAAAATATTTCTACAAAAAATTTCTCACCCACACTCTTTCTCTCTTCCTTTCTCTCTATCTTTCTCTCTTTCTCTCTATCCCACATTTTATACAATTGAGCTCTCTCCTATTTATAGGAGAGAGTAGCCTACCATTTGCAAATGGTGGGTGGCCTAACAAGGTGGGTGGCCTAACAAGGTGGGTGACCTAACAATGGTGGGTGGCCTAACAAAGTGGGTGGCCTAACTATGGTGGGTGGCCTAACAAGGTGGGTGGGTTGCAAACCCAAACCCATTTCATACTTGGTTTGTCTCCATTCATAACAATCTCCCACTTGGAGACAAATAAGTCTACATATCTTCATAGCAACCATCACAGCAACTTCAAGTCATGCCTTTAAGTACGGAGGCCAACTGAAGCTACACACAGCTTCAGTTTGTCAGCAGTAACTGCTTTTGTAAACATGTCTGCTGGGTTCTCTGTTCCTCGAATCTTCTCAAGTATCAGCTGTCCACTATCGAGAAGAGATCGAATAAAATGGTATCGCAACTGTATGTGTTTTGTTCTGGAATGAAAGGCTGGATTTTTTGCAAGAAAAATAGCACTCTGACTATCACTGTGCAGAATACCTTTTTCATTTTTCTTTCCCAATTCCTCCAAAAAGGACTGCAACCAAACCATTTCCTTCCCCGCTTCAGTTATAGCAACGTATTCCGCTTCTGTAGTTGAGAGAGCAACAATCTTCTGTAACTTAGAAGCCCACGATACAGCTGTACCACCCAGCGTATACACAAATCCAGTAGTACTTTTTCTGCTGTCAACGTCACCTGCTAAATCAGCATCTACATATCCCTGTAGCTTTAAACCTGCTTTTGTAAAGCATAGTGACGTATCTGAAGAGCCTTGTAGATATCTCAAAATCCACTTGACTGCTTCCCAATGCTGCTTTCCTGGATTACTCATGTACCTACTCACAGCTCCCACTGCTTGTGCAATATCTGGCCTTGTACAGACCATGGCGTACATAAGACTACCAATAGCAGATGCATAGGGTATTCCGTTCATGCATTCTTGCTCTTTCTCCGTCTTTGGCGACTGATCCTTAGTTAGTCGAAAGTGACTAGCTAAGGGTGTGCTCACTGGTTTCGCCTTGTCCATGTTAAACCTACTGAGCACCTTCTTCACATACTCCTCCTGCGAGAGCGTAAGAGTATTATTAGCCCTGTCTCTAATAATTCTCATACCAAGGATTTGTTTTGCAGCACCCAAATCCTTCATCTCAAACTGCTTTGACAACTGCTTCTTCAGTTTATTGATCTCCTCGATGCTTGACCCTGCAACGAGCATATCATCCACATACAACAGTAGGATAATATAAGAGTTGTCAAAATTCTTCATATAGCAACAATGGTCAGCCTGCAGTCTTGTAAATCCATTACTGCACATGAAGTTGTCAAACTTTCGGTACCATTGTCGTGGAGCTTGTTTTAGGCCATACAAGCTCTTCTTCAGTTTGCAAACTAGATTCTCTTTTCCCTTTACTGAGAATCCTTGTGGCTGGTGCATATAGATGTCTTCCTCCAAATCACCATGAAGGAATGCAGTCTTCACATCTAACTGCTCAAGATGTAGATCCTCTGCAGCCACAATTGCCAACACTAGCCTGATCGTGGTCAATTTTACGACTGGGGAGAAAATGTCTGTGTAGTCGACACCTTCCTTTTGTTGAAACCCCTTCACAACCATTCTGGCTTTGTAGCGCTTGCTACCATTGTGCTCTTCCTTAATCCTGTACACCCATTTGTTGTGCAAAGCCTTCTTGCCTTTTGGAAGCTTAGTTAGCTCCCATGTCTGATTTGACATCAGTGACTCCATCTCATCTTGCATGGCTTTCTCCCACTTGATCGAATCTTCAATCTGTAGAGCTTCATCATAACTTTCCGGTTCACCACTATCTGTTAGCAGGATGTAGTGTAGAGATGGTGAGAACCGTTGTGGTGGCCTAATCGTCCTTGAAGATCTTCGAATAACAGTGAGTGGTGTACGTTGTTCGATCTGTGTATCATCATTCTCTTTATCCTCGTTCTGATCAGTGTTGACTTGAGTAACATCAAAGTCAACAACCTCAGGTTTCTTTGGCTGCTCCTCAGGTTCAGCTTGTGACCTAGCTTTGTACAGAATCTGCTCATTGAAAATTACATTTCTACTTCTAATGATTTTGCGATTTTTACCATCCCAAAATCGATAGCCAAATTCTTCATCACCATAACCGATGAAAAAACATTTTCTAGATTTGGCTTCTAACTTGTTACGATCAGTAGAATCTATGTGAACATATGATACACAGCCAAAAACTTTCAAATGGGAAAGATTTACCTTCTTTCCGCTCCAGACTTCCTCTGGTAGATCGAACTTTAAGGGAACTGAAGGTCCCCGGTTAATCAAATAGGCTGCAGTGTTAACTGCATCAGCCCAAAAACATTCAGGCAATCCTGAATTCAGCCTCATGCTTCTGGCACGTTCGTTGAGAGTTCTGTTCATGCGTTCAGCTACGCCATTCTGCTGCGGTGTCCCGGGAATAGTCTTCTGAAATCTGATCCCATTTGCAGCACAGAATTCTTTGAACCCTCTGTCGATGTACTCTCCGCCATTGTCTGACCTCAGACATTTCAACTTCAAGCCTGTTTCATTTTCAACCATAGCTCTCCACTTCTTGAAAGTGTCAAATGTGTCAGATTTATTTTTCAAAAAATAAACCCATACTTTCCTGCTTGAGTCATCAATAAAGGAAACATAGTACCGCGATCCTCCAAGAGAAGCGACTGGGGATGGCCCCCACAAATCTGTGTGCACCAATTCCAACTTTGTAGACTTTGGAGTTCTGCCATTTTTCAAGAAACTAACCTTTTTCTGCTTCCCAAAAATGCAACCTTCACACATGTCGAAATCAGTTGATTCCAACTTTGGTAACTTCCCCTTGGATAATAGTACTTTCATTCCTTTCTCACTCATGTGACCAAGCCTTTGATGCCATAGGTTAGCATTTGCGTCAGCAATTGCAACAGTATCTCTAATGCTTGAAGTCATGTATAGAGTACCTGTTTTTGTGCCTCGAGCTACTACCATAGCTCCTTTTGTTATCTTCCACGTGCCGCCGGTAAATAGTACCGAATGCCCATCAGCATCAAGTTGTCCTACAGAAATCAGGTTCCTCATGAGCTTGGGAACATGTCGCACCTTCTGTAACAACCATGCACTTCCATTGGGCAGATTGATTCGTACATCTCCCATGCCTTCGATTTCCAACGCTTCACCATCTGCTAAGTACACCTTCCCGAAATCACCAGTGACATAATTCTGCATGATTTCTCGGTGTGCTGTAGTGTGGAATGAGGCTCCTGAATCTAACACCCAAGATTCAATTTGGTTGTCGACTGAAAGGAGTAAGGCATCTTGGAAATCTTCTGTTGTGGCATTAGCAGAGTCATGCTCATTCTTCTTCTTTGCCTCCTTGCAATTATTTCTGAAGTGGCCAATCTTGCCACAATTCCAGCACTGTACTTGTCTTCCGGACCTAGATTTACTTCTTCCTCTTCGGGAATTTGACCTGCCCCGATTTGAATTTCTACTAGCTCCTCTACCTCTCGTCTCGAGGTTTAAGGCAGAACTGGAAGTTGATGCTTCTCCTGTATCTCTTCTGCGAACTTCCTCGCTCAGAATATGGTCCCGGATATCTTGATACTTCATCTTTGTTTTGCCATAAGAATTGCTAACAGCTGTTCTCATGGCCTCCCAGCTTTTTGGCAATTGAGCCAGAGCAATCAGTGCACGTACTTCATCATCAAATTCAATCCCCACAGAAGCTAATTGATTGATGATGGTGTTGAACTCATTCAGATGCTGAATAACTGGAGTTCCTTCTGTCATTCTCAAGTAGAATAGCTTGTACATCAAATGCACTTTGTTATTGGCTGATGGCTGCTCATACATGTCTGATAGAGCCTTCATCAAATCTGCTGTGGTCTTTTCCTTTCCCACATTGTGTGCAACTGATCTTGACAATGTTAGTCGAATGACTCCCAACACTTGTCTATCAAGAAAACTCCAATCTTCATTGCTCATGTCATCTGGCTTTTTTCCTAGGAGTGGAAGATGTAGTTTCTTCCCATAGAGATAATCCTCTATTTGCATTCTCCAGTAGGCAAAGTCTGTACCGTCAAATTTCTCGATACCAACACTTTTAGCTTCTTCTCCAGCCATAACTTTACAAATGAGTTCAAATTTGAACAAACAAAGATCACCGTTGCGTTCGAAACACTCGAATTAGCAAAGTGCGACAAGTGGCAGGATGACGTCGGCTCGGCTCAGTCACGGCTCGGCTTGGCTCAGTTGTCTTCAACCTCCAGATGCGTGTGGATCGATGCTTCGATCTTCAACCGACGCGTGTGGGCTACTCCGACCTCCGTTTTCGATTCCGTTTGCGGCAACGGATTCGTCTCGACGCGAGGAACACCCTGGAGTGGTCAAAAATTGATTTCGACCAACTTGACTAGTAGAAATGAATAGTACTTCACTAAGTAAGTTCCCAGGAAAGATTGGAGGGTCACAATGGACACACTTAAAATTTCCAATCTCCTAGACAGAACCTCCTTAAACTATACGTATCCACACTACTACACCAAAACTCCACCCCACAAAAGAACCTAGTGGCTCTGATACCAGTTGTTGGGACTGGTCGGAGACAGAGATGATTTTAAATAAAAGGAGAGACGAAATTTAACGTGGTTCGGCAATTGCCTACGTCCACAGCTGCTGTAATTTCACTATAAAATATTTCTACAAAAAATTTCTCACCCACACTCTTTCTCTCTTCCTTTCTCTCTATCTTTATCTCTTTCTCTCTATCCCACTCTTTATACAATTGAGCTCTCTCCTATTTGTAGGAGAGAGTAGTCTACCATTTGCAAATGGTGGGTGGCCTAACAAGGTGGGTGGCCTAACAAGGTGGGTGACCTAACAATGGTGGGTGGCCTAACAAAGTGGGTGGCCTAACTATGGTGGGTGGCCTAACAAGGTGGGTGGGTTGCAAACTCAAACCCATTTCATACTTGGTTTGTCTCCATTCATAACAGAGATGACCACCAGTTCAGCTCTGTTTTCTTCATCCTTTCTTGACAAAGCATCAGCAACTACACTCTCCTTCCCTTTTTTGTACTCCACAATGAATTCATATCCCAATAACTTAGTCAGCCATCTTTGTTGAAAAGGAGTGCCCACCTTCTGTTCCAGCAAATGCTTTAGACTTTGATGATCTGTTTGTACATGAAATTTCTGCCCCAGCACATAGGGCCTCCATTTTTTTACTGCTAACACTAGTGCCATCAATTCATTTTCATATGTAGAGAGCTGTAGTGCCTTGCCTTGAATTGCCTGGCTCATAAATGCAATTGGTCTGCCCTGTTGCATGAGAACAGCCCCAACTCCACACCCCGAAGCATCACATTGGATAATAAAGGGCTTAGTAAAGTCAGGTAACACCAAAACAAGGGGATTAGTGACAACTTGCTTTAATTTTAAGAATGCTTCTCTAGCTGAATTTGTCCAAGAAAAAGAGTTTTTCTTGAGGAGGGCTGTTAAGGGAGCATCTATAGTACCATATCCTTGAATAAATTTCCTATAATATCCCGTTAACCCCAAGAAACCTCGCAATGATTTAATGTTTTTAGGAAAGGGCCAATTTATCATGGACTCAATTTTCTTAGGATCGGCTTTAACTCCTTCCTTTGAAATCAAGTGACCAAGGTACTCTACTTCCGAGCATCCAAAGCTGCACTTAGATTTCTTTGCAAAGAGTTGGTGATGTTGCAGAATTTGTAGGACAATTTTGACATGTTTGAGATGTTCCTCTAAGGTTTTGCTATATATAAATATATCATCAAAGAAAACTAGGATGAACTTTCTTAGATATAGCTTGAAAATATCATTCATGAGGCTTTGGAAGGTAGATGGGGCATTGGTGAGCCCGAAAGGCATCACCAAAAATTTATAACGCCCTTCGTGGGTCCTAAAGGCCGTTTTAGGAATATCTTGAGGATTGATTCTAATTTGGTGGTAACCCGATCTTAGGTCTAATTTGCTTAAAATTGTTGCCTCGTGGAGTTCATCTACTACGAGAATGGAGAATTTAACCTTAACAGTCTCTTTATTTAGTGCTCGGTAGTCTACACACATCTTCCAACTCCCATCATGTTTCCTAACCAAAAGGACGGGGGATGAAAAAGGACTTTGGCTAAGTCTAATGATTCCTGAAGATAACATCTCTTGGACCAGTTTTTCTATTTCATTTTTTTGAAAGTAAGGATACCTATAAGGTCCCATACATACTGGTTTTGTGTTGGGCAGTAGGTTAATGTGGTGATCTTGAGCTCTTGGGGGTGGTAAGCCTTTTGGTTCATCGAAAATATTTTGGAAGTCATCTATGAGTTGTTTGAGATTGGGTTCAATTTCTATGGAAGATAGAGAAGGGTTCATTGAAGTAATAAGCTGGATCACTACTCCATTTTTTTCCTATTTAGTAACCTTTCCCAACTTTTTCCCTTCTATCCAAGTGAGTTCCAAGGGTGTTATACCTTGTAATAACTGTGGCTGTTTTTGGATATCAAATTTCATCAACAGTTTGGAGAAATCCCATAGTATAGGTCCCAAAGTATTGAGCCATTTAACCCCGAGGACTGCATCACAACCACCCAATGTTAGCACATAAAATTCAGTAGTAAAGGAGTTACCCTGCATGTGTAGTGGCACCATTTCACATCTTCCTTGGCTGAGAAGGGTGTCACCATTTGCCACCTGCACTGTTAAACCTTTAGTGGGCTGTGTCAACAACCTAGCTCTTTGGGCAATAGATGGATCCAGGAAGTTATGAGTGCTTCCTGTATCTAGCAATACTACCACCTTGCATCCATGTATCAGCCCCATTACCCTCATGATTTTTGGGCTAGGAGAGCCCACCAACGCATGTATAGATATTCCTGGCTCTATCTCCACTATCTCAGGTTCAGTAGCAGTCTTTATTCCGTCATTGTCCCCTCCATTGTTTGACTTCCCCTGCACTACATCTTCATCATCACTAGAGTCCTCGCATTCCATGACAAATAGTCTTGCTGCCTTGCACATGTGTCTCGGTCCCCACTTTTCATCACAATTATAGCATAGTCATTTGTCTCTACGTTCCTTCATCTATACAAGTGTTAACCTTTGAACTGGAATTGTATTCCTTTTTTCTTGGGCTGGTGGTAAGCTGAGTGTGGGTTTAGGTGGCCCTAGACCCAGTCGGTTAGCCCTCCTAAAGGCTGCAACATTCTCCTCCTGCATTTTAGTGAAACCGAAAGCAGCTGTGAGAGTTTGAGAGTTAAGCATCCTTACCATAAACCTTATATCTTCTCTCAAACCTGTTAAGAAGCAACTGAGCTTATATGGCTCATAAAGACCCCTTAACTGATTTGATAAAACTTCGAATTGGGTTTTGTAAGCTTCAACAGTTGTGGTCTGCTTTAACTTCACCATAGCTTCCATGGGGTCATCATAGGTTGTTGGGCCAAACCTAGTATATAATGACCTCACAAAGCCCTCCCAACTAACTATACCTCTAGAGGATTCCAAATCCTGGAACCAAGTGAGTGCCTTTCCTTCCATGTGGAAGGATGCCAATAATACTCTATGAAGGGGATTAGTCTGGTGATATGTAAAAAATTGATTGGCCCGATAGACCCAACCATGAGGATCATCCCCATCAAACTTTGGAAAATCTAAACAGATAGCACGGGTTTGTATACCTCCCTGCTCTTCATACCTGGCATTAGTCATTTGAGAGTTACTAACATTTTCTTCCCTCTTATCCAGGTTCTTTACAATTGCTTCTACACTCAAGGCTACGGTATGCAACTGCTGCGCTAACCTGTCCACAGCCCGCTACATGTTTTCTTGATTCTGCTGATACATATCCTGCGTATGTCTCATAGTGGTGATTGCATCAGCTAACTGGGAATAACAAGTTCTAGTACCCTTTGCCATGGGCCTTAACCTGGCTCTGATACCACTGTTATGCTGCTTTTAGTACTGGAAAAGAATTGAACCACTTCGAGGGGGTTCTCCTCCAACAACTAGAATTTACTGGAATTTTCGATACCTCTCTTCATTGCTCCAGGAACTTAAATATGCAATACCATCACAGACTCCATCGGGCCACGTCCATACCCACTAACATCAGTACCACTTAACAACCCACTTAATAACTGACACAACAATATAACTGACAACAATTAACAAATTGAAAAGTGACAATAAATGGCTAAAGACTCGGTCTACAGACTCAATTAACAATCAGACCCCAAGTAATTAATTAAATAACACAAGCAAAATAAACACAGCCCATAACATAAACAATTACGCCCAGACTCCAGCCTAATCCAACCAGGCCTTAGCTCACAGAGGGCCCGTAACAATGCAATGCAAGACAATTCTGCTCTACCAAATACTGCTTAGTCAAATAGCCTATTCTTAAGATTACTACGCAAATGCCGACACTCGAGAAAATGAAAGCTTTACTTATCCAAGTTATCTCCAAGGAGAGTATCAAGCCCTCTTCTCCAACTCCACCCCACCTCTACCATTACCAACTCTCCATTCTCGGTCAAATAGCACCCCAGTTTTTATGCCTTTGGTTATCTTCTTCTCTAATTTAAAAGCCCATAATAGTCTAACCAACTTACGCAGAGGTTTGTGTTTGATGCGCTTGCAATAGCGGTAGTTAGAGCCAAATACATTGAAAATAGTGAATATCCAAGACGCCTAACGCACATCGAGGCCTTGTCAGCTTTCATATGGACTCGTTTCGGTTTCATTGAGAGAGAGAGAGAGAGAGAGAGAGAGAATCGGGGAAAATAAAAAATGTTTCACAGAGAGGGGGGGACGCTGGAGTTAATCAGGAGGAAGAAGAAATGATAGAGCGGGAGAGACCCCCCCCCCCCCCCCCCAACTCCGCATTGGAGGAGGAAGAAATGTTTCAGAGAGGGCGGATGCAAAGGCTCGAAATTGTTGTTTCCTCTGAGTCGCATCACACAACAGTTTGGGTGTGTGGTCTACATGGCATGTTTTACTTGGACTCTATTATTTGAGAAAAAACGGACTAACCTGTGTGAAGTTTTTCTCTTTCCTTAAAAGAAAGGCTTTAAATTGTTTGAAGTTCTATTGTCTTCAGAATAGAAATATGCTTTATATGCTTCCAACTTTGCACAGGCCTGTTATGTGAAATCTGATTCTTGGTGGAACCCCTTGGATTTAATAGACAAGATGTCAAACCCAATGGTTTTCTTTGACATTCTAATTCAAAAGATGAAAGCTGGCCGAGTTGTAATGGAGCTATTTGCTGATGTTATCCCCAAAACTGCTGAGAATTTTCACGCCCTTTCCCCTGGGGAAGAAGGGAATCGGAAGTTCTGGGAAGCCATTACGCTACAAGGGGTCGGCATTTCACCGTATAATTCCAAATTTCATGAGCCAGGGTGGGTAGGGATTTCAAAAGGGATTATAGTAGCGGAGGAGAGTAAATTTTTGGCCATAAATTTAAGGTTGAAAACTTCAAAGTGAAACATACCGGGTCAGGGGTTTCATTTAGCATTTCCTAAATTCCTCGTAACCAAATCCACGCAGAAAAATATAAAAAGTGGACAAAACCAAACTCACAGAAACAGCTGACTTTATTTAACACGATACAGGCATATATTGTCAAACCAAACCAAACCAAACAACTGCACGTTGGAAGCAAAACGCTAAAAAGAAAATAGCAACAACAGGAGGAGCATAACATTGAGCAGATGAAAGGCTAAGAAAAGCCAGCCCAATGCTTGCTTTTCTCCTTTTTATTTCTAGCTTCTCAGTCACCAACCCCATTTTAATGACTCCAATCAGTACAACTGAGACAGAACGGAACTAACCAAACCATCTTATCTATAAGCTTATAGCAGAAGCAGCAGTATAAGCAAAGAGGGAACCTTCAGAATCACTCCTCTTCTGATTCGGACTCGGCATTCTGAAGCCACTCAATGAAAGGCTTCAGATTCTTCCAAATTTGGGAGGTCTTATTGCCACCACCCAGTCCCTTCTGGTACCACTCTAGAATAGAGGACTCCTCCAGCACATCATGGTCATAAAGCTCTTTCAGAACCAAGCCCAGCTCCTTAACAGCCTTGGTGCTTGCATTCGCAGAGAAAGACTCTATAGCGCTCAACAGAACCATCTGAGATCCCTCCTCTTGAGTGGCTGCTGCCAGATAGTTCTTCTTTTTGGCCACCTCTTTTGCAAACCCCTTGTCAAAGCCCATAAAGAGAGCTTCAAATAGAGCATCCATGATTTCTTGGTAAGTCCCGGAGAGAGAACCCAGAAAGGATTTCAGCTGACTAGGGGAAGAACCCTTGTTCAAGTGTTCCCTTATCTCATCAACAAGGTTCCCATGGGCACTAGTATGACCATTGCTGTGTCCATTAACCTGAGTTTTCTCTTCAGGTCCTGGAGACTTCTTTGCAGACTTTTGCTTCTCTTCATTGGTAGAAAGCATGACCATATCAGCAGTAACAGCACTCAATTGCTCTTGGATGCGCTGCCGAGCTGCCTCCAATGAAGCATCCGTTTGCCATTGGACATCTTCATCATCATCATCAGCTGGTGGTTCATTTTCATCAGCATGACTGTGAGCTGGGGAGTGATCCTCATCAGAGCTGTTGCTTCTTTTCTTTGTCAAAGCTTTGGAAGCAGCATCCTTTGCACTTGCAGAGCTGCCTTTCTTCTTCACTGCCTCCTTTTTTAGCTTCTTCTGCTCCTCGTCAGCAGCCTCTCCTTCCTTAAGCCGCTCCTTCTCGGCCCTTCTCATTGCCTTCTTGTCTTTTGATGACTTCTTCTGTTCAGGTGGGTTCTTGAGAATAAAAGTGGTAAGCTTGTCCCTCATATCAACATCTGAAAGAAATCCACATGCAGCACATTTAAGGGTGATCATCTGAGTCTTAGTGATCACTATCTCAGTTTCTGGGTTCCCACAGCCATAGCACTGAACATATTTCTTAATAAAGTTTTCAAGAAGTGCAGCAAGCTTTGCAGTGTCATGGGCACCATTGACAAGGGAAGTTCCAGTCTTCTCATCAAATTTGGATTGTGCACCAAGCTCACATCCAAAGTACTTTGTAGTGTAAGAAGCAGGTCTAGCCAGGGCCTTTGCTATCTCAACCATGTTAACCACATTAGTCTTGATGCCATTACCTCTACCTTCAATCTTAGTTACCATTTTTGGCATCTTATACCTGTAGAAGGCATCATCACGGTTTGAAGCACCAATGTTTTGCAATGCCATCTTGTTAATAGCTGTGTCAGACTGCTCGACTATGGTTCTTAGAAGATGCACAAGTCAGAAGCTTCTTCTAGCGATCAGAGATACTCCTTGTACTAGTAAAATTTCTTGTGATTGGAAACGGACAAATAAACTGGCAACCCAGACAGTGAGCCCTGTAGCCTTCCACTAAGCCAAGATGCATGCATCCAACTTTAGGAGCACTATGTCTGTTCTTTTTTCTAGACTTAGGACAGTATCCCCCAAGCAAACCAATTGATGACAAGAAGAGAGTAGCCCGTTCAGACATAAAAGAAGCTTCAAACTTAACGCCCTCCACTTTGACGAGCTGCAGAGCAGAAAGACTGCCAACTTCCTGAAACAAATAACAGAGTTTATAACGATTAGGCGATTCTGATTAAGGTTACAAACATAAGAACTTCTAAACCAGCCTAGACGAGGATTTCAGCCAGCACTTGCCTCTTTTTTTTGGCTCACTAGAAAATTTAAGTTATAAAGTCAAAACTATTAAATTCCAATTTATATGTAGCTTAAGAACTAAAACTCTGATCAGATAATTCATTAGCAAAGTCCAGATAGACGTTATTTGGGACCTTATATTAAAGGAACACCAGTTCATTGAAAGCAGAAAAAGAAACCATGCAACCTAATCCTAAACCTCGTATCTGAAAGTAATCGCACCTGTGCTATCTACAGGTTTAAGGCCCAAAGAATCAATGGAGGCAAAGCGTTGTATAATGAACTAAACATTAAAATCGATAACCACCTTCTAATTACATGTCAAACCCTTGCCTTGTATAATAAAGATTCAATTTCATTAGCATAAAAATAAAAAATAAAAAAATAAAAATCACTAGACGTAGAGTAAAAGCAAGGAATCCGAAAATATCAGACATCACGTCATAATAAAGTAAAAATAAATAATCGAATGAAGTATAAATAACAAAAAAGTAATACTTGTAAAAATAAGAAGGAAAATACTAGTATCACCGTTACTTTCACCGCTGCATCTTACCGTTGTATTTTTTTTATTTTTTTATTATTATTTTTTTTTACTTAATGATTAAGTAAATGTTTTTTAATAATATTCTGATTTTTTTTATTTTTTTAAAAATATTTAAATGTATTAAAAAAATAGATGTAAATAAATACAAAAAAATAAAAAAAATTTCAACCATTAGCGGGAGCTCCAGCGGGAGCTCCCAGCGGTGTGTGTAGCACCGCCCAAGTAAATCGGTGGGTGTAATCCCTATTTAAATTCATCAAACCTGTGCGACATAAATTTCATAGATCTGAGAAAGAACTTTATTTTTTTCTTAAAGAACAATTACTAAACCGAATCCGAGAGTTGTCAATAACGGTGGAATTTGTTTGATGGATAATAGATTTTATTATCAATTAGTAGAAACTTTAGATCCAAGTCAAGCAGAAAACAATCGTCAACCATCCAAGATTTAGATCAGAAAACTGACGACCAAAAAATAGAAGGAAAAACAAAGAGCCAGACAGATCTAGACGAATCCATTATAGGAACAAGCTTTTATTGAAAAACGAAACATTTGATCTCCGATCAAACAAATACCATCGAGATCAACCACAATAAAAATAGAACAACCAGCTATTAGCGATAAAAATCAACTACGATGCAACGCAAACTCAAAGAAGAAAACAACACGTAAATAAAATTTCCAGAAAATAATACGGAAGACGATGAGAACGAAGGGAGTTGTTACCTCAAAATGTGAAGAAAGAAAGAGAGAGGGACAGAGAGGAGAGGAAAGAAACGAAGATGTCTCGAGGCTTCGCTGAGAGCTGGGTCGTAATATTTTGGGGACAAATGGAGAGGAGCACGGTATTTATATAGGACGCCTCAGGGCTCATAGAGAGGAACAGCAAACCCTACACGTCATCGCTTAGGGCAAACTCAGCTCCTTGAAAATTTAAATTTTATCATAAAACTGACCTGTCGTGGGAAATATCACATCGCCTATCATCACTCTCGTCCTGATTTTACTTTTTTGTCCTTGTCTAAAAATTACTTTTTCTATAAATATATATTTTTTATTTTAGAAAATACTTTTACCGTTGATTCTACCAATGAATCTTAACGCTATGTTTTTTTTTATTTTTTTTTATTTAATGATTAAGTAAATATTTTTTAATAATATTCTGATTTTTTTTATTTTTTTAAAAATATTTAAATGTATTAAAAAAATACATATAAATAAATATAAAAAAATAAAAAAATTTTAACTCATTGGAGCCCAGCGGGAGCTCCAGCGGTGCGTGCAGCACCGCCCTTTTTATTTTTTATTATTTTCACGTTGAGAATTTATATTTATTTCGTGACGATGGAGAGATAAGAGCACGAAATTGACAGGGAAAAGGTATAAAAAGAGGCGTTCCATCGAAGGTCACAGTCATACCACGTCGTGACTCGTGTATATGGGTAAAATTACAACTTTATCCCCAACTCAAAATAAAAAGATTTTATTTTTGGCTAACGATATACCAATGATTATTTTACAAATTTATTTTAAAATAACTAATACAGTCATGTAATTTTATTAAAAACAAGTTTAATATTATAAAACTACCATTTATTTCATGTAGAGTTAGAAAATAATTATATATAATTTTTTTAAATAGATTAATATAATCCTTTGTTCGTTTTAATTTAGAATTATTTACGTAAAATGGTATCATATGATAAAAATATATTTTATTTAAAATATAGTTTTTTTAGAGAGTTACGTATGTATCGTTTTCTCGTAATCATATATTAATTCATATAAAAAAAATTATTGATTATGGCGGAATTTTGTACATCCTTATTAAATATTCTCCAATCTTCTCTTTCTATTTATTTTAATTGAGAAATGTTTGATTCTAAAAAGGATTATTATAAAAGTTATTTTATAATTATCAAGTCAAATCGTGTTAATCTATAGAATTTTTAATTAATTTTTAGACGTACGATTCACATTTCAATTTCTGGTTTTGTCTTCGCTCATGACTATTTGTGTTGTTTTTTTCGTTATGGTTCATATTACGCAAGTTGCAGGATTAGAGACCTCAAAAATGGAGATAATCTATGCGCATTTGCGTTCATTGGACAATGAGGATTTTCAGACGCAAATTCTCCGACAAGACTGAGCGTGTCGAACCAATCTGCATGTGCCATGTGTCATCAATGTTATTGAATTGCTTTTGCATAAAATAAGCTATCTGATCACTATGATTAAAAAAAAAAAATGCTATATAAGCTAAGCATGCCTGTCACGATAATTGTGAAACATGTTCAACTACCAATCATGTAATTTATTTATTTTTAAATAAGAATATGAAAAAATAAGAAACAATAAATAGTTTGGTTGTAGATAAAATTGATTTGACAAAAAAAATATCTGTAATTTTTCTTGCATAATGAAATAGTGTCATTTATTTTCATAACCATTTTTATATCATTTTATCTAATTATTATAACTTTTTTAAATTTTTACGTAAAATAAAATAAATAATTCAACATTTTCAAATTTTAAAATTAAAATAATATTTAAAAAAATTTATTTTAATAATATTTTATTTAACTTTTATCTCAACTAATATCGTATACAAAACTAAAAACATTCGAAGGGGAAAGGTTTGAAGATGCTTTTCTTGACAAAGGGCAGAAGAAAGTATAAAGTTTTCTTTTAAGAAACATGAACCTTCTTTATACGTTAGTTTTGGTCTTCTTTGGGGTCTTGTCAAAATTATATTTATATGATCAAGACGTAAGAGCAATACGTTTGCACAACTTTCAGATTTCGCAATGATGAAGTTATACTTTATTGCCACACATGTCATGCCTCAAGTCTAATTTTAGAGCTTCCACAGGCAAGGTGATTTTTTTTAACTTGCATCCAAAATGATCAATTTATATATACTTGACACTTGAGATTGCTGAAAAATATGATACATGTTACAAATTGTCAAACAGTGATAATTTGGAGCGTGAAATAATAGTTTGATTATTGTCTGAAAAGCAACTAAAAAACATTATAGTTTGGAAGTGCAAAATATGACCTAATGGAAATAGGGCCACAAAGGGCAAATGTCCCAAAGTCTAGAACATTTATTCCTGTTTTAAATTGAATAGCAAATGTACCTTTTCTTTACTAGGAGGCAACCTGAAATACAAAAGTGGTGATTAAGATGAGAATTAATGGAAGTGATGGGTGATGAAAACATCCACATCATGTGATCAACAGAAATAAGTAGAATGGTCTACGGCCATGTAATTCTCTCATGGAAAACGGTCATCCACTGAGTGATGGAACAAGTGGCAACTTGACAATTTCCAAACAAAAAACGAAACCAAGCCAAATGACAGGAATACTGCTTAATCTTATTGCTGTCAGAAAGCAGGATGCTCAACCAGAAGCTGTTTTACTTTGCTGGAATATAACAGCATAAACTGGGACAGCCACACCAATGCTGAAGGCAGTCAACACAGCAAGGTTCATTGTCAACTTCTGGTGTTTCATCCTGTCCAAGTTATACATGTGTTTGGCATGCAGATAGTAAGGCTCATCATGACCATGTCCTCCCATTCTCTTCACCTCAGTCGAGTGAAACCCCCTCTTTGCTGGTAGGAAAAAAGAAGTCATTATTCTTGTTTAGGGGCTTGGGCAAGCAGTCAGAGTTTGATATTTTACAACAAGCCATGAAAACCAAGATATCTTTCCATCAAACAAAAAGAAAATCCAGAGATCTGGAATTTGGGCAAACTCGACACATAAAAATCCACAATAGATTGCAAGTTAAACGAAGTAAAGTCTATTGTATCATACCATACTTAGTATTTCTTTTATATTCAATCCTCGAACTCCATGGTTTCAAATCTTTTAAAAAACCTCCAAATGATATCTTCACAAAATACAGAGTCGTTTAAACATGCATCAGCCTTAGATAAAAAGTTTTAAAGCATCAGGAATAAATAGAAATTTGAAGTATATATTACTGGAAGTGGCTAGTATCTTTATAACCCTTTCTGATTTTGCTATGATGTAAGTATACATGCATCAGTCAACTTCGGACCCACCCATGCAGAGTAAACCTCGGTCTCGTGCACCGCACCCTCAGAAGTTTTCCTACAGAACTGGTTAAATTGCTGGCTTTCACCAGGGGGTGTGGCCCCAAAGGATTGTTTGCACCCATGAGGTGTTGAACCTTGGACCTTGAAGGGAGTGATACCCAAGACCAAGGCCTTCACCACTTGGACCAACCCCTTGGGGTTGGCTAGTATCTCTAAATTGCAAATACTTAATAACCTCAAAGACTTATCATGCACATCATAGGTGCAATACCGAAATTGTATGGTTTTGCAAAAAAAAAAAAAATCCAGAAAACTGCATGCATGCATCTTTTAGACCTCAGTTTTGCCTCACCATGAAGAATGTGTTTGCACATTAACATTTCTACAAACCATGATAGCATACGGGATTTCAAGGAAATTTATTTCTGGTTCTGATTAACTAGCATTATTAAAACCCTTATATAAGCCTCATGAAAAATGAAAATGTGAATAACTTATAGTTTTTTACCTTTCAAATATTGCCATCTCAAGTATAATACTATGCATGTACTTAACCATAACATAAGAGACAGGTGCCATAAATTGAATAGGGAAGAGGGAAAAAAAAGTGCATCAGACTAACCTGATTTCAACATAAATGCTTCTGAGGACATCAACAACTTTGCACAGGACCTCATTCCTTTGTTCAAGGACATGGTGGCAGGAAATGAATAAGCTCTTGCTTCTTACTTGCCTGCTCAAACATCAGTTGAGTCATTTAGATTCTTCTTATGCCTTCAATAGATACATCAGCAATAAATTTAACCACCAAGAAAAAATATCATGCTTCTCCACGTGTGTGTTTGTGTGCCCATCCACAACAAAAGGAAATGTCAAATTTAGAAGCAGGGGTTATCATGCAAATTGAATACGTGCTCAAGCATCTAATATGGTAATAGACAGCTGCTTTTTGTGTAACAAAAATAATAAAAAGCATAGCCTAAATGCACGGGAAGTATTAGACAACTGTTGTCAACTACAATAAGTTCCTCGAAACTAATAAAAAAATTGAGTGATTCTTATTCATGAGTTAAGACACTATGCTTTTGTTCCAATAATGCCAAAGACACTTATAAAAAAGAAAAGTAATGCCAAAGATGAGGTCTGTGAAAATTAAAATTCAGTGAGGGAATTAGATCCAAACAGGGATAATTGTGAAATTCAATGTAAACTGTGAAATTCCTCAAACAAGAAAGAAATAATTTTTTTTTGATGTCGGGAAACCTTTCCAAGGCCCCTTCGGATCCACCCATGTAGAGTAAACCTCGGTCCTGTGCACTACACCTTCAGAAGTTTCCCTATACAGAACTGGTTAAATAGCTGGCTTTTCACCAGGGAGTGTGGCCCCAAATGATTGTTTGCACCCATGAGGTGTTGAACCTTGGACCTTAAGGGGAGTGATACCCCAAGACCAAAGCCTTCGCCATTTGGGCCAACCCCTTTGGGTTAGAAAGAAATAATTTCTTCACAACAACAACCACAACCGCTCCTCCTCCTCCCATTCTCTAGTTTCACATTTAGAGGAAAAGTTTGCAACCACTCCAAACTGTAACGAGCCCAATTATGACAAATTCGAGATAGTCAATCTCCATAAGAAGAAGAAGTTTCAAAGAGAGAGAGAGAGAGAGAAGAATGTTGTTTGACTGATTTCAGAGTTGAGGAATCTTTCCTCCAACTCGAGTTTATGTACTTTGTATGTTGGTTTACAAACGACAGCGTATTACAATTGCATTGAATTAATGAAACGACTGCCTCTCACATATCTACTCAATTCCTACTTATACAAAGCGATGGCAGATTGATTACTAACATCTTCTTATTACTACACGACATCATTCCTTCACCAGCTTGTAACTAACAAAACTGCCACTTCATACTCAAGCCTTCTTCACCTCTTCTGCACAGCCCTTCACCCAATCCACCAGACACTCCCCTCAACCCCCTGATCAGAACCATGACACAAACTAAAGCTTAGGTAGCCGTGAAACAAGACAGTCTAATCCTCTGTTTGGTTGCTAAGAATATAGATAACAACAAAATTCAAATTGATCAGAGAAACTTCCTATCTAAATACCATCTCTTTTAGTGGTTTTGTTTTAATAAAACGAAGGAGGCATGAAAGAGATCAAAATACCACTTGGAATTAACAAAGAAAACTCAAATTTAATTCTAAATCGAGCAGAAATTACTAAACACAACAAGTAAAAAAAATATATAGGGAAAAGGGAAAAATATCTAAATAATTCCTCTCTAGATACAATAACCTTGACCGAAGAATATAATATTTGAAATCCGATAGAGCAAACGGCCCGTGCGACCGAAATCCGATATTAGCTAATACTCACAACCAACGAAATAAAAAAATTGACAGCGAAAGTTAGGGAAAAGGAACATATTCACAGGGGAAAACTAAGGGAAGCAGAAGATACTCTACAAGAGGAAGAAATAGAAGAGGAGTAGTGTTACCTTGTGAGGCGATCGAAGATAGATTTTAGGAAGAAGACTCGGGCTACAGAAGCAAAGCGGAGGACCTAAAAGAATTTTGGCTTAGGGCAAGATCTGCAGCATTTTGCCAATTGTTTGGCCGTAATTTTCAGTTTTGCCCCTTATCCAAAGTTTGGGTGTTGAGAAGTGTTGAGAAAAGTTGTGAATAGTAGTAAAAAGTAGATGAAAAGTAATAATAAAATAATGAATAGTAATAAAAAGTAGATAAAAAGTAATGAATAGTAGTAAAAGTAGGTGAAAAGTAATAATAAAATAATGAATAGTAGTGAGAAGTGTTGAGGAGAGTTGAGGACTCCTCAACACCCAAACGCCCTTTTTTTTTTTTTGAGTCTTTAATTTCCTTTTGTTATCTCAACTTAACAATTCACATATAGGGTAAATGTTACATATAGTTGTGAAGTGTGTAAATGTTATGCAATTGTTTTGAAAAATAGTAGTCCACAATTAAAAAAATTAGTGTTTTTTTTTTACGTGGGTTTCGTATTAATTTATTTTTTTCAAAGAGACTGCACAGCGCTTGCACAACCATGACTGTAAATATAATTTCTCTTCACATATATGATCCCATCTGAATTCAAATTGAGATAAAAGCTACATTTGCATAGTGTAACAGCCCGCTAAAATTATCAGTTTTGGATTATTTCCCGACAGCAATCACATCTCTCTTGTCTTTACCCTCATCTGGAATCACGCGTATAGTTTATCTTTTCCGTAAATCACGTATTTTGTTCTTCACCGACAGCTGTAAAATCATGAGTCTTCCAAGACCACGCCTAGCCTTTCTCAAGCCCAAACTACCACTTTATGTGGTGGACAGCCACCGTACGCCGCCACGTACGTTCCTCCGACGCATGTTCGTGACGAACAACGAGCGACGCACGGGTTATCCCGTCGATGGTATAACCTTCTATCTCTAGTTATTTTACGTTTAAAATAGTTGGTTGGTTTGTGGATTGTGTAGTTGTATTTGTGGAATTCGTTGCGTAGTTGTGAAGCGAAGTGTGGTTGTGAAGTGTTGCGTTTGATTGTGTATTTTGTGGACTGTGCTGTGAAGTATAGGCGTGAGATGGATGCCGTAGATGTGATACGGCGGGTTGTGTGAAGAGAATACGCGTGTAGCGTATTCTGTGTAATGCAGCGACGCGCCGCGCGACGTGCACTGTAGTGATGTGTGTCGTAGAAGGAAGGGAGTACGCATGTAGTGTACTCCGTGTTGTATGGCGATGCATCGTGTGATGTGCATCGTGTTGATGAGAGTTGTAGCGAAGGAAGTACGCGTAGCGCGTACTCCGTGTCGCGTAGCGATGCACCGTGAGACGTGTATCGCAGTGATGGGTATTGTAGTGTGGATGGAAGAGAGTTCACGTGAGTGTACTCTGTATTAAGTCGTGATACATCGGATGGCGTGTCACGAAGGGTTGAATGGCGTAGCAGAGAAGTGTGGAGCGTATGGTGTAATGTTGGGAAACTGTATGACAGTGTCCCGAAGCAGTGATGATATGGATTATAGTCCGGGATGACTGGTGTCATCTTGTGGTTGACTATGGCTAAGAGTATATGGATTGAGAAATGAGTTGTTTGTTTGGTTGTTATTGATAATTTTAATGAACTTGTTTTAGTGCAAAGGCTTTCTGAAGTCAATTTATCTCTTCCGAGTATAGTGAAACCTCAAGTTGGCCGTGGTGTTGCAAGTGCTTACAATATGGCAATTGAGTTCAGAAGTGAAAATCTTAAGGACTCGAGTGTTCCTCTTCCAGCTGTTGTGCAGTTCCTCGTGTCTCGCGCTCTATTCTCATAGAACGCGACGATCGAGGTAAGTTAGCCTCTAACTTACTATCAGTTTATTGTGTATGTGTGATGGGTAAGAGAACTACAATTTATGTATGTATGTTATCGTATATGCCATGTCATGCTATGTCATTACATGTTTATCTGTTACGTATGATTTAATCTCTCATGAATAATTATCTGTTAAATAATCTTTTCTGCCATACAATGATGTATGTTATAAGTATGCCATGTTAAGTATGCCATATGATACATGTATGCCATGAAATGTTTATGATTAAATCATATTATGCCATTTACAAGTATACGCCATGTTAGAAAAGTATATGATATTAAATAATATCACATGCATTAAGAAAGATAAGACATGTTATGTTATAATAATGCGTGGGGCCACAACAACTGTGGAGTACGTATTATATTTATGTTATTTATAATGCGTGGGGCCACAACAACTGTGGAGTACGTATTATATTTTATGTTATTTATAATGCGTGGGGCCACAACAACTGTGGAGTACGTATTATATTTTATGTTACTTATAATGCGTGGGGCCACAACAACTGTGGAGTACGTATTATATTTATGTTACTTATAATGCGTGGGGCCACAACAACTGTGGAGTACGTATTATATTTATGTTATGTTATTTATAATGCGTGGGGCCACAACAACTGTGGAGTACGTATTATATTTTATGTTATTTATAATGCGTGGGGCCACAACAACTGTGGAGTACGTATTATATTTTATGTTATTTATAATGCGTGGGGCCACAACAACTGTGGAGTACGTATTATATTTTATGTTATTTATAATGCGTGGGGCCACAACAACTGTGGAGTACGTATTATATTTAATGTTATGTTACTTATAATGCGTGGGGCCACAACAACTGTGGAGTACGTATTATATTTATGTTACTTATAATGCGTGGGGCCACAACAACTGTGGAGTACGTATTATATTTTATGTTACATGAAGTATGGGGCCACAACAACTGTGGAGCATACACTACATGAGACACAGCAATTGTGACATGTAGAATACGTGGGGCCACAACAACTGTGGAGTACGTATTATATTTTATGTTATGTGAATTCATGGGGCCACAACAACTGTGGAGCATGAAGTATGGGGCCACAACAACTGTGGAGCATACACTACATGAGACACAGCAATTGTGACATGTAGAATACGTGGGGCCACAACAACTGTGGAGTACGTATTATGTTTTATGTTACTTGAATACGTGGGGCCACAACAACTGTGGAGTACGTATTAATGCACGTTATTAATCAAGACAATTAAATAAGATTCCAAGTTTATGTTAAGTCAAGTTTCAGATCAAGTTCATGTTATGTTATGCTCACGTACATGTTATGTTCATGTTCATGTTATGTTCCAAGTTCATGTTCACATCATGTTATGTTCACGTTTATGATACGTTCAAGCTCACGTTCATGTTATGTTATGTTCATGTCCATGTTATGTTTCACGTTCATGTTATGTTGATTGTTCATGTTATGTTTTAAGCTTAAGTTCATGCCATGTTAAGTCAAGTTCAGTTCACGCTTAAGTTCTGGTTAAGTCATGCTATATGTCAAGTTATACTATGTTTATGTATGACTATAATTATGCATTTATGCTTTTACTGCCATGCATGCATTTTTAACCTGTGTGTGAGTTTTATGTTAACTTACTGAGATTTGTAATCAAATCTCACTGTGGTAGTCCCAACTACCATTCCCCCGAATGGTAGATCTTGTTACAGGACCCAAAGGAGAATTGGAATCTGACCAACTGAATACGGTCGACTAGGCCACGGTGCGATGTTGATGATGGTATAGTATTTAACTTAGGTTAATACTTGTACTTTTGGAGTTGTATCTCAAGTATTCTTTTGATCACAACCATTTTAGACTAGTGTGGTGATCACGGCTTTTTAGTATGCCTTTATGTATGAATTATGTTTCAAGTATTTGGGATATATTTAGTTTGGTGCATAGTATTGCTAAAGAAAAAGATTATCCGCTGCGAATATTGCATAATGCTAGATGCATGTTAGAAACATTGCATCTTATATGTCATGAACGGGGGCAGGTAACCTTGTGTTGCATGTCCCGACGCTTCAAATGTCCGTTCAATCCCAAGCGGAATTTGGGGGCGTCACACATAGGGTTGTGCTCCGACTCCAACGATGAGTGATTTCCAACCTCCAACTAGAGGCAAAATTTAGCTCCAACTCCGACCCCCACCAGAGTTCAGAGTTTGGAGCTTCAATCGGAGTTATCAAAGACAATTGGGCCTTTTTCAATGTATTAATGGGGCCCAATTGGGCCTTTTCCTAGCCATAAAGTTCAATAAAAAAAAAGGTAATAAATTTAATATAATACATCATTAAAAAAATATATATATAATAGTTTAAAACATTGATAATAGTAAAAACAATCCAATTCAAATAGGTCATAAGAAAAAACATATTGAACGGTCCAGAAAAATAAAAATATCATCTGCAACACCAGGCTTTGTCGTTTGTGATACCTGAAATTAAAATAAAAAGTCACAATCAATAAAAAGAAAATGATTCAGAAAATTGAACACGCTAAAAGTAAATTTGATTATAATTTCTCACCAATAAAATTTAAAGGGGGTTTATCAACTTATCCACACTCCAAGTCCATGATCCATCAACTACATCCCAACGCCCAATGGCTGTCCATCTCAGACTCAGATTATCAATCATTGGCAAGTATGTTGGGGTTCACAATTATATCTATGAAATCGTAAAAAGTAAAAGTTTAATAGATTTATGAAATCATATAAAGAATTAAATAAACTCAATTGAAATACTTAAATAAAGTTACTTGATTCAAACATATAGCTCTCAGCATCAATGTCAATGGTATCTAGTTCTGTGTGCAAACGAGGGCCTTCACAATAGACGGTGACAATGAACTCTGGTAAGAATTCAATACTCAACCTCCAATGCTAAATGTTGACTCAGAGGCAACCTTAGTGATAAAAATGGCTAGCACATTTCGGGCAATACTAGAAATGATTGGATACTTAGTGGAATTAGCCTTCCACCAAGTTAATAACTAAAATATATCGCTAGGTGTCTCAACATCTTCCATAAAATACTGTTCAACCTCAGAAGTACATTGTATAATATTCATCGTTACAACGAGTTAATGATACTAATTCACAATGTTCTAATCTCGACGGCGTGGATGCAATGCTTCATCTGGGCTACGTTATCGGAGGAAGGTGTTGGAATCGAGTGTGAGGTACTCGTTACGGATGAAGGTTGACTACTATTGTTGTAATAGGAATATAAGTCATTAAGATCCCTTTTAAGTATTGAAATAAATCGTGTAGCCTTCATTGCCCCCATTACAGAATTTGCCCAAAATTCTATTATGGCCAACTTATATCGAGGGTCAAGAATCACAAACACAAAGAGTAATCTATTTATTTTCTCAACGTCTCACAATATTTATCATATTTGGTATGCATCCTCATAGTCATACCAGATAATAGTTCGCTAGAATCAGTACAACTTTCTTACAAGTGGTAGTGAAGCTTCGAGAGCTTGCTAAAGAACAAATTCGCAGTCATATATGCAGATCCAAATATCTGCATAGTCATGTCATAAAACACTTGCAATAAATGTAACAAAGTGCGCTACACTAGTCCAATCATGTGTGTCCAGGGCACTCAAATGCTCGACCTTCATCTACTCGAATGCTCTTTGGTACTTCTGTGCCACGTCCAACATAATGTATGTCGAGTTCCATCGAGTCGGAACATCCAAGCACAATGTCTTAGAACATGAAATTCCAAGTTGTTTTGCTATTGCCTTGAACTTGGATAGCATTTAAGGGGAAGCTCTCACATACCGCACAATATTGCGGACTCTGGTAATGGAATTGTCAACCTCTTTTAACCCCTTAACAACAATCAGGTTGATTATATGAGTACAACATCGATTATAAATAAACTCATGGTTGCGGATGACAATAGTTTTCACACTCGTATTCATTTTGAACCATTCAATTACAGTGTCATTGGCACTCGCATTGTCAATTGCAATACATATAAGTTTTTAAATTCTCCAATCTTTTAAACAATCATCCATTAATGCCCCAATGGATGCACCCTTATGATCAATAATTTCTTTGAACCCAATAATCAATTTTTTTAAATTTCACTCACTGTTAATGTAGTGTGTTGTGATACACATGTAGGAAACGTTCTGGATGGAAGTCCATATGTTAGTTGTAAATGACACTATCTGGCTAGTGATAATAAACATCTTATTCATCTCTGTCTTCTCTTTTACATGCATCTTCATACAATTTCACATCACTGTATACCGTGATGGCAATGGAAATCGTGGCTCAATAGTCTTGACAAACTTTCGGAAGCCTTTTTTCTCGACTGTGGTAAAAGGCATCCAATCTTCAATTATCATCTTTGCAAGCATATCACTAAATAATTTCTCATTGTATTGAGGGATGACCATTTTCTTAGTCTGTGTACCATCAATGGCTATAGAAGTTTCGCAACTGAGCTTGGTATGATCAGTGGCCGCCAATCCCTTCGCTATTTTATATCGCTGGCAACCATTAAGATGGACTATCAAGACAGAGATGTCTTACTTCTTTGAATGACATCCACAAAATTGCTCACAGTGGTGACATCTTGCCTTTAGATAGTGAGATGATTTCAAATAATTTGCGAATAGTAGTAAAAAATAATGATAAAGTATTAAATAGTATTATAGTAGTGAATAATAATAAAAAATAATAATAAAACATATCTTTAGACTACGTTTGGCTGTTGAGACTATCTTAGATCACTTTATTATCATTCATAAATAGTATATTATTATTCACAAATTATTTATTATCATTCATAAATTATTTCATTATTATTCATGGATCATCTGAAATAATTTTAACATCCAAACTTAAATTGACCGGACATTTTCACCAAAACTCAACTCATTTTTTTTAATGATTTGTTTTATATTTTAATTATCTAAGATAAAATGAGTTGATGAGTTCACCAATAAATAATTAGATTAATATGTAAATTAAGGAAATTGATCTTTTGACACGCTTATTAATTAGGTCAACTCGAATAGCATCGAGCCTAGTTAACCCCAACCATAAATCTTCTTATTTTTCTCGAGACTCCTATCGAATTTGCAACTCATGTGAAAGGTTGCAAACTTTAGTCTTTATATCAATGTTTTTTTTGTAAAAAAAAAAAAAAAATTGAAAAATTGATATGCTAGATGTAATTAGAGCTAAAAAACCCTTTATCTTGCTTAAAAAATGTGGGCTAATTTGTTTCCACAAAATCAAATTATCTCATCCCATATAATTATTATAATTTTTTAAAATTTTTACATAAAATATAATAAATATTTCAAAAATTTTTAATTTTAAAATAAATTAATATTAAAAAATTATATTATAACAATATTTTATTTAATTTTTAACAAATCGTATCATTTTGTCTTATCTGAATTATGTAACTAAATGAGGTTTTAAAGCCCATCGGGTTGCTACTTTTAACACATTCACAGATCACTTGTCAAGTTTTAGGAAGTAAGTTAAATCATATTTTCGAAGAAATTAGACGATTTTGGTAATATTATTTAAAAATAATACTATTCTTTATTTTATATAAATATGATAAAATTAAAGATAGGATAAAATTAAAGATAGGATAAAATCTGAGATAAAAGATATATTTATGGTTAGTCGAAGCTTTTAATTATGGGAGAGTAAAGATTATGCTGAAGTTTGTCATATTCATGAGATGATAATGCGTAACAAAAGTGGACCGAAGATTAATGACCTTTGGAATTAATTACTCCCGTTGTACGGTACATAGTCATATTTCAGTGGAATCTAATATAATTTCTCAAATAAAAAATTTTCAGCTTAATTTTCTAAACATATTTAGATAGATTACACATTTTTAAATTGAGACGGAAATTGTTATAAAAATAAATTTATAAATTGATGTGATATTTTAGATTATAAAATTATTTTTATTATAAATAGATTCAATATATTATATAAAATTATATTAATTTATAAATTTATTTTTATAATAATTTAAAAATATAATATATAAATTTCATTGGTTTATAACGTAAAATCTAATAATTTAAAGGATAAAAAAGTATTTATCCCATTTAAATACGAGACGATCTACTTTTCATTTATTTGGGCATTGCTACACAAATGCCTACACACCACACACCATATATTTTTTTATTTATTTTTATTTTTTTTAAATTTTTTTTGAATTTATTCTTTTTAAATTAATTAAATTTTTTTACTCATTATCTATATATTAAACATTTGATAAAAGAAAAAAATTAAAAAAAATTAAAAAAAGTATAGTGTGTGGTGTGTAGGCTTATGTTTAGAATTTTTTCATTTATTTACTTATTTATTTTGTACGGTAAATCTTGAGTCGTGGCGTGGCGTGACTGGCGTGGACGCGCGTTGAACTCCCGCGTGCATTACGACAGAAAGTCGAATCAAACAAAGGACAGAAACCACCCAACTTTAGGCAGTTCAACGCCATAAGTTTATAAACGAAGACCGAAACAGAGGATCAAACCTTGTCAACCATTCAAGGGCGGGCACTTCTTCCTCGCGCCCTCTCTCCCTCTTAAGTCGACGCGGATACGCAGCAACATCATTGCAGAGAATGAGGAACAGGAGCACTACGAAAATCTCCGTCAAATGGATTCCCATTTTCTGCACCTTTTCGTTCTTTCTTGGCGTTCTCATCACCGGCAGGTTCCTTTTTATTTCTCTTATATCTCCGAACTCTCCTCTGTTTTGTTTGTTTGCTACGTTGTTGTTCGATTTGGTTGGTTTTTCGAGGCTGACGAGATTCTTTCATTCGGGTTGTTGTTGCGTAGGACGTGGCTCCCATCCGAATCCAACGGTCAGCTCTCGTCTCTCCAACGACGTGAACAAGAGCTGCAGGCTGGCACCGACGAGTTGACCACTAAAACGGTACGTTTATAGTTTGCAAGTGATTCTTCTTGTTAGTCACAATTTGCCAAGTTTTACTTATGGTTTTTGTTTGGTTTTTAATCAGAACTCGGCACCGGATAGCGATTTAATGGAGAGAACGCACGAAGCAATTCAGTGAGTTTCTGTTAATTCTCTGCATAATCCACCTCAAGTTTCTAGCTGAATTTGAGAATAATTTTGACGCTTTTGTGGGTTCTTTTGGAGGCGCGCCCAGATCTCTTGACAAGCAGATATCGGCTCTCAAAGTGGAGTTATCGGTGACTCGAAGTTCTCGGGAAATTGGGATCTCCGACGGTTCTGCCGCCATCTCTTTGTTGTCCAATGAGAGGAAGAAAGTGTTCATGGTTATTGGAATCAATACGGCTTTCAGTAGTAGAAAGCGGCGTGATTCAGTCAGAGAGACTTGGATGCCTCAAGGTAGGTAAATTAAAATAGTTATAGTTTGAACTTGTCTGTTTGTGTCATTTTATGTCTTAGTTTGCTGTTGCGGGTTTGTTTGTTGAGAATGTTGTTTCTGTTTTGATTAGGTGAAAAGCTTGTCCAGTTGGAGCGCGAGAAGGGAATTGTGATCCGGTTCATGATTGGTCACAGGTAAAATTAACTTCTACAGGTTCTTTTGTAACCATTAGCTTTATTATATATATGCTAAGTAGATATCCCAGCATGTGCCTTGGATGTTGGATTCATCATATAATTTTGTTATATGTAGGATCTGTATGTTTTGAAATAGCTGCGAAGGGGCCTTTTAAGCAAGCGAATCTCATAGCAGACTTGCATGCTCAGAAAATTGATAATATTCACTTTTGTTATACCTGGTTCCGTAAAAACAAAACAAAATATTGATTTCTTACTCAATTGAAAAGTTTTGGATTTCTTTTCTTCATATTTATAATCCATGTGAACTTAAAAACTTAACCAAACGGCAGAAAAGGATTGAAAATGTTTTTACGAGGTAATATGAACTATTTTCGATCAGTGGAACTAGACCAGTTGCAGCTCTGTAAATTGCTGACAAAAACAAGTGATGGACGACAATAGTGGTGAAGTTTTTTGGTTTGCCTGATAATTATATATTTCAGGAACAAATTTGAGTCAAAACTCCATGCAAGCCCGCTCTGCATCACATGCTTCACCAATTGTAGTTTTAGAATGTAAAATCTAGATTTAGATGTTGAAAGAGAAGGTTAAAAATAGCGGTAAAAACTTATTTATAAAATCTCTGCTCCATCTGCAATGATCTGGCGGTGATAGTGGAATTGTGCAAAATGGGCTTATGGTATTCAATGTTAGTGCTCTAACAAATTGCTGTATATGTTAAAATCTCAAATTGTTTCAAAAGTTTAAACCGATAGAAATAGATGAATTTAATCATTTACTAATCTTTTAACACTCACCTGTGGTGTTTTATTAATATGGCAAGCCTGCTCTGCATCACATGCTTCACCAATTGTAGTTTTAGAAGGTAAAATATAGATTTAGATGTTGAAAGAGAAGGTTAAGAATAGTGGTAAAAACTTATTTATAAAATCTCAGCTCTGTGCGCAATGATCTGGCGGTGATAGTGGAATTGTGCAAAATGGGCTTATGGTATTCAATGTTAGTGCTGTAACAAATTGCTGTATATGTTAACCTCACTTGATAAGTGAGGTTAACATGTGAAGTATTTTCAATTGAAATGAGGGGTAATGAATAGAGTTAAGATTCGAACTTATGATCATTAACATGATATCATGTTGAAAACAATAATTGTTCCAAAGCTAAAGGTGGGGGGAACAATTTGAATTTTATCATCTAATTAATATTTCAACGCTCTTCCCTCTCTTGTTTCTTTAATTAACAAGGGGTTGATCTTAGCATTCAAAACTATTATGCAGGCTTTAACTGACCAAAATCCATCCTGCTGGATATGAATGTTGCATCATTACTGAAAAAAATTGCTGTTTTTGCCTATTTTGTTGCATGCATAAGATACATTACACATGGTATGTTGAGATTGAAGTATTAATTAATATAAACTAGTTGCTTTGAATGGAACTGAGCTGACTTATCCCTGCATGATGGGTTCAGTGCAACATCCAACAGCATCTTAGATCGAGCTATTGATTCAGAAGATGCTCAGCATCATGACTTTCTCAGGCTGGTAAGAAAATGCACATAAAGTTGCATGTCTATTCAACATTTTAAGACACCTTGCGAGGGAAATGGAATCAAACTTTCAATATGTGCCATTATTTTTGTAGGAGCACGTTGAAGGGTACCATGAGTTGTCGGCAAAAACAAAAATCTTCTTTGCCACTGCTGTTGCAAACTGGGACGCTAACTTCCATGTCAAGGTGGATGATGATGTCCATGTCAATTTGGGTATGCACAGCCTCAGCATCTTTATTGTTGATGCTTTATTATTATTATTATTCAAAGGAGATTTTTTTTATCGCCATTTATTTGGTTGATTCTTATATGTTTTGCTTTTGTAGGTATGCTAGCTACAACTCTTGCGCATCACCGTTCAAAACCCAGAGTCTACATTGGGTGTATGAAATCTGGACCTGTTCTTTCTCGAAGGTAATTATCCTAGAGCTTATATGTTAATTATAATGAACTTGTTACTATTTCTTATGCTTGTTGCTTCATATCTGCAGTGCTATATTAACATTTTAAGTTCCTTTGTTCCCTAGAGATGTCAAGTATCATGAACCGGAGTACTGGAAATTTGGAGAAGAGGGGAATAAATACTTCCGACATGCAACTGGGCAGATATATGCAATTTCAAAGGATCTAGCCACATACATTTCCATCAACCAGTATGTTTTTCATATGGAAGTTGCCTAATTTGCTCTGTTAGCTACCCTATCAAGAGCAGTGGACTTCATCTTCATAGATGTTCTATTCAGTGTTGGCATTATCTTTGTTCCTCATCTAGGTTAGAAAGATATTCTGAAAAATTCATTAGGACTTCAAAATTATGTGCATTAGGTGAAATTGAACGAAAACATTGTAATAAGAAAACCTTGAATTGGATCAAATCAAACATAAAGCACTGTTTTTTTTTTTTTTTGGGTTTTCAAAATACTGGTTTATGGTCCATATTTTCTGGGTACCTGTAGGACTTTTGGATGTCGTAGGCTTTAGACTTAAACATTTATGTGCTTCTCCTTTTGAAACATAGATGCTGATCTTAGAGGTACTGGTTTTTATTGCAGGCCTATATTGCATAAGTATGCCAATGAAGACGTGTCACTTGGTTCATGGTTTATTGGTCTTGAAGTTGAGCACATTGATGACCACAGTATGTGCTGTGGGACACCACCAGGTACTGCATGTATCTATTGGTCTTGGTTCAGTTTATCGGTCTTGAACTAGAGAGCATATATAAAATACTTTTTTATATGTGAGAATAACAAAGTCAATAAAAGAAAAATGGAGTAATATACAAGCACTAATATAGTGGTGTCGTATATATTTACTGCTGCTAGACATTACACCACGAGATAATTCAGATTGTTTTTTTTTTAATACGTATTACATATTAAACAAGATAATTCAGATTGTTAATACCAAATGCAGCCAGATATGGCTTATTTTGCCCATTTTATGAAAGTATTATTTGACTGTGAAACAAATTTGGACAATATAAATAATCTGTGAAGACCAGAAACTTCTTGATCATCTACATATTCACTGATTTTATTCTTTTGATAAGCTAAAAGATCATTACTTATTTAATTTTGATTTGTGAAGGGAAGAAACCTTTCTCTGTCAGCATAACTTGTTTATGCGACATCTGTGCACTCTATAAGTAAAATTCGTCCATGTATGACGTTGTTTTTGGCTGTGATTTCTTTCTTTAACTGACATTAATGCTATATTGCTGCAGATTGTGAGTGGAAGGCACGTGCAGATAATGTTTGTGTTGCTTCATTTGATTGGAGCTGTAGTGGGATCTGCAAGTCAGTGGAGAAGATCAAGTACGTTCATTCAAAGTGTGGCGAAGGGGATGGTGCTGTTTGGAGCGCTTTATTTTAGATCAGCTTGAGGGCGAGTGTCATCCCAAGGCCGACAAGGATTCTGAGATTTTGTAATGATGTTCTGCAACATTGTTTGCAGCAGTTTAGAGCATTTTAAATAGTTAATAGTGTTCATATATCTACGATATACGGGTCCATGATTACTTCTCAGCCCTAAAGCGCTGGTGAATTTAGTTATATGGAAGTTGTTCATTCAATCCTTTGTCTCCAAATCTCAAAATTTATTTTTTTTAAGAGTGGGGATTTGAAGGCAAATGTATTAATCAGTACACAATTCAATATTCTATTCTTGTTTGTTCTGTTTGGACTTAGGATTTAAATGTAGCTTCATGGTTAGGTTTCATATCTCCACCATGCTCATGTGTAGCCTCACATTGTAACCTTTTGATTTAATTGCGAAACGATGCAATGGAAAATTGAACTTCCATGATTTGTTATGAAAATCCCTATCAACTTCTTTTGGGTTGAAGTTGGATGAGATTCCTAGTTTCTTTTCTTCACTGTTTGTGTTCAAGAACATGCATGTATTTTAAGGTGGTCAGCAATTACATGTATTTTAGAGGTCTATGCCTTTTAACCACAGAGGAGTGTTGGGCTGTTTGCTCTTTCACTTTCAGTGGTTTAGTACGGATTTATTCTAGAATTAGATCCTCCTGAAGAAATTTATGAGTCTAACTCATCTCATAAAACCGGTTCAATAAGAGAGAATTGTTCATTCTTTATAAATATGTCTAAGACCTTGTCCACATCACATATGTGATCATTCCTCAACATCCTTCCTCACGTGCAGGTCATTATTTTTCTTAATTCTTGTCACGAGATAAGTAGTGTGGGCTTACATTCGTCATATGGCAGACTCTGATACCATGAAGAAATTCATACTCCTAACCCATCTCATAAAATTGATTCAACAAGAAATGATTATTCATTTTTTATAAACATATCCAAGATTTTGTCTAAAGGCAATGTGTGATTATTCATCAATACCTCCAACCCATCTTTGAATGCATTAGTGCGAAGGATACATTATATAACAATGAAGTAACAACACAATGCTTTGCTTGATAAATGAACTCTGGTCCAAAGAAACATGGCTCTGAACACAGCAAAGCTAATGCTGTATTGAATTATCCTATCAAATGGGTACCTGGTCGGACGATTGAGATTATTTATAAACTTCAATCTCTAACACCTTTTATAATCCGGAGAGAAATAGACACAATACGTGAATCTCATAATATTAAATATTACAAATTCTCAAAATTAATAATCTTAACATTACAAGTCAAAGTCTTTTGGATCTGATGGTGTAAGGTCTGATTTTCAAATGAGAGAACTAGGTTCTAACTCCTCACCGTTAAATGCTATGAGGTTGATATGTCTATCTACGAATTATTCAGGATGTTTAAGGCAGAAAATTGTAAGAAATCTCGATCCTTCGCCAGATGGTTGTGATCTTTATACCAGAATTTGAGCAAGTTAGAAATTTTCGTCTTTATGTACTACTTTATAAATGTATTTGTATGTCGATGGATATCACCTACGTGGGTTTTTATTGGGCTGGGTCCAGTGATCTCTTCCCGCAAAGGTCTTGGATTGGGCCTAAACAATTCCTTAAAAAATAATTTTTTTAAAAAAAGAAACCCAAGCTGCGACTTCCTTCTTACGGACTCTGCTTCCTTCGTCTATCGTCGAGCTAAGCTGGCTAAGTAATCTGTAATTGTTCTTCAGAAAGCTCAGATCTTGACTCAATCGGACGTTTTCGGGTGGATGGAGAACGCAGACGTGTTCTTGGGTCTCCAAGACTTTCTGGACCGCATGAAACAACCCTCTGCTGCTGATTTGGTCAAATCCATCAAAAGGTAACTACATTTTTTCTATGATCGAAAACCTTTCCTAATCGAAGAGTTCATTTTTTGCCCGGTTTATCTGATGCCTTTATTGATGCGTTCAACCTTAAAATTTCCGTTCAAACGAATCGGACTGACGATTTGTTAATTGTTAGACGTTTGTGATGCTTTCCGAAGGCCTTATGGTCGATTGCTTATAGTTGATTAAGTTCTCGACATTATTTGGACTATCGTGGAAACTAAATTTTGACTGATACGGGATGTATCTTAAGCTATTCTTCAAATTAGAAATTGTCATCTCGAGAGCGCCTTGCCCTGGGCTTTCCCTTCAAATATTAATTTGGAGTTCTTGTAAAGCAACTCACGCTTACATTCATCGTATAGACCATGCGAATTTTCGAATCGGTGCACATGGGTCGGTAAAAGTTGATAGTGGAAGGACAATAATGTTCAACTCTGAGCTGTTGATTTGTTCAATAACAAGTTAATTGTAGAGCTTCATTGAATTCTCTATAGATTGAGTAGGCGTGCGGCTAATGATAATTGAGAGAGGCCTGGAATAATGGAAGAGTGCATAGGAGTTCATGATAGCCTTTCCACAGAAGATTTGCAAGTTTTTTTTTTTTTAATTATTTTATATATTATTATTATTATTATTATTTTTTTTTTCCAATTTATTTCTTCGCTGAAAAAGGTTCTTCGTTTCTGCATATTTGTGGATATGGTAATAATGATTTTCTCTTTATGAAATAATTATGTCCAAGGTCTTGAATGTGCTGTATTTCACGTGGCAGTTTTATTGTCTCGTTTTCAAACAATGTTCCTGATCCAGACAAGGACAGTGCTGCCATACAGGAGTTCTTTACCAAGATGGAAGCAGCTTTCAGAGCTCATCCACTTTGGGCTGGTTGCTCAGAGGAGGAACTGGACAGTTCTGGTGAAGTGAGTTTCTGGGCAGTTGCACTGTATTTTTATTTTCTTTATGGTATGGTTGTGTTATTATTGTGATGTACAAGCTCTTTCCAGCACGGCTATCATATTGAATGACATTATGTCTGGGCCAGTGAGGATGTCTTCTCTGACAATAATAAATGTGCATTGTGAGGTTGCATAATCATAAAAATATGGAGATTTAAGTCTCTGTCAAAGCCATCAAGCTAACATTGCCATTCCAGGCTCAGCTGTAGCTCAGATGGTGTTGGGGTTAGTGGAGGCTGGGTTAGGCTTCAGGTTCAAGTCTGACTATAAAAAATAAAACAAATTGCATTATCTGAAAGTTCATCATTAGTTTTGAACCAAGGAAGTCTTATAAAAAAAATTTTTGGCCCAACAAAGTCCCAATTTTTCTCTCCTCCCCAGGGATTACATGCGAAGGCCACTATATGTAATACTTCACATGCAAGCAATTGGTGAGTAGCATAGAGAGTGTGGCCTAGGACACTTATACCCTATGAATCTTACTTTGATGGCTAGACAAGTCTTAAAACTGGTTCAGAACTGACCTCAATTCTCTTTTCTTAACTCCCCTCATCTTTTGATTGATAAGTATATGCTAAACAAGCTCAGCTGTAATACTTGGAAAATATCATCATTGAGATCCTCAGAAAAAGGGAGAGTAGCGACTTTGAGATGTATTTTGATATCAACCAAAGTAATGTCATTTTGGTCTAGATTTATTTATTTGGTGAATTTTGCCACTAACAAAAAATAGTTTTTGGCCAAACAACTAATATTCTCCCTTTTTCTCAGTGCAAATATTTGCAAGACCATTCATGCAGTATTCACTTTTATTTATGTTGTCAAAGTAGCAAATGGCTGGTTATTTCTTTAATTATTCTTTTGGGTCATTTTGTTGTTTTCATTTCTATTTTGGTTTCTTTGTTTTGTTTATTTTCCTCTCATTGTAAGATGTGCTGTTTGTTTATCATACTTTTATCTACACTGGTTTCTTTACCGCTGTGCTTTCTTTAAATTACAGGGACTAGAGAAGTATGTCATGACGAAGTTATTTCCCCGTGTATTTGCTTCGCATCCAAATGACGTACAATTTGATGACAGACTTTCTGAGAAGATCGCTTTGATTCAACAATTCATTCAACCAGAAAACTTGGATATTAAACCAATCTATCAAAATGAAACATCATGGCTTGTAAGTACAGACTATGTGATCTCTCTCTCTCTCTCTCTCTCTCTCTCTCTCTCTCTCTCTATAAGTGACGTAACGCATTGACATTAATTGGATGTTTAATTTCATTAGTGTTAAGAGTTCTAAGAGATATTAACTGGTAAAAAAAGATTTCTAGAGATATTAAATATTGAAAGTTCAAACATGACTAGAACTTTATGAAACCTTTTTTTTCTTTTAATATAGGTAATCAATATATTTTATTCATAGGAAAAGGAGGCATAGCCCAAGTACACATGATGCATACATGAGAAGTACTTAACTAGGGTTTACAACCAAAAGTAGAAATTCATGGACATTAAGTCCATTAAAATCAATGACCCCTGCCCATAAGAACAAGGTTTTAAAGAATAAAACTTTATGCTCATCCAGTGTCCTCTTGTGATCCTCTAAGCTCCTATCATTTCTCTCCCGCCAAATGCACCAACACATACATATAGAGGCCATCTTCTATATTCCTGCCACTTGTGGATTGCCTTGGAGTCCTCTCGAGCTTGCTTGAAAATCCTCCAGCCTACGCATGACCCATGATGAAACAGGTGATCTACAGATTCCTCACTCTTCTTACACATGCAACACTAGTCCAACACCATTAAATCATGTTTCCTCAGATAGTCTGTAGTTAGAGAAGCTGTCCAAACGAAGAAAGCTGCTTTCGGAGGAACTTTTTTCTTCCATAGATTCCTCAATTGAAAAGTGGTCATGCCCTGGCTAGTTAGACCTTAAAGTGATATAGATAACAAATCTGACTATTCAAAAGTAAGAAAAATCATAATGTCATAAAATAAGCCTAAACGAAAATCCCAATAGCTTCTATGATCCCATTAAACTCTTCAGTAGGTCAATGTCTCCCCTTCTGACTTTGGCCTGCAGATTTGTCCTCATTGTTACCTAGGAAGAAGTTTTAAAACATAAAAACAAAAATGATTTGAATACTTAGTAAATTGCACATCATATTGTAAAATTTGATCAAAGATGTTTTATTTGAAAACATTGTCAAAACACATTCCCTAGGATTTTCGACAGTAAATAGTTTTCTTGTGGCTCCAAATCTGTTTTATTATGCAACAAAAATCCTTTTTTTCTTTTTCTATTTTTTTTTTGGGGGGGGCGGGGTGAGGGTGGCGTAGGATGAGATACTCTGCAGTTCAGTCCAGTCTTCTATTTATCCTCAACCAGATCTGTTCTCTCTCCTACGATCTGGTTTTTCAATTTAAAATGGTCCTGACTTTGATAAACCTCTCCTAGGCAGCCATAATCCCTTTTAAACTAACATTTCTTATATTCTTCTAACACAAGATAGCTATAATAATTTAATGAAGTAGCATACAAAATAGAAAATATTTTATGCATCCCTATCAGGAAATAATTAAAAAATTACTATAAATAGCATCCAAAATTTCTGGGGTGACAAATGATCCTATCAGGAAAGTTTCATGATTTAAGTTCTCTATCAATATTTGGAGTCATGTTGACTCCACAATCCACATACCGAATGTCACACATTGCCCATTAAACAAAATCGCTTACTTTGTATGGATCCTTTAATTTTTGGGCTGTTAGCTGTTTGATGAAAGCAAGGTCCCAATAAATTTCTTGAGTCTTGCATTGGCTGAATTTTATCAGTAAGGCAAGTTGATCATGCATTGAATTGGAATCTGTTGAATCCATTGCCTGAATAGCAAATTCTTTGTTACAGATAAACTATCTTTTTCTTTATAGAGGTGAAATCTTATGTATTTTACTTTCTCCCAAGAATTCTGCATACAATGTCTCCGACACTGTTAAACCACTAATTTGAAATTGTGAGACAATAACTTTTAAACGATCTCACAAGAAGTGCATGATGGAACAACCGAAAAACCTTTAAAATGTTGGATGTAACAACCTTTAAAATGTTGGATGTAACAACCTTGAAAGGCTAACAAAACTGTTTCTATTCCTGTTAACCTCCACACTCAATTACGTGTTGTGAAACTGGTTTGTGTGTGTGTGTAGTATGTGTGTTTTTTATAAAAAAATATTTTAATCCTTTTCAATTGAATTCTTACCCACATCTCTAATTCTGTTTTGGCAGCTAGCACAGAAAGAACTGCATAAGATCAATATGTACAAGGCACCAAGAGACAAGCTTGTTTGTATCCTTAATTGTTGCAAGGTTATTAGCAACTTATTGCTTAATGCTTCTATAGCTTCAAATGAAAACCCTCCAGGAGCTGACGAGTTTCTTCCTGTCCTGATTTATGTTACTATAAAGGTGAGATACAAGATATAGCATGATTACATAATTTAATTGTCAAAATGTTTCTGTTATTTCTTTTTTAAATAACTATGATGGTTCATATAGCTATTATGGTTTACGTGACGGAATTTGTATCCTTGTTTTGGATTATTTATTTATTTTTTTATAAGAAAAAAAGTCGATCAATCATTGACCGTGAATAGAACTAAAGGAGAAACATGTTGTTTAATGCTATTATATTATGGTGATCAGATCACATTAAAAGACATGCAGTATGCCTTGGGATATCATGAATGGTAGCATCCCTTTCACCTGTTCTTTTACAGGGTAGATCAGGAAGGGAGAGAGTGCAAATATTGGATGATGCAAAGCCTGATTACTACCAATAATGCTTTGCAAATGATGGCCTCCATACTTCATATCTCTTTTGGTTAATGTCCCTTAAAATGTGACATTCTTAATTTTATATTTGATTGCATGAACGATGTCCTGCAGGCAAACCCTCCAAAACTGCACTCAAACCTGTCGTATATTCAAAGGTACCGGCATCAATCTCGATTAGTTGCAGAACCTGCATATTTTTTCACGAACATGCTCTCGGCTGAGTCTTTCATCTCCAATATTGACGCAAAGGCACTTTCAATGGAAGAAACTGAGTTTGAAAAGAACATGGAATATGCTCGAGCACTTCTTTCTGGGCTTTCAGCTGATTTGGATGGTCAGACTGATCAAAGTGATAAGGATGGTCGGTCTAGAGCAGAACCTTTGGAACCTAGGCATCAATCTTTGAATGTTTCTAACCAAAGGGACTCCATAACACGAGCCAAGTCGTCTGAAATAAAATCCCAAAGTAATATGGTCCCGAACGCAAAAGATACGTCATTGATGAAGAAAATCCCATCCCTCTCAGATTTGGAGAACAAAGGAGCAACTATGCTTTTGAAGGAGGATTTGGTGAGCCAAGTCTTTCGGGATTATCCTTACTTGTTTGCGCATGGTGGTGACCTAACAGTCAACGACGTAGAAGAGCTGCTAAATAATTACAAACAACTTGTCTTCAAGTATGTTTGCCTTTCCAAAGGGTTGGGTGTTGCTCCTCTTCCTTTGTCCAATTCACAAACTCAGAAACCGCAGGAAGAAGTTACTTTCAAAGAAGCTGGAGATCCCCGTACTGAAGAGTCAAATGATGAGTCAAAAGAGCGTCTTAGCCAAGATGATGGAACGAATAAAGTTTCACCATTACAAGGTGATATTCTTAAACCCAAGTTGCCGCAGGATGAAACAGTGGCGACTATTGGTGGGGGAAATGATGAGACTTCTCAATGATGTTTCTCTTTAGACGTGCTTATTTCCTAAGCAAGATAACTTATTGAATATGCAATCCAATGTACAGAAGTAAGGGGTAAGGCAGGGGACCTCTATTATACCCCCCCAAACTAGCCAGAACGGTGTAAAACAGTGAAAAAAAATGAAAAAGCGAAAAAGAAATGCAGAGAAGGGAAATATGAACCAAAAAAGTGGCCAGGGTCCTATGATAATAGACTGCTGTTACTGTTGACCAATAATAAGCCCATTGTGATGGTGGTTTTTGTTAATGGTCTACCGAGAGGATTGTCATATGACATATACTATAACCACAGGGTGGCTTGAAGGCCGCAAGCAGAAAGGGGACATCAAATTTGACTAAATTGTGGCGGTTGTTGAAGATCTCTAGTGTCAACCTCTGTGGGAGTATGGATTGAGATATTACACCTTTTAATGTTGTGTTTGATTGTTTGAGTGAGTTAAACTCATTCTAAATCAATCGAGATTTATTACTTTTTTAATTTTTTATAAAGAAGTTAAATTTATCTTAACTTAATTTATAAATTTAAACATATATTTCAATTTATTTACATTAAAACACATCTTAATGGAATCAATAAAATATTACTATTTATAGATCAACTCAAATTATCTTAGATCACTTTAATATCCAATGCAGCTTTTTTAAAAAATATGGTGAAAGAGCAGAATTACATGACGGTGACGCCTGAAATATGGAGGAAGACTCTTTGCACAACAATCCCCTTTAAACATGCTCGTTGTAAACGTGTTAAATTTCGAAGGAAAAAAGAAAGTCTGTGATCAAGCCATTTCCTTTCCATTTTTCACGTGGTGAATGTAAAACTCTCAGCTGAAATATACTCGGATCCCCCAGAAGACAAAAAGGGGGCATTCTAGGATATCCGGATCCTATACTTGTAGCCACATATTTAAAGGATGCAGTTAATAATTGATGAAAACTGCCGGGACAACATGTTACATATCTTGCAGGATTATCGGGTATCTCAATCTTAAAACAAAAAAAAGACAGCATGAGAGCCTAATGTTTTTACAGAATATAAAAAACACAAGCTAGTATTTAGGCAAGAAAAAGAGTGAGTAGAAAGCAACATTGCCTACCTCGTTTTCTTCCTTTTAAAATGTTGTCATAGGCTTTATTAGCTTTGAATAATGTTGGTACCATAGGGCATAGAGATTTGACACTTTCATCTAGACCCTTGGGAATGGGAAGAAGACAGTAAAACTAGGGCTATTTATCCAATGTTGTGTATTATGGATATGGCTCATCTTTTTTCTTGACTAATTGTCGCTGAGCAGACCAACCGGCGGCAGATCTCCCTCCGTATCTCCTGCTTTACAAATTACAACCACTACATCTTTAGGACAATGTTATCATACACACATTCAACCTTTTTAATTATTATTTTTTTGGGCCCAAGAACCTTTAATAATGTAAAAAGTGTGTGATCTAGAAGATACAGCCATGTTCTTGCATGCAATATAAATTTCTATTTTGTTCTTTCTTTCTTTCTTTCTGCATCTGCTAAAGGCCTCTACACATGGCCTGTTTGTAGGTTCTGTCACAACCTTTCATGGAGGGAGTAAACCTTTCACCACTTGCATTAAGAAAATTTTATCCCCATCCACCATTATAGACACAAATTATAAATATTTTGTATTACATTGCTAGGAAAATAATCGTCCGTTATCAAATTATATAAAGAGTCTTATCATAAGATCTGATCTAAAATACGGAAGACATCACATAACTATTTCGAAGACTCTACAATCAAGTCAATTACGTCAGGCTTAATTTCTATTATTTCACGATCACATCTCTATTCGACTATGAAATGAAAAACCTTTTTCCTTATCATACAAATCCCGTCTTTGTTTTACTTGGGCAAAAAATCCTATTTTCAAGTATGTCTTTATCATTTGAATTGTCACAAACAACTATGGAGATAATAATATGTTGACTTAAATACAATAGAAGTAGTGACTTGAATACAATAAGATACCACAATAATAGTAGTGATATTTGGCAAACATTATCATGAAGAACAATAGAGGAAATGTTATTTTACTCACAAGCTGGTATAGACATATCTTCAATACAATTGATTTATACGATTTGATTAGTGAAAAAAATTTAAATTCTGCCGTATCAAAAGTACAGAAATATGTGTTCTAACTTTAAAAATAATAGAAATAATGAAACAATTGCAAGCAATAAAATGAGACTATTGATGATGCAGTCTAGTTTTGATAAATGGGAATTTGATGTTGAAGTTGGAAAAGGAGTGAATTGTATGTTAGAAATGGTCCTATGGTGTAGCCTTTGTAGCCAAGAGACTTTTTAGGCATTCTATGAGAGAGAGAGAGAGAGAGAGAGAGAGGAAATTTCAATTATAGGTCAAAATTGCACCTTTCACGTGCATGACACGTGCTTGCATGCATGGCGTGTCGGCGAAGATGTATACATCAGGCCAGATAATATTCATTTTCCTTTTCGTTTTGTAGACACACGTGATCCACATGTGATCGTTCCCCTGACGGGAGATTTTATCAATTAATTAATCACATCCTTCCATTTTTTTTTTTGTTAATCAATCAGATCCACATCAACGGTGGAAGGCTGGTGTGTTAGAATTAGTGGGTCCACACGTTGTATTGATATCAACCATCTGGGCTTCGGACGGTTGTTATGGGAACTCCGTCTTAGCGTGGGGACCACACGATTTGGCTGGCAGGTCACCGTCCGTTGACGGCACGCGTTGAATAGTGAATATTTACAAGGGTGTGACTTGTATAAGAATATTGGTTTTTCTTCTTCTCATAAAAATCTAACCACGTTACTACCATTCACACAACTTTTACGTATCATCTTTTTTTAATTTTTATTATATAGTTCTTTTATTAAATATTTAATATATGAATAATAAATAGAAAAATTAAATTAATTTTAAAAAAATAAACTAAAAAAAATATATTAAAAATTTTAATTTTTTTTTAAAATGTGATATGTAGAGGTTAAAGAGGTTGAGTAACATTACTCTTTTTGTTTTTCAGTTTCTAGAGAAAATGTCAACTAAAAAATATAATAAAACAAATAATTTAAAAAATGGTAAGGGCTGCTATTTCGATTTTGCTTTGTTTAGATGGTGAAAGTATTTTATTATTATATTTTTTTTAAATTTTTATATAAAATATAATAAATAATTTAATTTTTTCAAATCCTAAAATAATAATAATATTTTATTCAACTTTTAACTTTAATCTAAAACCATCTCATCTCATCTTACCATCCAAACCAAACCTTAGGATAAGGTAAATTCACAAATATATAAAGAGAATTATAGTATCTTTCATGGTTTTGCTTCTTCATTTTGATCGCTCGTATATTTTATTTTTATCTTTTTAATAATTAAATAAGTAACTATCAGTGAATTAATCTATTTTTTTAAAAAAATATTTTTTTTAAAAAGTATAATTTTTACTAAAAACAAGTCCAGTGATACACGCTAGGTGACATAGTAGCAGCACCCAATATATAATTATGTATCATTTGAATTTTATAAAATTATTGATCGATTTGTGAGTTTAAAATAAGAGAGATAGATCTATGAAATGAATTCCATAGCATTTGCAGCTGTTCATGTAAATCATTGAAATATATTTAAATGCTGAATAAATATTATTAAATCTACATTTATTTACCTATCGATATCTCTCGTACTCAAGATCTTAAAGTGAAACAAATATTCTTTTTATTTGGGTTTGGATAAATTCATGGAAAAGAGGAAGAATGATAAGGCAAATGAGCAAAGTATTTACTCAGATAAAAATGACAAACTTGCTGTCACTTTGACAGTTTCCTTCCAATCTTTACTATTATTTTAAATTATTGCAAATATAATAATGAGTCCATGGATGGATTGCTTCTTGGCAGACGTGATTCCACCTAATAATATGTGTTCCCATTTCTTGCACCCCTTCGACTGTTTTTTATTTTTTTATTTTTTATGGTCAATGACTTTAGTTTTTAGGTGTATGTACCATGTACTTGAATGTAATACATAACCATAATGTTATATAATAAGTTAGATTTATTTTATAATAAAAATAATTTTATAATCTAATATATCATATCAAGTCGTATCAATTTATAGATTTAATTTTATAAAATTTATTTGTGACTAAAGTATTTCTGATAAGATAAGATATATAATATATATATTACTATCACCTAAACTCTCTTATCAAAAAATAATTATGAGCCACTCCTCGCTCTCTTTTTTTTTTTTTTTTTGACAATTCATAGCAAGCTTTCCCATATAAAATGTTACAAAATGGTGTAAAAAGATTACAAAAAACATAAATATACGTAGGTATGGAAATAATGCCTCTCTTTGTATTTTTTGGACTTGATTTATTGATCGAATAATGATAGTCTTATCACCTTTCTACAACTTTTTTACTATTCTTCTTATCTTTTTAATTTTTAAAAAAATTTTCTTTTACTTAATGAACGGTGCTATTCTGCCGCCTGAGTAGCACCGCTACATTTGACTACTAGCACATTTTGTAGGTTTTTATTTTTTTGTGTTTTTTCTTTTCATATATTTTTAAAAAATAAAAAATATATCAATACATTAAAAATCACTTCATTAATTATTAAGTAAAAAACATTAAAAATATTGAGCGATACACTTGAGCAGTACATTACAAGCTGTAAAGTAGTGTTTTTGTTACTTAATAGATAAAAAAGTGATTATTAGTAAAGTTGTATATTTTTTAAATTTTTTCTTAATAATTAAGAATGTTAAAAAATATTTAAAAAAAATAAAAATTTTAAATACACGTAAAAAAGTAAATAAATAGTAATGAGATATGAAGGATATGATTAACCAAATGTAGGCACCAAGGAGACAAAAAGGAGGGTCACTGGGTCAGCCTATTGATGCAGAGAACAAGTAGCTTGTTAGCTTGGCATGAATCGATAGGGCTACACTCCTTTGTAGAGTCTCGACTGTTCAAGCCCGGACCCCCTTAATAATCTCCCGGGCAGCTTTTTTCTGTATTTACTTACCAAAATTAAAACTAAAAATAAAAGAATAATTTATGAAAAATTCTTTGATTTATAGTAAAAATTTAAAAATAAAATCTCTTACGAATCAAAATTATTGTGTAAATAGTATGAAAATGTGTCCATACCGACTTGCAAATAAAAAAGTTCAAAATTTTATTTATAAGTTGGTGCAGTGAATACACTAATGAGTTGTAAAAGACATATTCCCCACACCGATAATATGTCAAATTGGAAAAACAATATGAAATTTTAATCTTTTGGTACAAATCAACTCACTACAAGAAAATTAGACTGATATTGTCATTTATTTTCTAAAAACATTACTACTATAACTTAGCAGTAAATAATATTTTTTCAGAACATAAGTGACAATAACTGTCTAATTTTCTTGTAGTGACTATTTCTACCTTAATAGTGTGGAATGTGTATTTTTATACGTTGCAAGTAGAAGGGCAAAAAATGAAAGCATTATAGATCAAAAGCTTTTCTACCATGTAATGATAATATATACAACTAGTCCAAAAAGTGGCAAAAAAAATAATGGTCCACTTTGTATGTCCACAAGTAATTAGTATTCAACAAATACTGTTTTGGTCTTATTCATTTGGCTGGGAATTATATTTAAAAAGAGGACTTGGTAAACAGGAGAGAGAGAGAGTAACCTCATTGTTGCCTTGAGTACACATCATTTTGTTAGTGTTTGATAATATCAACACTTCCCTCTCCATGCTTGGACCACCAAATTAAGAAACTTTGTATAGATTCAATGCCCTGCTCTCTCTTTAAACTCTCTTTCCCATTCCCATTCTGATCTCACCAAAGAAAACAATCTCAAAAGCGCACTCTCTTTATCAGCATCCCATATATTTATAGTTGCATCTCTCTCCCAAACACCAAAGAAGACAAAAGGGATACATGGGCAATGAATACAATCGTTTCCACCACCAAAGCCTGCATCTCTATTCAAGAACTACATTCTTGCCCATTTTATGTTCAAGAACTTCCATGAAAGATGTGGCAATACTTCCGAAATGGGAAGATCGCTCGGTGTCCTCGGACGATCCTTTGTCCCCGAAAATCGGTTGCATGGGTCAGGTCAAGAGGAACAACAGAGTTGTTGGCTTCCCTACCTCTCAAAAACCCACTCTCACCACCAAACATAATGCTAACAGCAGCAGCAGCAACAGCAACGACTCTGTCAAGTACTCCAAGCTCATGAAACTCTTCTCTTGTAAAAGCCTTGCTGCAACCACTACCGCCACCACTGTAAGATGTCGAAGCCGGAGACGAGTGAACATGAGTGGTGCAATTGGGCTCAAGAGTAATCATAGTAGCGAGAACTGTGTTTCTATTAGCATCGTTGATTTGGATCCTCCATTACCGGTGATCAAGCGGGTGCAAAAACCTCAAGGAGAGGAAGTGGACAATCTTTGGAAGAGGAGATCTGGTGGGGTAGCACTGAAAACTCTACAGCTTCAACAGATTCATCATCCTAAGCATCATCTTCAACCTACCACTGTTTGACGAGAAAACTTCAATGGAAGATGAGATAGATATATGATGCCTAAGAAAGGAAAAATTATGTAAATGTAAATGTTTTTGGTCTTATTTTCCAATATGGAATTTTGTTTGATTCTGTGTGCACAATTTGCTGCTGTTGATAATGATCTATGTCATAGCTGTTCTAATGTAGATCCAGGCTTTTGTTGACATAATAAATGAGAAAAGTCACCATATATAAGATCCTCCTGCAGAGAGTATGCTCAGAGGCTATAACTTACTCCTTTTTGGTATTTTCTTTATGGTAATAGAAAAGGCTTCCATTGGTCCACTACTACAAAAATGAAATTCAGTAACATTAATGTACCCGTCATCACAAGTGTCATAGAAGGAGCAGAGTATCAGGAAGGGTGAATAGGTTTTCAAGAAAGTTCACATTACAATATTAGAATCGGAGCTATTAGAAGCTGAGAAATGACATTTGCAGTTATGAAATACCTAAGTGCCACGCAACCCCTTTGAAAAAAAAATAAATATGACACATTAAAATTTTTTTTTAATAATGGACCCTATTCTTTTTTAAAGGGATTGCGTGTTGCTTGTGTACTCTACGATTGTATCTAACATTATTCATATATATATATATGTGCATAGGCAGAACAGTCTTCATTTGAACAAGCTGGAAGCAAAAAACAAAGAATGCAGAACATCGGAACGGGATGGAAAATTGAACTAGAAAGGCAAACGATATTTTCCATCTCTAGTCACAGAAGCTGGTGTGGCGTATTTTAACATTTTAATTGAGTGGTTAATATAAGAAGCTACTTAAATGGTACCTCGTCAATTGGTGTGATTGGAAAATACTAATGTCCATCTATGCTCATTGCATGGATTTTAGAACAATACGAAAAAGATTTGTGTCCTTGTACTCCATTTAAAAGAGGTTTCTCATAACAAAAATCAAGCCTGAGACATCAGGTTACCGTCTCACCGATTCGAAATCAATAGGGTAATTGATGCTTGAACAAGTATTAAAAAACCATACCAAATGAATGGCCAGAACCACGAGCAAAGTTAGTCTCATTTATCACGTTTTTCTGAAGGTGAGATTGCAGAATGAGTTGACTGCTTTGGTTTGCGACGCATATGCAGCAAGAAGAGCGCTTGAAACAACCCTCCACCCGACCAAGCAAGTCTTGACGGGGAGGCTGTGTTGGAGCAGCGAACAACTCCGTAACATGGGGCATGAAAGCTCAAGTCATACCCCTTATTTTTCAAGACTAGAAGTTCTTACAACTCATACCCTAGAACTTCTGCTTTTTTCGTTTTAAAGGAAAAAAGAACGAACATAAGTTTGGTTGGACAGTATATTTCGATGAGTTGTAATTCTCCTTTATCCATTCTCAAGGCACTGCAAAGGCATATAAACAACTCCTCGTTCACGGATCTAAAGCCAAACTCAGAATCCTGCAGATTTATTTCATGGCTACACATTTATGCCAAATGAGAATATTCAACAGAATGTGATAGACAAGGAGAAAGGAGCTTGCTTTATCAAATTTAATATGGAAGTAAACAGTTTTGAATCAACTGAAAAAAGATATATCAATTGTGGCCTAGGGTCTACAGATGTAAGAATATACTAATCATTTTTGTCGATACATACAAGGTGTCATAACATAAATAATGCCAATAAAAAGTCACCAAAAACTCCCAGTTTCATACCCTAAAGCCTATAGTTTATACAAGAGAGGGTCAGTTACAAGTCGAGACAAGCAGCAAGCATCTGGATGACTGACTTTGTTGCCATCAACCTTGCTCTTTATAAGGGGTCCAAATCAATTTGCTGACATCAACCTCTAAACCTCCACGACCAGCAGCTTTTAGATGACGATCCAAGACCTTTGGATCAGCACATATGACATGCTGCCCTTTCCTGTACTGTATCAGTTCGAGGCTCTGAAGGGTGCTCAAAATATCCTCCGACTTAATGGCTGTCATGTCACTTAGCTCCTGCGAAAAGCATAGGATTCAATAGCGCGTACTGAAACAGTGATAACAGCAGAACCAAGGGATTCGAGAGTGTTCATAAAATAATAACCCAGAGATATAACGCCAAAAATACATATATGAAAAGCGTCAAAAAGATAATGCCAAAAGTGATTAGTCAAAGCTCAACATCTACACTTGTTGTATTTACTTTCTTTTTTTTTTTTTTGGTCGGGAAACCTCTCCAAGGAAGGGCCCTTCGGACCCACCCTACTCCCATGCACCGCACCCTCGGAAGTACTTGTTGTATTTACTTATCAGGTTCAACACTAGCATATTGCAAACCATCAGGTTCAACTATATCCCTAGACATATCCTGACTTTTCATCTCTTCAGAGTATGGTGCCCCACTCTTACAGTGCTCCTAGTTTTTTGCAAAACCATTATTGTGTATATTAGTTCTGTAAATTAATTTCTGATAAAATGACAGGAACAATAGGAGAAGTTAAATTCCCAAGAATTTCTGGCGGATGTCTGAACACAGCAAATAACTTCAAAGAAGAAATATATGCAACAGAGCCGCAAAGGAAAATTTGTCTTGATCTTAATAAACATGCAAACAAAAGCAAACCTTGATGGAAATATTGCCCTTGTGCTTCTTCAAGATGTCTAAAAGAACCCGGGTCCAGTATCCTCTGTAGCTCAACAGCCCAAGATCAGAAAGGGGCCTCTCAGGCGTGCCAACTTTATTTTCCTTTTTAGAAAGTTCATATGCTGCTCCACACAAGAAATGATTTAACAATTCTTTCTGCTTAAAAATACATGACACAGGACAAGAAATGCAAAGTAGAAACTAAGATGTGCCAACAGCAAATACAATTACATATATTCTGAAAAAATCCAGATAAATTAAATACAAGGCACAGAACTTACAGAAGGCAATTAAAAATTTTCCATAGCCTTTCCGTTGATAAGGAGGAAGGGTGAGGATGCACGCTAAATTATAAGACTCCTCTGAATGCTTTTCCTGGATAAGCAGACACAAAATACATAGCTATACGTGAATTTCAGGGATTTGGGAAAAAGCTACATTCATCTTTCTATTGAGAATTGTCCCCAGCTTATCCATTATCTTTAGCTACAATGAGAGTCTGTAAAATAGGGATCAAATGGTTTATAGAAGCATAAAATATCAAAGATGGACACACAACAACAGTGCAACAAAAAGTGAAGAGGTTAATCTATGTTTTTTTCCTCCTCTTTTTTTTTTTTTTTAAATTTATGATGGGGGAACCACTCCATGGCAGAGCCCTTAGGACTCACCCATGGAACCTAAACCCCCGGGGAGACTAGCACAGCAACCCACCGCCATGGCCTCCCACTTAAATCACAGTTTGATCCTAGCTTATATATTTTCTATGTTGTACCACATCATTGCCCTCAAATGTCTCTACATTTCAACATCAGAGCGTCATCAACTACAAGAAAAGAGGCCATCAGAAACTTTCATTTTCAAAAAGAGAATATAAAAATTTCCACTGCCACGACCACTATATCTTAGAACAACTTTTACTCCTAGAATCAGAGTCCACAAAACATTAGATAGAACAAAGTTATATGTATAGAATAAACTCTTAACCTCTACTCTTTCTTTTCCATCTTTTGCCCTTGCCGCACTCACCCAGGGTGGGCGTACCCATCCCAACCAGGGGTATGCTGGGATTTGCGAAGAGCTAAGTCAAGTGCAAACATATATTAACTTTGCGATATAGCAATTACTCAGCATTCATTATTAAACATGCTGCATTAAAATTTTTAAAACTTGGGAGTTTAAAGTATATCAGAAAAAACTGCAACACCCAATAATTCATTTACATGCATTTGCAGTAAAGAGTCAACACAAGAAATAGAATTGATATACACAAGATAAATTATACACGTGTCATAGTACTTCCATCATGCATTGAGACTGGTAAAAGACACTTCACTCAGACAGCACTGAAAGATGAGAAAGAAAAAAACAAAGCAGTAATAATTAAAAACCATGCGCAGCATTAATATTACCTTGGAAAAATAACCAACCATGTGGCATCCCCGCTCATCGCATTCACACAAAATATAGAAAAGAAACAGATCAACATCGTAATATAGGGTCTTGTGATCAAGAAACAATTTTGCCAAATAACACAGATTCTGCCCATAGACCTTGTTCTTTTTGCCATCAACCTGTTCCAAAACATTGTGTCAAAAGATTTTTTTTTTTTTTTAAGTTCAATCAACTAAAAACTTGGGATCTGTGCATATACAACAGTAAGGTCCTACAAAACACAAAATAATGAACAGAAGATGAGAAATAGGGAGCAAAAAATGTTCTATATTATATGAAGCACATGATGGGATTTTCTAAAATTACTATCAACCCAATATAGTTACTTAAAATGTTAACATGAGGTCTCTTTTGTAAAAATATCAATCAGAAGAATATCAACTGATATACAAATTACACATTATTTATCATATATCATCTCCAATTGAGAAACAAGATGCAAATTTTCTTTTGATAAGTAAAAAAAAAAAAAAGAAGAAGAAGAAGAAGATATGAATTTTAAAAACTAAAAATATAGGGGTAGAAAACGAAGCAGGGATTTAATTATGAACTCTAATATATGGCAGGAGACTCCAAGGCAAAGGAGTACAACCACCTCATGTAGTTAAGAATAAGATACTAAAACTTATTAACCCAAACAAATTACTTACCTCAAACATTGACAATGTACCACTTCGGTATATCTCATCACCAGGGGGATGCTTAAGATCACACTTCCTCTGCATATAAAAAATTAAATTAAATAGTGAAAACATCCTAAGACTGCAAAAAAAAAAAAAAATGGAAATCACTAACAGAAGATACAGTAATAAAATTTGAATGTAACCACTCAAAAAAAATTCTTATCCCCTATTCGATCCTCAATACATTGCATTACTTAGTTATAACACCATTTAAATCTATTGAAGACCTCTAAAGGAAGAGATCAACATGCCTTGTAGAAAAATCTCAATGTGATTTCCATCTATGAATGCATAAATACCAATTTCCAACAATATAAACATGGACCATCTCAGCCATGAAACCACTTTAATATAATCGCAAAAGCACAAAATCAATTAATATGTAACCATTACAGAACCAATTGCATTCCAAATATTCTTTTTATTTATTTTTTTATAAGGAAATTTATCAATCCACATAATTAGGCATAGAGCCCAAGTACACAGAAAGTATACAAGAGAAAACACCTAATTACAAGCTAAGAGTTGGAAAAGGCAGCATGGAAATCATTAAAACTAGTCCCATCCAATTAAATAGCTGATGCCCAATGTAACAACGTATGGAAGAAAAAAATCTCTAATCCATCCCAACTGTTCTCTATTTTCGAAACAACATCCATTCCTCTCACACCACATAAGACACAATGGCACCATCTTCCAGACAGCCGCAATTTGACAATTACCCTGAATTCCTCTCCAACAAGTCAATAGATCCACCACCCTCTGAGGCATCACCCAAGCAATACCAAGCCTAACAAAAATCTCATCCCAAAAAAAATCAACATGTTAGCACTTCATCCTAAGCCAATTCAACCCAGATCGTGGGATCATGTATACTGGAACCACGTGTGAATTTGCATATGGTGCTCAAGTTGAGCTGGAGAGCTGAAGACACGGTCAAAAGAGATTCACATATACTAGCAATCATGAATTAATGAAAAATTTAGGAAAATGTTTGGGGATTACCCCTGCCTCCCCAAGCCAAAAAAAAGTTTGAATATCCTTTAAAAAGGAAAGACAACTTCAGAGAAGTTGAAGGTGTCCAAACTTGCATAGATTTAGCAAAGTCTGAACACCAGCTTTGCAATCCAAAAATATCCAAGATTTTTCTCACTGAAAGACATCTGGATGAAATAAAGTAGATATATTAGTGTAAAAAGAGTCAGAATTATGGATATGTTAGTTAAACAAGAATTTCCCAATTTTGCATGCTCTACTAGCAAGCTAAACCTAAATCTAATAGATACAGAAAAATAAACCTAAATATAATAGATGCAGAGGATAACCTTGATACTATTTCAGAGCACAGAAAAATAGCACCAGGTAGCTTAGAGCATGGGCATGCAATGCTGTAATGCATTACAAAAAATGCAAGAAGCTTTGAAGACCAAGAGCGATCGATGGATGAGCTTAGAAGCCTTGTTTTCAATACTTTACTCCATTGGTCGATTGTAATTGACTTTCACGGCATGAAATTTCATGAATTTCTTGTATCACTAAATTAGCACGCCTAGGCATTGCTCTCGTATATATGTTCAGGATACTTGGACTTTTGCCTACTCTTTTGATCAATAAAAATTTGTTTACCGATTAAAAAAAAATATGTTGAGAACAAACTCCCCTTTTGCATTCTTAGGAACATGTAAGACAAACCAATAATATAAGGAGAAAAAAAGTTGAACATGAGGCACAGCTCACCATATGCCTTTGAAGCTGTTCTTTGCGCTTCATGAAATTGAGGCAAAACTCACAAAAGTAAAGCTTCAAGCAGTCGTTGTATTCTGGTGGAAAGGGAGAAAAGTACCATGTCTCAATCTCGTATCTTCCAAGTTCTATAGTTGCTATGTTTTTCACTTTTGTGAACTCTTCATGTTCTCGCAAGCTGGCAGCATCAAGCTCTTCATGGCCCTAAATAATTGTAAAGCTAATATTCAGATTATATAACTAAAAATATCCAAGATGGCTTGTAATGGAGGCAAGATTACAGCCCAAAAATCAGCCTACAAAACTCAAATTGGCAGTACCTCACCTAATTTGGTATCATATTGATTAAGTTATATATTCTCCAAGAAAATTACATACTGTTCCTGTCTACTGTGCGTGTGTGCAAGAGAAACAGACGAAACCAACGACAGACAGTAAGAGATGGGCAGAGACAGAGAGGGGGGAGGGGTAGAAACAGTGCAATCATTCGAGACATGAATGCCATGACCTAACGATTATTATTTTTTTATAAGTACTCTAAAAAAATGATTTTTTATTTTATTTTTATAAGTAATCTAAAAAAATGAAAATTAGATGCACAGTCTCTTCAAAGCTTCTCAAATGCATAATCCAACTCATTTTTTTCTCTTCAGGATCAAGGCCAATGAGGTCTAGCTCTCTCATATGAAAAGGGTGAAGAGTGAGGTCACAAATTCAAGACCCACTAGGTGCATGCATGTAATACCTCAAACTTCGTATGACAGGGTGGTGAATGAGTTCCAACATTGTTTGGAAGGGAGTTCCTAAAATTTTTAATGCAACAAAGCTTCAAATTGACTGGTCATTTTGGGGTTATAGCGCAGATGTGGTTATTGCATTCCCTGGGTTGTTACATAGGGTATCGGAGGCACCTAGAACAAGGAAAGTTGCATCTACACCGGAATAAATGAGGGTGAAGACCAGAGCCAAATCAATCAGGTCAGCCAAGTGATAAAGGTTATAAACAGAAGTTTAAGAGTGTTGTTACACTGCGAGGTGGCCAGGTGTTTATGGAATGAGATCCTTAATCGAACAGGGGTGGCTTGGGTCATGCCTGGAAGAGTTAGGGATATTCTGAGGTGCTGGACAGGAATTAGGGGGCATGCCCACATAGCTGCTGTGTGGAGAATGATCCCTCATTGCATTATGTGGTGCTTGTGGCTGGAGAGAAACAAGAGGTGCTTTGAAGACATGGAGCATTCTTTGGATGAGCTGAAGAAATTTTTTTACAATACTTTACTTTCTTGGGCTTCAGCCATTATTTGTAATACGGACAATCTTCATGAATTGCTTGTATCCCTCACTAGCACTTAGATGTAATTAGGCATGTTCACTGTATACTACCGGTGTACTTAGGCAATGCCTTTTATATCAACAAAATAAAGATATTAAAGAGGGGGAGTTTGTAACAACCGCGTCCCACATTAGGAATATGAATAAGCCACAGAGTGAAAGGATATAAAGACAGTCATGGGTACTAAATCCTACATTGCCTATAATGAAATGAGGTTTTATAAGTGATCTGGTGAAAACTTCAAAGAGACTAGCCTTTTGGGTAATAGAGAATACGTGATTGGTGTTTTTTTATAGATGTTACATATAAGATCCAACTAGTAAGGCCGATCATGTGATATTATAAGCAAAGGTTTAGTTGGAGGATTTTGTAGCTTAGAGTGAGTAGGTTATAAAGGTAGTCATGAGTGTTTTAAGTCCCACTCCAACTACTTACTAGCTGGAACTGGATGCAATAGCTGATTCTATGAAAGCTTAAATTGATTAGTCTTTTTGGGGTTACAGGGAGATATGAAAAGCACTTTCCTTGAATCCTTACAATGCATAACTCACCAAAATGGAAAAATAAAAAGAAACACTGTACATTCAGAGTCCACTTTCATTTCAATCCAAGATAATCTAGAGTATTTGTTTTGAAAATCTCAACTTGCCTTTTGGTTCACTACATCTCTTCGATTGCTTCTTAAGCTTTTAATATCAGATATACAAGGAAATAGATAAGGCACCAACCAAGATCGACCAAATTTGGAAGCATTTTTTTCTTATATTTACCTACTTATTACAAAAGACTTGTATTTACCTCTACATGTGTCTCATCAATCTTTCGCTTTTGGTGGCGTGTCATTTTCAAGCTTGTAACCTGGAAAAACTCAAGCAAAATTAATCCAATCAGTATTAAAAAGGAAAAAATAAATAGCGGAGGAACCAGGCCAAAATGAGCAAGGTATCAGAAAAAGGACAATTTCAATACACAAGAAGTGCACAGAGATTAAAAAAACAATTCTCATTTATGATTTGACAACCAAAATATTAGAGGAAAGAAAAGGTCAAATGTAAACCCATCTCACATAATCATTACCTTGTCCTCTACCTTCTCATCAACAACAGTCTCTACAGAATCAAGATCAAGTTGTTCAAGCTTCACCCATTCATCAAGCCTCCTATTGACTGTCAAAAAGCATAAACTTATGTATAGGAAACACAATTAAAAGTAAGATTTCGATCTCACTATCACCATATGTTGAAAGTTTAGAGATGGAAATACATTAAACACCATAGGTAACAAAAAATCATTTCATTCAAATAAAGGGGTTATAGCCACAAATAAGAACATCACTAAGACATCAAAAAAAAAAAAAAAAAAAAGATATCAAATGAAAAAAAAAAAAAAAAAGATATAAAACAATCTTATTTTGTGCCATATAGTGTGAACATGTGCGTATGCATATGCATGACAGCCTTATGAAATCCCCAACATACATTTCAGAAGGCATTCAACGAGTTCAAATAAGTAAATTGATTCAAACCTCCTTTATATATCCTCCTTGACCATAATTCCATGAACCAACTAATGCACCTAACATACTGTGCACTAATTTTAACAGAGTAATGCTATACACCACACTAACATCTCACTTGCATCCTACTATATATGATGTGGCATATTTATCATCATTTGATGATAAAAAAGCATGCAATAAATGATCATTCAATAGTAGTAAATGTGTCACATCTTACTTAGTGGGATGCAAGTGGGATGATAGTATGATGTATAGAATTTTACATTCTAACATGAGCATATGCTCCATTTTTTCACTCACTAATTGGTAAACCGAACACACACAACTGTAATGGAAGAGGAGACACCTATTTGTTTCAGTAACCATTGGCAAAATCTGGTAAATTGAAACAGTTTAAACTAGAACCTCTATGGTTGAAAGAACCAATACCATGAAAGCAACTGATTTTTCTTCATTGTTTCCATAAATGATTGCCTGATAATAATTTCAGCATGTTGTATGCCTTGAATATAGAGTGCGGAGGGGAGGACAGGTTGCTTTGGATTCATCCCTAGAACAAGAACTTTTCGGTCAGATCACGGTATAAGGCTATGTCGTATCAATCCCCTAATGATTTTCCTTGGAAGTGCATTTGGAAGAGCAAAGTGCCTCTCCAGGTTGCTTTTTTTGGTTAGCTGGCTTCTCTTGGGAAAATTCTGACAACTAATAATTTGAGAAAACATTGTCACTTGTCTCATTATGGATTGATGCTTCATGTGCAAAAGGAATGGAGAATCTGTGGATCACCTACTTCTACACTGTGCAGCAGCAAAGGTTCTATGGGACGAGATTTTTCACACGATTGGTCTTGCTTGGGTGATGCCTAGAAGGTTGGTCATTTTTTTGGCTTGTTGGAAAGTAATTAATCGCCAAATTGCTGCCATTTGGAAGATGGTTCCTCCATGTCTTATGTGTTGTATTTTGGCTCAAGAGGAACAGCCGCTGTTCGAAGATATAGAACGCTTGTTGGGAGGGATTAGAGATTTTTTCTTCCATACGTTATTATGTTGGGAATTGACTATTGCATTGGATGGGACCCTGTTTTCATGATTTCTTTGTTGCTTGCTCTGTTCTTAGCTTGTAATTAGATGTTTCCTCTTGTATACTTCATCTGTACTTGAGCTATGCATAATACATGGTTTAATAAATTTCTTTTCATCTATAAAAAAATTATCAAACATTTGATAATTTCCAAATGTTTTTTTTATTGCTAAATAAATTTCCTAATGTTACTGAAGAGTCTTTGAAAAAGTTAATGAGCACAACAAACTAAACAACACTGGCTGCAACTGAACTTTCAAAAGCCTCAATCCAAAAACAAAGGCAGCCGTGGTTCAATTCCGTTTGCATATAACAAAATTTGCAACTAAATCACAAAGTTACAATTCTACTGAGTGCAAGACCAGTATACTCGGCTCATCTAAGCTGATCACCAAAACTTCAGATAACTATTAACACAACCACCTAAACAGACCTATTGCAATATAAATACCAAATGTTCACCAAAAGCCAATCGTAAGCCTAAACCCTAATCAACAAAAAGTATCAGCAAAGCCGAATAATATGAAGCACCAGAGCACTCAATTACATTTAAAAAAAAAAAAAAAAAATTTCCCCTTCAAGTAACTTCAAACCCAAAACCCTAACCTATCCCTAAAATTAACAAAAAAGATGACAGATGAGAAGATCTTACACTCGGTGTAATGGACGTAATACTCGTAATCATTGGGCCCACCGATATGCATTCTGCGCCGCTCGATGACCTTGACTGGATGGAGTTTTCCGTCCCTCCAACGGCACATGACGCGAGTACCAACGTCAAGCGGAAGTATAGACGCTTTCCGCTTCTTCATGGCGTCCGATTCCGGCGTAATTCTGTGTCCACTAAACGTGGCGGTTACCGTAGAATCGTTCTCCGCTGAGCTAGTCGGCGGAGTATCAATCGAACCCATTTGTTGCACGAGGCGTCGATCGAAAGAGCTCTTGGACGCTGAAACGAAGAGATGAGTAAATATTGTGGTGTGCAGGCTTCACGATAAATGTTATGGACCACAGGATTTGGCTTGCCTCCAGTGACATATTAACCGGAGATCTCCTCTTAGGATTGCCACGTTACTTGCTTTTAAAATAAAGGGCTAAGATTAAAACCCAATAGCTTCGTCTCTGAGTCTCTATCGAACCCTTGTGTTGGACGAGGTTTGGAAAGAGCTCATGGTCCAGGACGCTGAAATTTGGTGGAATAGTCACGTTTTTTTGTTTTTTGTTTTTTGTCTATAATATGATTTTATGTTAACATAATTCAACAATTTTCTATTCATAAAACTTATCGAAAGAAAAATAAAAACACGTTTGTAAAATTCTTATTTCAAACTGTAAATCAAGAGGAATAGGTTTGGAATACCATTTTTTTTTTTGTAAAATTCATGGGATTAGGTTTTCTTGAAAACCTTTTTATCTTAAGTTTTACTAAATCAAATTTTTCAAAATTTTCTTCAATTAAAGCAATATCATGATCAGTAGAGAAATTAGAAGATTCAATTTATGTGTTTTCATCAGAGATTACCTTCATGCCTTTAATATTAATAACACAAGTAATGTTACTAATAGAAGTTTCGGTAGTCTCAACTTTTACCTTTGTAAATTAGAAACCATTTGGTCAATTTTTACAATTGTTCTGGATTGGTTAGCCTTGAGACTTTGAAGGTTTTTTAATTTTAATAGGAGTGGGTTTTTCAAAATTTTCTTCAATACGATCCAATTGTTGACCAATAACATGTAAAGAATTATTGACAAAAATTTTTTGTTAAATAATCTTCTTCGTCTTAATAGAAGTAGGGGCATTGGAATCAACAACAGGAATTTTAAGAGGAGAAGCTTTAACCTCATATCCTTGATAGTTAATAATTACCATCTCAAGAGGTGGATAGCTTGATCGAATAATAGATTTGGTTTCAGTATATAACAAAATTGGATTTTTTGACCATATTTAAACTATTCTAAGAAACATTCTTTGAAATATTACTGCCCCTAAACACGGCAAACTCATCAAACAATTTTCCAAGAATTTCCCTAACTCTTGCCACAATATCATCTATCCATGCCTTCATGTGTGCCAATCTCAAACCATACACCATGCCATTAATTTTGTACTGGAGGTCAAGAACAACCACATATAGGAAAATGTTCATCCTACTCAAATCTCTTCAATACTTGTTGTACTTAACCCTCATGCTCAATTCCATTTCATACAGCCTAGTTTGGTCACTTGCACATCTCATTTAATTCTTTTTTCACTTTACATATTTGCTGACAAAAATCATTGGTAGTAGGGTACAAATAAATGGAAAGCTTGGACGTGACATCGTATAAAAGCTTCAGAAAGTCGACAAAAACCGTAACTACCTCCTAATTATCATTAATAGGCTTGCTTAATCTCCCGTCATCTTCAAGATGTTTGACATATTAAATGTCTTTATTACCCAATAACTTAAAGGCACCCTTATACTCTTAGGTTGTTTCCAACATAAAGAAGGTTGAGTTCCATCTTATAAAAATATCAAGACAAAGACCATTATTACATTCAATACCCACAGACCTCTCAGCAACCTTGAATTTCAAGTTTTATAATCTTACAGTTTCAAAGCACCGCTCTCTCACTTTTCCACCACCATGACCACCCAAAATTCTAATATTTGGAACAATGTGAAATGATATCATAAGGTAATTGTAATCTTGCTACAATTTGTTATTTAATTGTGTTGTTATTATTCATTTAAATTATGTGAAAACTTGTAATATTTTTAGATTAATTTGTATTATTGTAATAGCTTAGGATTATTAGTTGCAACTTATATATATACAAGTTTTTAATTTGTATTATTGTCATATCTTAAATTAATTTTTTTAAAATTTAAGCATGAGGGTTAGAATTTGACTTTTTCCAATGGCATTTTTGGGCCCAAAATGACCTAAACACAAGTTATGGGCATATAAATGTATTATTGGCCTTTTTGGGCCTAGAAACTTTCTCCTAATCCATTTGAGCAAGGTAGGGGGTGGACGGATAAATTGTTTGCCCCTGCCCCTAGGATGCAAGGGTGGATTCAAGGGCGGTAAACCTTCCCCCCTCAGGCACCCATACGGGAGCGGGCTTTGGGAAGGGGGTGTTCGGGAGATGCGAGAAGCACTCCTAATTTATTAGTTGAGGCTTTAAAAGAACTCAAGGTCAAGGATGCTGAAATATAACGATAAGTATTTATTATGATATTCCTTTCAAAAATTTCTCAATAAATGTCATACACCATATATAGTAAAGGAGGATAGAATTTTTTTATTAGACCGTTAAATATAGATAATAAATGTTATATATAATGGTCTTATTTTATTTTTATTACTGTTATCTAAGATTTTTTTTTAAAAAAATTATGAATTAGTAATAATTGATGAATAATATCATATCAGGACTATATATATATATATATATATATCATAATTCCATCCACTAAAAAATGTAGCGATTATTGTAGAGTTGTTCACCGCTGCGCTATTCTGTGAATTCTCTATCGAACCCATGACACCGCGGACGCTTAAATAAAATGACAAGTAAACATTGGGGGTATCCTTTTCAAAGCTTTCTCAAGAAATATTCTACATATAAATCTGGTATATAGAATCATACATTTTCTTATTAGATCGTTAAATACAGATGATAAATGTTATATACTAAGGTTGGGCCAAGAAAAATCAGCTCAATCCAACGCTACACGCCACCCAGACAATCCAGCATGAATTCAAGGTTGCATTACGCCTCGGACTCATGATTACTCCCAGAAGCAGAAGCTGCAGTGGGTATAACACTCGAGAGTATAATTGTTATCGAAGAAAAACTAAATTAGCTATATATCCACCACATTTAAGTAAACAAATACTATAAGTTGCATTGAATTAATATCAACCATCATTACCATCATTTGTGTCATCATTGTATATAAATAAATAAATAAAGAACGAGTAAAGTCAAAAACTTAAAAGGAGTGCAAATTGTACATCTAAATCTTTTCCTAGCGAAGCCATATATCATATATGTATGTATGAAGAGGGTCCGCAGCCTCCTTTTCAGATTGTCATACTCCCTTTACGCAGCAGCAACCCACATCCGCACTGCAACAAGTGAGTTGAAATCCTTGGGACCCTGACCACATACATTTTTCAACCCAGAAATTATTACATGCAACAATCATACCTCCTCCAGCTTTTTAAGCTATCCCCAACATCTGCTTCTTGGAGCTGCAATGGCAAACTGCATGTGAGAGTGAGTGAGTGAGTGAGTGAGAGAGAGAGTTGTCATCTTTGGAACAATGTTAGCACAACCAAGAAAGTGCAGTCAATCAACCAACTAAAAACACGGTAACATTTTGAAACAAATGCACTAATCAAAATATGAAGCAGAGCGCCATCTCATATTTAAGAAATATATACACCCAACTTTTACAGAGCATGCACAGTAGGTGATACGCTTTTCTTTAATTCCCTCGTACAGAATAGACAACTGAGCTTCCATCCCACCTCTTTGACAGGAGACAAGCATCAATATTCACGCCCTTCTAATACATGTAAACGAAATGAACCCTCTCCCACTGTACAGTTACTCATAATGAATATACAACAATTTTGTCAAAATTTCTCTGCCCAAACCAGAGCTTGCTCCTATTAATGAGCACACTGGCCAGAACCCTCCCACCTCCAATCTTGGCGTTCATTTTTGCCATTCTCTATCCAGAAGAAGATGGCAGCCTCTGGGCAGAAGATTTGTCATTGCTGGATTGCAGCCGAAGTAGGCTAATCAAAACCCAGAAGAAGCCTCACTCTATCCATGACGATCCACCGGCTCACCAGAACAAGCATCATGGTTGATCTGCTCTCCAGTCGGAAGGATATCAGCAGGAACATATTGATATCCTTTGGGTAACCGCATATTCTTCATAGTGGCTTGATCTGAAGTCATTATGAGCTCTTTTTCAAATGTCTCAGCATGCTGCTAAGAAATATAGCATGTGCGTGAGTCCAAATTCCACTAGAAAAAAGATGAAACGAAACAACAATGTAAATGATTCCAAAATACACCATACCTTTCTAGATTTTGACCTCCATCCGCCATCATCCGAAAGATTAGGAGATGCAAAAGAAGGCCTATCAGGAATCTGCTTCCCAGAAAACGGTGCCCTCTCTGTAAGCTTTCTGGTCAGAAAAATTTGGGATGTTGAGCTGTCATCATCTGTCTTCAGGTCACTGTCCATAGACACAGGAACTTTAACCCCGTGCTTAACAGAAACTGTGCTATCGACAGTAACATCATCTGATCTTTGGATTGCATCACTGCATGATTTATACCCATCAGTGTGCCCTTTAAGGGATGTTGTAGCTGATTCAGAACTAACTTCAGGAAGGAAAAAGGGACCACGAACAGGCAGAGAACGAGTAACATGATCTCTTTTACAAGCGAGTATATCATGTGAAGACAAAACCAACTCCCGCTGCAAAGATTCAGGAAGGGGGAAAAGTTCATACAAGCTCAGACAGAACATAAAGGTAGAAGTCACCAATCCAAGAGAGATTAATATAGCATAAATTAGTGTTCGAAAAATGGTCATTTTTGGAAACAATGAGAAGCATAGGCATCAAAAACCACCAAATTGGAATAGGGTGACTAACAACCAGTAGAAGAGAGGTGAAGTAAGCAGCAGCCACAAGAAAAAAATCCCCCCGCCTCCCTATTAATAATACAAATCTAACCCTTTCAGCGATAATAATACAGCATCCTAGCAGGAAAAAAGCATGAAATTGGAACCAGACTGCCTAATTATGAAAGTGAAAAGAGTAATGCTACATATAGTCGTAGAGTGCACAAGCGTCATGTAGTCGTTTTGAAAAAGAGTGGAGTCTACTATTAAAAAATTAATCTTATTTCATATAAATCCCATATTTATTTATTTTTTTCAAAGAGCTTACGTGACCTTTGCGCACTCCACGACTGCAAATATCATTTCTCAAGGAGAAATCATAAAAAGAACCCTGAAGTATAGAAACTTGCACTCTACTCCTCGTAGTTTCGAAACCCATAAAACAAAAAAGATCTCTGAAGCTTACTTATAAGCTATACAAGAATTTTATCCTATAGGCATCACCCACAAGTCTAGCATGAGTAGAGAAGCCCCCAAAACACTTTTGATGTTTTTCCACAACCCCACCCCATAGGGGGCCCTGAGCTCTCCATTAGAACACCACTCGCCCCAAGCACAACGAAATTTCAAATCCACAACTGCTTCCAAAAAAGGCCTCCCTTACAAACAATCATGTTAACAAGGAATTCTTCTATTATTTTCTCAGAAGATGCTGATTTACGAAAACATGGCAATCTTGGATAGAGCATGTATCTCTACGACATGCTGTTCTGTATTGATGAATGGTAATCCGATTGGTTTCTTCACTAGCTCTCGAGTCTTGAGATAGAGGTACCCACCGTATTCGCTACTCTTTGTTATTGTCATAGAGGTCATTAGCAATTTTTTTTATCGGCAAACACAATTTTATTGAAAATTAGAATAGGCAAGAGCCCAATTACATGATATATATACAAGAACATCACCAGTGCATGATAATCTAGTGATAGAAGAATTTCATGAAAGTTCACACCATTAAAATCAATTACAATCAACCAATGGAGCAAAGTATTAAAGAAAAAAGTTCTAAGCTCATCCATTGACCGGTCACGATCCTCAAACCTTCTTTTGTTTCTCTCCCTCCAAAGACACCACCATAGGCATAATGGAGCCATCTTCCAAATTGCTGCAATGTGGAAATTACCCTGAAGACCTCTCCATGATGCTAGGAGATCGATCACCCTTCTCAGCATCACCCAAGCTAGTCCCACCCAAGCAAAGAATTCATCCCATAGGATCATAGCAATCTTATAGTGAAGTGGTAGATGGTCAATGGACTCCCCACTCTTTTTGCACATCCAGCACCAATCCATGACAATGCTAGGCGATCGATCACCCTTCTCGGCATCACCCAAGCTAGTCCCACCCTAGCAAAGAATTCATCCCGTAGGATCATAGCAATCTCATAGTGAAGTAGTAGATGGTCAATGAACTCCCCACTCTTTTTGCACATGCAGCACCAATCCATGACAATGATTTAGTGTTTCCTTAGGTTGTCTAATGTGAGAATCTTTCCAAAGGAAGTGTTCCATACAAAGAAGATTGCCTTTAAGGGAGCCTTTGTCTTCCAAATGTTCTTCCACAGGAATGGACTTGTGGGATGCATGCTAAGGGACTTGTCAATGAGCTGATAGTGAGCTTCTCTTTTTTCAAAGGGCACTAAGAAATCATATCTTCATCTCCCCCCCCCCCCCCCCCCCTTTTTTTCTCTTCCTCGTATGAGTAGAGTACACAAGATTGAAGAAATCCGGAAAAGGCATCAACTTCTCCCAATCTAGAGCATCTCCAAAGAAAGTGACATTCCATGGGGAAACACCATTGGATAAGTCCAAAAGATCCTCAATCAAGGCTTCCTGCATTCTCACTACCAAAGATTTTTGGAAAATTTTCCTTCTCTTTTTTATAGATAAGAATTTTTGGATAAACTTCCTTGAGGGCCCTATTACCACTTCAAAGCGGGTGTATCTAAAGAATGTATGCCATCCAATGTTTTAAATTCCGTTTCAGTGATCATTCTACTTTAAGTACTGGAATGGAATATTTCAGTACCGGTGAGTTCTAGCGTACCATTTCGAAAGTAGTTATATATATACACTGATAATTAATAAAAGAAATACATGTATATGTAAGTATGTATCATATATGTATTTTTGTGTGCGCCTATATAATATGGAAGAATTGAATATTTCTAAAATGAATATACGTTAAAAACATTAAAAAAAAAAAAAAGGAAGAGATATTGGTGTCAAAATATATATATATTTTTTTAATAAGTAAGAAACTTCATTGAAGAGAATGAAACTAGGCAAAGCCCATGTACACTCGAAGTATACCATTGGTGTCAAAAGATAATATTAAAAAAATCAAAAGCTTGAGTTGAGACACAAAAAAATAAAATAAAGAGTCGAGAAATTATTAAAAATAATGAGATTTAAAATAAATAAATAAAAAGGGAGAATGTGGAGACATATTTAAAGTTACAAAAACATTTAAATTATATAAATCCCTTTTAGATTTTAAAATTAAATGAATGCCATCTAGATTTAAAATTAACAAAAATGTCGTCCAAAACTCAAGAAAATTACAAAATTACCATTAAAATAGTTTGAAATAAAATGTAGTCCGGAACATGATAGAATTGGGCGAAATGGGTTGAAATGGACCTGAACGAGTCAGAATTTGAAATGAAACGTAATGAGAATGTATAGTGTACAAAATACTACACCGGAACGAAAAATTTCGGCTGTTCCGGCTTGAACAGAACGGAATTCAAAACTATAATCCCATCCTCTTCTTTTATGCTTACAAAGCCCCACACAATGTGGCCCCTTAGCAAAATGTTATTAGCTATTGTTGATGTAGCCCTTCTCTCGGGTTTTACAATGGGGGCCAAGAATCCCAAGGTGCTTAACATATCTCACCTCTTCTTTGCGGACAATGCCTTGATATTTTGTGAGGCCAACCCAGATTACATCCCCATTCTGTTTTTTCTGTGCTATGAACCTGTTTCTGAGTCAAAAGTAAATTTGGCTAAGTCAAAGATTGTGTGTGGGGAATGTTTCTAATTTAGATAGTTTGGCAAACCTATTGGGATGCAATATATCCTATTTGACTATGAAATATCTAGGCCAACCTTTGGAAGCCTCTTTTACAGGTGTTTATTTGGGATGGAGTATTGAGAAAATTGAGCATCGTTTGGTGGTTGGAAGAGGATGTATTTGTTGAAAGGTGGTAGGATCATCGTGATCAAGGGCACCCTCTCTAACTTACCTACATACTTCCTATTCTTGTTTCTCCTTTCCACAAGTGTGGCCAATCACATAGCGAAGCAATGAAACTTTTTATGGAGATGGCTTTTGTTTAACATGCCCACCAAAGGAAATCGCTTTGTTGTTACTAACATGAGGGGGAGGCCTCATGAAAAGTTGTAGCGAGTTCGAGATTCGGCTGTGGTTGGGTTGGGAGGTAAGATAAGGTTATGCATAAATAGCATGAAAGGACTGAAGGTTTTTTTCTAGTCAAACTAGGCTTTAAGTGGGAGAATGCGCAAGGATTCAATTATGGCATGACTTTTGGTGTGGGAACAAGGCCCTCAAGTAGAATAGATTCTTTGGGCCCCTACCAAGAAAGGGAAGTTCATTGTTCAATTGTTCTAGAAGGTTTTGATATCTCAGGAAAGTAATTCCTTCCCTTGGATAAGTATTTGGTGTACCAAGGCACCCTCCAGGGCATCTTTGTGATAGACTAGTGTTGTATATGCAAGAAGAGTGAGGAATCAGTAGACCATCAATTAATCCATTGAAAGATTGTCAGTTCCTTAACGGAATAATTTCCTTGATCATGTTAGGTTAACTTGGGTTATGCCTAGAAGAATACTAGACCACTTGGCCAATTGCAGAAGCTTTGTGGCAACCCATAAATTGTAGCTATATGAAAAATGGTCCCTTTATGTCTAGTGTTGTGTATTAGGAGTCTGGAGGGACAGGAATGCAAGAAACTATGATGATCATGAGTTCATGATAGAAGAGCTTAAAACATTTTCTTCAAGACTTTGATCCTTTGGACAGCCTTTAGAGATTTAACTGGACAGTGTTCATAACTTCCTTGTTTCTTTTCCTATTCCTAGTTAGGTGTTCCTCTTGTATACTTTGTGTACTCGACTAGGCTCTTTGAGTTTTTTTTTTTTTTAATAATATCCATGATTTACTTATATTATTAAAAAAAAATGGTGTCAGGTGCAAGGGGGTAACAGCAACTGTGATTCCAAAGAGATAAGACCCAAATGCCCATATACAAAAAAACAAAAAAGTCATGAGCATTCTCTTACTCGATGTCTCAAGCTCTGTCTACCTCTATCTTTTTACTAAAATCATATGCTAAAACCCTAAGCAATTTAAACCCCATAATTTGTTGTAATTACCTCTCACTTTCCTCTTCCTGTTTAGTTTCTCTAAGTATTTTAACAGTAATTGCTGCATCCGCTAAGCTTGAAGATGAGGTTGCAAAATATCTCACTGCCATTTCTACTAGCATTGGCCGGCACCAACAACTCCTGAAGTGCTTTTGGTTTTATGCCACAGGCATAGAAATCATCTTCTGACCAGTTATAAATCCCGTTTCTCATCATGCTTCAGAAATCTCAGTCACATAATTCAGCAGGTTTCATTATAGGAATTTAGAAAACGCATACACTGAAACAAGATTCTAATATAATTTGTTATTTTTCCAAATCATTCTTGTGCTTGCTATAAAGTGACCATCATTCACGAAATCCATACTAGAAGGAAGTTGGTCTAATGCTTATCAATTTGGGAGGCACGTTTCATGTCACCACATGAAACCGACTCATATATTGTTAAGGGCAATGTAGGTTTTTCTCTAACTTACTGGGTTCCACAAATCAAGAATTTTGACTGTACCAGGATCTAACTATTAGTGGGAGACATGGTGCAGCAGAAAATGATGTTTTTGAGAAATTGAAATCACAATTCAGCATTACAAACAAAATATTTTACAAATGATAATTGACTTCTTTATCATTCCAGTAATGCCATTGAAGTATCACTAAATAGTAGATAAAGATACCTTTGTTTGTACTCATTCCCTATAAACATTCTAGGAATAAAATCAACTTCAAAGGATTGAGACAAAACAGTTTAAGGATCCAGTGGCTCAATGGTACAAAGAGAATAGGGATTTTATAGAGAACTTCTGATCATAATCACATATACATGTTTATGTACGTACTGTTACTCAGAAATATATTGTTAATCTACAATCACTTACCTTCTTTTTTTCACGTCTGATTATTCTCTCACAGATAAGGCGTAACCTCTCTAATTCAACCTGTACAAAAGTATTTATAAAAGGATTCAATCATGGGATTTGAATTGGACAAACAAACATAAAGAAATATAAACTAGTTTCATGAAAAATCAGTGAAAGAGGATAAAAGTATGAATCGCATGAAACACTTGATAGTAACCATAACTAATGCACAATTAGGGGTGTAATCGGTCTGGTCCGGTTCGGGGCCACGGATCGAATTTTGTTCCACCTTTTTTCCAGACTGGACCAGACCAATTGTTCATAAGGACAGGACCAGACTGTTAGTTATCGGTCCATATAAGCTAGGAACTTTTTTTTTCCTCTTTTCTTTTTTTGGTAGACAAATTAATACAAAAATTAATTAAATTAGTAACGTCAAAATTAAAGGAGCACTTTAAAGTTATGTAACTAACTTATTAAAAAAATAAAGAATTATAATTATATTTATGATGTTAATAGTTAGTAACTTAGTACTTTAGTAAAGTATGTATCTACATATAATAACATATATTATCATATGATTTATTGTATGATATATTATTTAATTGATAGCATATATTATTTTACATTTTCTATGGTCAATGTTGATAGATTAGAAAAAAGTACATAATTAACTTATACAACTATTATATAATTTATATGTAAGTGATTTGGTCGGTTTTAGTCTGGTCCGGTCCAAAAAAATACACCCCGGGACCGGGGACCGGACCGAAAACCGAACTTTGGAGTTACCATGGACTAAGACCGAGCAGGGGTGAATTCGGTCCGGTCCGGTTAGTTTTTCCGGTCTAGACCGAAAAATTTTCACCCCTATGCACAATAATTTGCCTAAGTAGTAAACTATGCTTCTATTTGTAGGTAGATCTAGATCAAATAACTTGACAGCTTACATACTACACCCAAAGGGAAGCTCATTCGTGATGGGAACCTATAAAAAGGTAGGTTTCAATGGAAACATAGAACCTCATAAATATAGAGATTTTGCACACAGTGAAATAAATTCAACATAAAATAAGTAATCTTTTAAGTTTCACCAAACAATTACACAGCCAAACCCATGTGAGTCAACAGATAGAAGACAAATGGGACCTAGGAACAAAGTACACCGCTTGACCTTTCAACTTGTAGCTACAGAGTTTATATATGAAAATACCTAAATCACATGAAAAAAACACCATAACCGTTATCCCTTGGAGAAGGATCATGCAATACAGGTGTGAAGCAGGATCAATTATAGAGCTAGGCTATTGGTGCAAAAATTCTGGATAGTCAGGGCCATGGCTTACTGAGGAGATAGGAGACTCGTTTGGTGGTTTTGGGGGAGAGGTTTGTGGAAAAGTTATTCCGAGTTGCTGGCAGATTTTTTTTTTTTTTTTTGATAGGTAAAAAGTTTATTGATCCACATAAATAGGCAAAGCCCGGGTACACAAGAAATATACGAGAAAGAGCCTAATTACAAAAATTACGTGCTACTGATAGTAGCATACACATCATTTAGGCTCATTCCATTCCATACAATAGAAGAAGCCCATAGCAACAAAGTATGAAAGAAAAAGTCCCTAAAACTGTCTGGAGAGCGTTCCTTATCCTCGAAGCACCGGCCATTTCGTTCACTCCATGTGCACCACATTAAGCATAGTGGTACCATCTTCCATACTGCAACGATCTGTCGGTTGCCCCTAATCCCTTGCCAACAAGACAAAAGGTCTATCACTCTCTTAGGCATGACCCAAGCAATACCGAGTCTCGAGAAAATTGCATCCCACACTACCTGTACTACTTTGCAATGAAGAAGGAGGTGATCTGTTGATTCAGCATTACCTTTGCACATGTAGCACCAATCCGTTAGGTAGAGTCCGCGCTTCCTTAGATTGTCGATTGTTAAGATTTTACCATGGGAGGCCACCCACCCAAAGAAAGCTACTTTGAGGGGAACATTGCTCCTCCATATGGACTTCCAAGGGAAGTCAGTGGAGGAATGGATCGACAAGACTTTGTAAACTGTGTTGATGGCAATGGAACAGGGCTCATTAAATGAAATGAAGCGTTGCATGTGGATTTGGCTTCAAAGATGATTTTTTCCAGATTTATATCTGCTAGCAACCAATAAAAAACATCCCAGTCACTTCTAATACTTCTCCACAAGCTTTACCCTGTCACTCCACTAACTTCAACAAAAACCCCATTGACCCCAACCCTTCCCCATTCTTCACCCCAGTCCTCAAAAGAAAATCAAGTCTATCGCAAATCTCCAAACTCATTCACACTAAAGCTAGATTCAGGAAAATAAAAACAGATTCCTACTACCCATGTCCCTAACCGGGGAACTCAACCGTTTCCCAAATGGTACTTATATACATCACCTACCACGCCCCACAAAAAATTCAGTTACAATTTGTTTAACCAATTTGCCATGTCAAAAGGCATGGAAAACTTGAAAACAAATATAAGCTAAGACAAGATTCATTTAGAAAAAATGACTAAAAGGGGTGCAGCTAAAGCATACAAGCATTATACATGAAGAGCAAGATCCCCTAGAACTCCTATGGTAGATTTCATTAAATCCCAACCATTGTTTTCAAATTGAAAGGCGTAAATTTTTCCTTAGCAATCTCTTGACCTCAAAGCAAAAATTGTAGTCCCCCCCCCCCCCCCCCCAAAACCCAACAAAAAAAAAAAATTGTGTTAAGAGGAATTGGAATTGAGTCATATTGACCCAAGAATGGGAGAAACCAAATAAGCACCTAATGAAAGGGCTAACAAATGAGTGTAAACAGAAGTATATCAAAACAAATCATCTTCCTCTCACTTGAGAGAAATAGCTTTGGAAAGGTATTCTTGAGAAGATAGAATGAAGATAGAGTGGAAACCATTGCAGAATCACGCCGATTGAGAGCACATCAAACCGCATTGAAAGTTTAGAAAAGGGATTTTAATTTTTTTTTTTTGGGGGGGGGGCGAGGTGCAGAAATTTCACTTGGTTAGTTGGACCAAGTCTGCTTCTTAGTAACAGGTGGAGGCGTAGAGATGCAGACAATGATCCCTTTCAACAGGGCTTTGCTGGAGAAGTTGTTATGACTCCATGCAATTGAGAGAGAGAGAGCCTTTGGAAGATGCTGATAGAGATTAAATATTTGTGCTCAATATGAAAGTTCTCATTTCCGAGTCCCAACAGAAGAATATTTGGAATACAGCTCCCATGAGAGTGGCATTCTTCATTTGAGTGGCAGAATTATGGAAATCCTTATATAGGATAACAAGTAGGCAACAGGTTATGGTGATAAACTAGTGCTGTATATGTAGAAGGAATGGAAAAACAATGTATCATCAATCACTCCATTGGGACATTAGTGCTTTGAGGCAGATCTCTTTAGCCTCCTTAGCTTAAATTAGGTATGCTACATTAGGTAGCAATAGATTGGGCGTTGGAGGTTATTTCCAAATTTTTTGCCTTACTATATTCCATCAGGGTGAATGAGGGCAACATAGATAAGATCAGTTGGAGACCCTACAAGAAAGGTTGATTCACAGTAAGATCGTTTTACCAAGTTCTAACAAGCCAGGGCATAACTACTTTTCCATGGAGGAATATATGGAAGACAAAAGCTCCTCCAAAAGCAGCTTTCTTTGTTTGGACTGCTTCTCTAGACAAGATTCTTACTACAGACAATCTTAGGAAACGTCATGTAATGGTATTCGATTGGTGTTGCATGTCTAAGAAGGATGGGGAATCTGTAGATCACCTGCTTCTACATTGTGAGGTGGCCAAAACCTTGTGGGATGATTTTTTTATGGGAATAGGATTACCGAGAGTCATGCCACGCAGGCTGGTGGATTTTCTACCAAGCTGGAGAGGACTCCAAGGTAATCCATAAGTGGAAACAATATGGAAGATGGCCCCTATATGTATGTGTTGGTGCATTTGGCAGGAGAGAAATTATAGGAGCTTTGAGCATCGTGAGAGGACAATGGATGAACTTAAAATTTTTCTTCTTTAAAACCCTGTTCTTATGGGCGGGGGTCATTTATTTTAATGGACTTAATATCCATGATTTTCTACTTTCGGCTGGAAACCCTAGTTAGATACTTCTCATGTATACATCATGTTTACTTGGGCTATGCCTCGTTTTCCTATAAATAAAATTTCTTGATTACCTAAAAAAAAATGCTGGAAAGGCTGGTTTGACAGTCAACAGAGTGAAGCCTATAGGAAGATGATCCTGATTTGTCTAAAAGTGGTGCATATGGAAGAAGAGAAATGACCAAAATTTCGAGGATTGTAAGAAGGCTGTGGAGGAGCTAAAAAATTTCTACTTAGAACACTTCATCATAGATACACCTACCTAGGTGTATCTATTGTATACGCCCCGTGCACTTAGATAGTACCTTATTGCTCAATGATAAAAATTATCTTACTTTTTGATCGGTATAAAATTATCTTACTTGTCAAAAAAGAAATAACTTTGAGAAAGTAATTTCAAAACTCCCAACATTTCAGCCCCTTCAGCAAATATAGCAACATGAACAACACCTGCCTCGATGAATCTTAAGTGTAAATACAAAATATAGATAAGTGTACAACCAGATAACAAAGCAACAAGCTAAAGCAAAATAAACTATTTACTAGAGAAAACCCTTACCCTAATTTGCTTGATTCTCTTAAACTCCTCAATCCCATGTTCTTGGGTCTCAGCCTGCACAGCTAGATTGTTCAGGACATGAAAAATCATGATGGACCAAAAATATGCACCTAAATTACACAGAAAATATTAGACCTTTGCCCTCTGCTCCAAGCTATGCTTTTCGCAGTAAGCCTTGTGCTGAAACTTTCCACCCAAATTCTTTATATTCATGTAGAGGCCAGTGCTCCTGGCACATGTTGGATGAAATGTGGCCTGGCAGTGACCATAGTTACACTGCAGAAAAAGAAATTATGATTGGTTAACTATCAATGATCTCACTTGGAAAGAGCCCCATGCAGTCTAATACAGAAGATTTGTTTTTTATCAGTCCATGAAGTCCAATACAGAATATGAAAGCAAAAAAACTTTCTGATGACACTAACCCTTATGCAGACACCAAGTTTGCGACGGCAGATATAGCAAACATCAGCCTCCTTCAAAATTGTCCCCTGCATTTAATCACAAAAAAGTAAGGTGTCAGAAAAAAAGATATTGCAGACTTACACCTAAAACTTGCACAAATGTTAACGACAAAGCACAAGTACGAAGCCTCATCCAGATTCAAACACTAGAAATATATGCAGAAGCACACATTCACACTACTAATCTAATTTATATATAATGTGATTCTTTGACAACATAACATACACATACCATTCCTTCAACTTGATTCACTTGTCCCCTTCTGAATGTTGATTCAAAGACCCACTAAAATATGAGAAAGAATATAAAATTAAGTATAAGAGAAGAAAAATAATAGGGAATCAGATAGACAAGAGGAGAAAAAACTTCACCTCAGCACAAAAGGCATGGACCCATTCACCATTTGAAGACTTCCTAAAAGCACCAGTAGTGCCACGACATAAACCACATTCCACAACAAAAAAGTGCTTCTCCCAAACATTGACAGTTGGAGCTCCATAGCTTCTAGATGATAATAACTCTTCACATAATTCACAGTACCATGGCCCAGTAGATTCTTTAACACTACGATAGCAACTCAAGTGAACAGCAACCTGCAAAAAAAGATATCATTAAAACTCGAGCATAGAAAACATCAAGTTTTTCAAGGAGTAATTTGTGGCCAAGGCTAGAAAACCTTGCAACTTGAACAGACTAATATGGGATTTAATAATGTCTCAGACCGACGGCAGACATCACACGATCTAGGATGTTCCTTAGAAAGATCAGATGTTGAATTAACAAAATCAGTTTGTTTTTCTAATGAAATCCTTGGGGTAGCAAGCCTTGAAAGCGTCTCTTTCCGAAGCATCAACTGCGTGCTGATGCCAGACCTCCCACTATTAGAGGTATTCAAACTCATTGAACTCTGAAAAGGAGAAAAAGAGATGTAAATTATCAAAGAGATCACAACACTAAAAATTATTTGCTTCCCATGCAAAGGGTAAAAATTTTAGAGATACAAATTAATAACCTCCTGTTGAGCTGGGTCATCATACGCATCTTTCCTAAATGACGAAATTCTAGAGGATGCTGCAGCAGCAGCAGTTGCAGCAGCCAGCACGGCTTGTGCTTCCTTATGCTTTCTCTCTTTCCTACCTTGTTTTTTGGCCTCTCTAAGGTCACCAAGATACTGATTAACAAGCACAGAGTCCCATCTTTGCCACCGTGCCATGTCAATCTCCTGTGGTAAACTCTTAGCAACGTTACAAATTAAGTTATCTGCAAAAAAAATTCATACCCAATGCAATAGTTAAGGTTACATGTCACAATTGCCAATCAGGAAAAAAAATAACATTACTTCCCAAAACTCCTTGTAGTAAGGAACCAAAAAGAGTAGAAGAATAAATGAGCAAATTAAAATCTCGAAATATTCTAAAGGATAAAAGGCACAAAAGGAAGAGACCTGTGAACTGCTTTCTTGCAACCGCATTGCCAAGTAACCTATGCTGAAAATAAATAATTTCTCCTTCCACTTCATCTTCCGGAGATGAGTCTAAAACTCCCATTTTCATAGCCGTAATTAACTGGTCTAAATGTAATCCATCAGATTTGCAAATTATGTTATTGCACTTTGAATCTTGACTTTGGTGATTACAGCAAACACTGGCATTGGAAGAAGCCTCCAACCGAGAGAGTTCACTCTCCCTTGATGCTGCCAAGGGAAGCACCAGTTAGAATTATCCAAAAAACATGAAGAGAACAGAAGAAACATTACCATCAAAATTGTTTCTTGGATTCTTTAAAAGCATCCCCAATTCCATCTGCAATAATTTCTTGGTAATATATGGGTGGATGTAAAAACTAGAAACTGCTTCTGTTTTCCTACATTAAATGAACGGGGAAAAAAAAAATCAAAGATCATTTAGAATAACAAAATGTAGCCTGCCAGGGCTCAAACAATGACAATATAAAAATAAAAACATTTACATTCAACAGATGAAAGGAGGTTCTTTGCAAATCTTACATGATATCAGAGACTACTGAATTTACATGCTCTCCATTCACTGGAGCATTCTGCCCAGGACTGGCAATCTCCTCCAATTGAACACTCTTGGGAAGGTTGCAATTTGAGGTTCTAGCTGCATTGCCTGTCCAAAAAATGCTATTTGTATCAAAGGAGACCCCACAAAAACACACTGTAAAAATCAGAGGCACCCCAGGTAACAGAAAGAAATACAAGGGATACAAAAGAAGAAAAAAAATGGGTGCTCAAAATTTATATCGAGGAAAAAGAAGAATATTGTAATGAAAGCAGCCAATGAGTGTGAACTCAAAAGCAAAACTCAATAAAGTCGCGGGAAGCTCATAGCCCCAGACTATCCATCTATTTTTTTCTAACCAAACACTTCATGTAGGACAGTGGAACAGTGCTGTAATTCAAACCTTACAAGTGCCCAAAAAATTACTCTTTGCAGCACACTGGCATCTCCACCAAACTGCTCGTCTAACATGCAGTGCCAGTCTAGTACCGACCTTCTGAGATTTTCCAGCATCAGGATCTTTCACAACTCCGTTATAGGTCTCTTTGCTCTTCAAAAGAATTATTTTATAAATGTCATTTTCAATCAACATAGAAACAAACAATCATCTCTATCTTCCTCTCCAGCAGCCTCATACACGATCATATAATAACTAGCTCAGGTCAACATACCAGGGTTGTTCAAATGCCATCATGGTGAAATTGACACTGATGTTGACAATAGCATTACATTCTTTATCTCTAGACACTTTGCAGTTTAAGAGGACCTAGGCATACTTCTAATAACACCGATTGTTAGCACCCTTTTGAAAAAATTGGTTGTTAAGGTATCTTAACTTACAAAATACTTGTTTTTTTTCTTTTTGATGAGTAAGAAATTTATTAAAAAAACGTAATTAGGCATAGCCCAAATATACAGGAACTGTACAAGAGATAAACACCTAATTACAAGCTAACCCTGAAATACAGTACAAAAGTCATTAAGGGCCAATTTGGATCCTTAATTCACTTCAACTCATCTAATCATTACAACTTTATCAAATTCCAACATAAAATATAATAAACAATTCAACTTTTTCAGATCCCAAAATAATAATAATATTAAAAAATAATATTTTAATAATATTTTTTTCAACTTTCATCTCAACTCAACTCAGCTCAACATCCAAACACAGCCTAAGACTATTCCCATCCAATACAATAACTGAAGCCCAAAGCAACAAAATATGAAAAAAGAAAGTTCTAATCCCTTCCACCGATCGTTCTCTATTCTCAAAACAACACCCATTTCTCTCATTTCAAATACACCACATAAGACAGAGATACCAACTTCCAAACGGTTGCTATTTGACAATTTCCTAGGATCCCTATCCAACACGCCAAGAGGTTGGCCACCCTCTTAGACATCACCCAAGCAATTCTGCCTTAGCAAAGACCTCGTCCCACAAAGCCTTCGACACATCACAATAAAGAAGAAGATCCGCCGATTCACCACATCTTTTGCACATAAAGCACCAATCCATTGCAATGATACCACTCTTTCTTAACTTGTCAATGATAAGAATTTTCCCATGAGAAGCCAATCTGTAACACCCCATTCCCGTAGAATAGAGATGTTACTAACATACATGACAAATACCCGGTAAAGAGATTCATTATTCTGAAATACCTCATTTATTAGAAACTTAATTGAAAGGACATAAATAGTCTTGAAACTTGAAATTTAAAATAAAGCAAAACATGAGTTAGTCTTAAACAAGACTAGTTATTGAAATGACATAAAAGAAACTTAATCCTTGTTTAAAAGACACTTATTCATCTCTAAGTCCTTATACTAAATCTACTCCTGGCCATCCAGCTCTGCATCATCATAAACACCATCTGTGGCAATCAACATAGAAGAAAACAAAAAGAAAAAAAACAACAAAAATGAGTCGAATACTCGGTAAATAATACATCATACCGTAAATACTATCTAGCTTAGCATAAATTTGATTTCTAAAGCCTTATCAAACTTTCATAGAACATGTATGGATTAACATGAACGGAAACATTCATAAACATGGCAAACTTGAAACGTGAATGCATGAGTAACTTATTTATCTTGAATTATACTTATTTCATGGTGAACCACGCTTGAGTCCATGGCACCACATAACTTGTCATGTAGTGAAACACGCTTGAGTCCGTATTTCACTTAACTTGCATAACATGAAGTGAAACACGCTTGAGTCCGTGTTTCACCTACCTTGCTTGACGTGGAGTGAAACACGCTTGAATCCGTGTTTCACTTATCTTGCTTAACATGGAGTGAAACACGCTTGGGTCCGTGTTTCACTTATCTTGCTTGACATGAAGTGAAACATGTTTGGGTCCATGTTCACTTAACTTGCATGACATGGAGTGAAACACGCTTGAGTCCGTGTTTCACTTAACTTGTGGTAACCACGCTTGAGTCCATGGTACCATCTTAGCATAATTATGGTAAACACGCTTGGGTCCGTGTTACCTTAAAATGTTTATCTTTCTTAATGCATGATAATTTTCTTGAACTTCATAAACTTTTCTAGCATGGCATATTCTTGTACATGGCATGGCACAACATGATATATTCTTGTACATGGTATAGCATAGCATGACATGGCCTAACATGATTTAATCATTTTATGACATTTCATGGCATGCATGATCTCTAAACTACATGAATATGGCATACATGATCTGGCTATTTATTAATTTATAGAATACCTATCTTAAATTATTATATGATCATATCATGGCTTCCATGTGATTTTAGTAACATTCAATCCATCAATCAACAATCCATAAAAGCATAACATATATATATAAACTTACTTTCATGTAAATCATCGTAATTTATAGAAGTTCATGAAAGCGATCTAACCTTGACTTGGCTCTTAGCGCAACGTAGATAACCATCAAAACCATATCATATTATCATGTCCAATTATAATATTTACATACACATACATTTATATGATCATATTATTTGCACACACTGATCTGACCAGCCTTGAAAAATGACTAAAAAAAAATAACTGGTTCCAAAATATTCCCTAACATGTAATTAAAGACATACTTTAAATATATTCTAATAAAAGTAAATTGTAAAAACTTGGTCTGATCTACAAAATTCAGCCCAGCCCCAACTAAAGAAAATAAACTTTTCAAAGTTTCTAAAATAATTTCAGTACACAGAGAATCAGTCCACTTAGAAAAATTATCAGTTTTTAAAAGAAAAGTTGAGCCCAAATACATGTTACAGCCCACTGGACATTTAGTAAAATAGAAAGGCTCTAGGCTAAATGGGCCTAAGGCCCAAAGGCCTGTTTTCGCTTCAGATGATTGAAGCTCTGTGTGTGGAAAACACACGGGCAAAGACTGAAAACAGAGGCTCCTGAGAGGAGCCAGGTGTGACAGAAAAACGACTCACTAAGGAAATGGACCAGCTGCGACGGAGGCACTGGTGGCTGGGTGTGACCGGTGACGTAATGGGTTTTCTCTAGGTAGGGTGATGCAACAAAGTGAGAGAAAGAGAGGAGTTAGAGTGAGATATGCTGAAACTGAAAAGGAGTAAAGAGGGAGGAGAGTGAGTGTAGCAGCAGTGGCTTACCAGAGGAAGTGGGTTCGTCGGAGATGAACTGGCCGGCGATTTTTGTGGCTAAAGATGGTTCTCTGATGTTCTGAGGGTGGTTGGCTGAGAGTGCAGGAAAAATATGAAGCCTATTTTGTGTAAAGAACCAGAGTGGTATCATGTGATTCTTTGTTGTTTTTTATGGAGGGAGGGTTTCTTATTCACGTGAGTCTCCAGGAGATTAGATAGGAAGCTGTTTGGAGATTTGGTTATGATCTAGGACCCATTTTTTTTAAAAATATTGGAAACATATCAGATAACAACAGCTGCACTAAGATAAGGATAACTATTTTAAAAACATCTGAAACTTATCAGATAATGACAGCTGCACTAAGATAAGGATAATTAATTTAAAACACCTGAAACACAGCTGCACCAAGATAAGATAATTAAAAAAAAAATCTGAAACTTATCAGATAATGACAGCTGCACTAAGATAAGGATAATTATTTTAAAACATCTGAAACACAGCTCAATCAAGATAAGGATAATTAAAAAAACAACTGATAAAAAGATATAGTTAAAAGATAAAAAGATTAAATAAAATAAATAAATCCTAACTGAATTAATCTAAGGTTCTAATCTAGATTCGTATGTTACACAATCACCCGAAGAAAGCCACCTTAAGAGGCACCTTGCATCTCCAAATATTTTTCCAAGGGAAAAAGTCAGTAGAAGAATGTGATGCCAAGACCTTGTATAAAGATCTAACCGAAAATTTCTCATTACCAAACTGATTCCAAAGTAAATGGGTTGGTACCTTTTTCCAGGGTTCACTTTCAGTTGAAGATGGGCGTTCTTCCATAGTTTTGAGTAGTTTGGAAGAAGCAGATGAGCCTCTTTCATAAGCTGAAAATGGGGTAATAAAAGGTAGTGCTTCCCCTACCTGTTCTATGCCTCCTAAGGGAATAGTAGGGTCTGACAAAGTGGCACAGAAAGGGTTGGGGGGTGGAGCACCTACAAGCAATGTTCTCATCAATGGAACGACAACACCTATGCCGAAGGTCAAGGAGCCTTTAATGGTGACAACAACAATGGACAGCAACAATATAGATGTTGAGAAGGATTGGGATTTGAATACAGGATATGGTGGGGAGGAAATTATGGATTTGTCATTGGTGCATTGTGAGGAGGAATGTTTAGGGTTGAGAGTGCAGTTGGGAACTGTGTCTGTGGATAATGTTGTTTCCCTGATCTCTTTTTTTTTATATAAGAATAAGAATTTTATTATCACGAATAGGCATAGCTCAAGTATACAGGAAGTATACAAAGGTAATACCTACTACAATATAGACAACAGGAAAACTAAAACAGAAATAGATTCATTCTCATCATTCGTTACAAAGATCTTAGCCCACAAACTCAAAGTATAAAAGAAAAAGTTTCGAAGATCTTCAAAAAAGTGCTCCTTGTCTTTAAAACATCTCCCATTTCTTTCCAAACATAGACACCCTATTAAACACAAAGGAATCATTCTTCACCTAGCAACATCTTTCCTCACCTCACAACCGTTCCAACATGCAAGTAGATCCACTACTTCCTTAGGCATCACCCAAAATATACCAGTCCGACTAATAACCTCATACCACAACCCTGATTTCACTTCCTCCAATAAACAATATAGCAGGTTCACCATCGGATTGGGTTTTGCATAAGGTTAATGAAATTCAGCATTGTGTGAGGATTTCATATGAAAGATGTGAAGACCAATTTAAAACACTACTCACTGCGATTAAGGCGGGGCCACTTACTTGAAACCAAATCAAGATTTAAGAAAAGTAGGGAATTAAAGCGTCTTTCTTGGGCAATCAACTACAATGCTAAGGGAAGTAGTTCAAGTCAAGGGAAGACTAAGGTCCCCGTTTAGATTCAGAGTTGATCTCAACTCATCTCATCTCATCTAATCATTACAACTTTCCCAAATTCATACCCAAAATATAATAATATTCAAAAATACTATTTTAACACTATTTTATTTAACTTTTAACTTTTATCTCAACTCATCCCATCTCAACTTACTATCCAAACCTCACCTAAAGGGAGTGCATTATGAAGCCATCCTCGTAGCGAAAGTTTCGGGTGGAGTATTAGTCTTACGAGAAACAAGGGATTGGGGTTGGGGAGGTGTGTTCTATTCCCATTCGGGCTTGGTGTATTCTAGATAGATTTCTAACACTCACGGGCTTATTGGCCATCAGGGGCTCTCTAGTATGGGCAAAGTGTTTTCTGGTATTAGTCTAGTTATACTACGTTACTCCTATTGTTATTAATATATATAATACTTTTACTTATAAAAAAATATATATATCTTGCCCTCCAGAGTTTATGTTTAAAGCATAAAGCAAGCTGTAAAAATCAGAAATGTCCCCCACTTCCCAATCTTGGACATCTCTAATAAAACATACTGACCACTGAATAAAACCAACAGTACTATCCAAGTAATCAGTCACGGAAACACCTTTATTCGAAGCAATTCTGAAGAGAGGGGAAAACATTCTTCAAGGCCTCATCTCCACACTACAAGTCATGCCAAAAACTAATCCGGTTTCCCCTACCCACCTCAAATCTGAAATTTCTGAAGAACTATCCATTACGAATGAATTTCCACACTCCCACACCATATACCCCTCTTTCGTTGGAGCACCAACCATCCCAAGAACTCCCATACTTTGCATCAATAACAATTCTCCAAACAGCATCCCCTTCTTGACGATACCTCCACAACCATTTTCCTAAAAGAACCTTATTGAAAGTTTTCAGCTTTCTAATCCCCAAACCTCCCAATGAAAGAGGAGTGCAAATCTTATCCCACTTAAGCAAATAGAATTTCTGCTTATTCACCATACCACCCACAAGAAAGCACGAAATATCCTTTCCATTCTATTAGCCACTCCCGCAGGCAAATGAGAAAGAGATAGATAATAGGTTGGGATATTAGATAAGGTGCTCTTGATTAAAGTGATCCTACTACCTTTGGCCAGATAAATCATTTTCCAACCAGCCAATCGACATTCAATCTTTTCTGTAATCCCATCCCAAATAGCCTTGGATTTGTGATGTGCTCCCAAAGGGAGACCAAGATACTACAAAGGTAAGCTAGAGACTTTGCAGCCCAAAATATCAGCCAAATCCCTTGTATTATTGACCATACCAACAAGGATCATTTCAGACTTTGATAAGTTCACCTTTAAACCTGATACAGCTTCAAAACATAGCAGAAGAGCCTGTAGAGAACGGATCTGATCAGAATTTGGCTTACAAAGGATTAATGTGTCATCCGCAAAGAGTAGATGAGAAACATTAACGCTGCCATACGAAGGACTGCCCATAGAAAAGCCCAATATGAATATTTTAAAATTACTTTCTGATCTCAATCATCTGCTCCATGGCTGAAAATTATTTCTTACCATTGAAAACCTTCCCTTTTCTTGATCGGTACCATTAAGCACTTTCCCGGAAATACTTTTGACCAAAACAAATAGCGCCAAAATGATTTAACTTCTAATGCTAAAAGGAAATACCAAAAACCTGAACCATATCTTCCCTTTTTTATAGGAAATAAAAACCTCTACCGCATCTTTTTCATGTGTGAACCTGAATCGTATCTTACTGTTAATAACTCCTCCAATTTCTAAAGTTGAGAAAGATAACAGAATTTAATAGGATTCAAAATATCAGATTAGACATAATCAACAAGCATAGAGACAACTGCCATATTCAAACACATCAATACGAAAATTTAAAACCCAACACTGCACAGGTCACCAAGAACATGAACAATTTTTAAAACCATGGCAAAAGAAATTAGAACAACTATTAGACCAACAAAGAAGATTATTTTTTTTTATAAGTAGACCAAAATAAGGTGTCAGAGAGGTCAACCTTCACATTTAGGTAAATGCTTCAGCAAAGAATCTTCAGTCTCATCAGCCTCATTGGGGTCCTGCAAACAAAAATGAAAAATCATTTTTTTTTAATATCGGGGAACCTCTCCAAGGCAGGGCCCTTCGGACCCACCCCTACAGAGTAAATCCCGGTCCCGTGCACCACACCCTCAGAAGTTTCTCTACTTGGAACTGGTTAAATCGCTGGCTTTTCGCCAGGGAGTATAGCCGCAAAGGATTGTTTGCACCCATGAGGTGTTGAACCCTGGATCTTGAAGGGAGTGATACCCCAAGACCAAAGCCCTCACCACTTGGGCCAACCCCTTGGGGTTAAAATGAAAAATCAATTGTAAAACATATATTTTATAAAACTAAACGTATAAGATCTAGGATACTGAAATGTGTAAATAGAACTCCAGAAAACTTTGGCAAATAGTTTAACATTTGAAAAACATATATGGAGAGCAGGTACATTTCTAACAATAAACCACCTATTTATGACACTGTCAAAAGGGCAACTGCATGCCTCTTGTTGCTCCACCTCAACATTCCTAATTTCAATTGAGAATGCCTTTTAAGATGCAAAACCGAGATGTATAACCATCTCTGACAACAAGCAGAGGAGATGGGGCCCTATTCCTTTAAAAATTTAAAAGATGGCCGGTGTTTATGGCCTAAATCTTGATAACACAATAAGATTATTGTGAGATGAGTTCTTATCAAAACAGATTATTGTGAGATGAGTTGTCAGGTCTTTGTAGTTCCTGGGGCACACCGTGGCACATAGGAGGTGATTACAATGTCACTTGGTTCACGAGTGAAAGGCGAATCTAGCATCAAGTCAGCTATGGTGAACTTACCTTTCGGATATCTCTCAAGTAGGTGGCTCTTTCACTAGTCCAGCAATCAAGATAACCCATCATAATCAAGAACTCATAGATTCCTAGTATCTACTTATTTGTAGGCACATTCCTCGGATCTAATTCAAAAACGGCTTCCCAAGTTATGTTCAAACCACTTTCCCATCACCCTAAATTGCAGGGGCATTCAAGGGGGTTGTAGATATTTTAAGTTTGAGAACATGTGGTTGAAATCTGAAAGCTTTGTTGATAAAATCATGCAACGGAGGTCTTCTTACCTCTTCCAAGGATCCCTAAGTTACATCAAGGCTTGCAACTGAAGGCATTGAGAAAAGAGATAACGTATGGAATGAACAAGTATTTGGCAATGTGAAATGTCAAAAGAACTCTCTTGAAGGAGCTAAAGGGTCTAGAGGGTTTGGAGGAGGAGAAAGCTGTGTCTGAAGATGGGAGGGAAATCATTGAAAACTCGGAGGACTGTAGACCTTGAAAGGGTTACCTATTTGGTGGCAAAATTCAAAGGCATTATGGGTGAGGCAAGGGGATAAATGCACTAAGTTCTTTCGTCGAGTTGCTAACCCACACAGGAGGTACAATGCTATTGAGATGATGATGATGATGGATAATTCTACCATTCCAGGGTAGGAATGGTAGTGGGACTACCATGGCGAGATTTCTGGAAACATGAGTAAGTTATGCCACAAACATACACAGAGATAATAAAAACATGACTAAATAATAAACATGAGTATATATGCATGAACTTCAGCTTGCTTTCATAAAACTGTATTTCTTTTCTCCCGTCTAGATTCCTCATCATCTTTCATAAAACAAAACAACACACTTTCTTTCATAAAAACATCATGCATCATCTTTTAGTCTTGCTTATGGTACCTCACGGCTCCAAACTGTGTGCACCTACTAGTTATCTTCACCACACAACAAGCTTGGTGAAACATCAATCCCTTCAAATCCACCCAAAATCTAGCCCCTAACTTGAAACTGGGTGTTCTCTTTGCATACTTCCTGTCTACGCAGGCTTGCCTATTTATTTTATTCAATAAATTCTTATTTGGGAAAGAATTTGGGAAAGATCCTCACAACTGATAATCTGAGGAAAAGGAGGGTCATTGTGGCAGATTGGTGCTGTATGTGTAAGGAAGGGGGTGAGTCTGTAGATCATCTTTTACTACATTGCAAGATTGCAAGGGTTTTGTGGGACGAGGTGCTAAGTAGAGTGGAGTTGGGATGGGCAATGCCAGGGACAGTGGCGGCAACTTTGGCTTGCTGGCCCAACATAGGAGGCCAGCCTCAGATTTCAGCGGTTTGGAGGATGATACCTCTTTGTATCATGTGGTCTTTGTGGCAGGAGAGGAATGCAAGGACTTTTGAAGACATGGAACGAACAATAGAGGAGCTGCTGGCTTTATTTTTTAGTACGCTATGTAAATGGACCATTGCTATTGATTTCAACGGAATGGTCCTCCATGATTTTCTTCTCTCCCTTGCTCCCACTTAAAGGGGCATTCTCTTGTACATACTGGGCTAGGCCTTTTCTTTGATTTATACAATTTTGATTACTTATCAAAAAAAAAAAATTCTTATTTTACCTAAAAAAAACCTGGTACAATAAAGGTCAGAGATAACTGTCCCATTAGCCTTGTGGATGGGGTGTATAAAATTCTATCAAAAGGCTTGGCAAATAGATTGAGCCCAATAATGGAGAAGATTGTACTGAAGCCCCAAAACCACTTTGTAAGAAGATAACATCCTAGATTTGGTGCTTATTGTACCTATCAAAAAAAAAAGATTTGGTGCTTATTGCTCATGAATGCTTGGATGGCAGGCACAAGTCAGAAGAAATGAGGATACTTTGCAAGTTGGATATGGAGAAGGCCTATGATTTAGTGAACTGGAACTTCTTGCTTTTATCTACTTATGATGGTTCACCCCTTGTTGTATTGCATTTTGTGATCCTCCACTCTAGTCTGCGTTTTTCATATAGCCGGCTTTGGGGAGAAATGTTCTTGGATGGCGCATTGTATTTTGAAAGTTCACTTCACTATATTAATGAACGGCACAACAATAAGCTTTTTTCAATAGCTCCCGATGAGACAGAGATCCACTATCTCCCCAACTTCTTGTTATTGATATGAAAGCTCTCAACAAAATGATTATTGGTATTGTATGTGGTCCTTTCTCCATGGGTTTTCTGTGGAGGATACAAACATTGGCACATCGATATTGCTCATCTCTTATTTGCATATGATACCCTTATTCTTTGTAGTGTCAACCAAGGCCAGATTAGTTATTTGCGGGAACTTTTATAGTGCTTTGAAGCTGTTTCTGGTTTGAAAATAAATCTTGCAAAGTCAGAATTGGTTCTATTAGGAAATATTCCTGATGCGGAGAACTTGGCTAGCATTCTAGGTGTAAGGCATCTTCCTTGCCCATGAAATATCTCGACCTCCCTCTATGTTTAATGTGGTGTACTTGGAACGAGAGGAATGGTCGCCGTTTTGATAATAGGGAACACTCATCGAGAGGGTTTAGAGACTTTTTCTTTCATACATTTTTTTGTTAACAGTTAATAAGAAAATTTTATTACCGAGAATAGGGCTGTAAAATGAACAGGCTATTCGACAGACAGCTTGAATTCAACTCAATTAAACTCGAAATCAACTCAAATCGAATATTAAATGGGTTGTTCGTAAACATAGATTTATGCTCGATTATTAACGATACAAACTCGTATAAAGCTCGACCGGCTTGATTAATGTTCATAAACAAACTCGTATGAAGCTCGACTCGTATATATTTATACATATATAATACAATATATATAATAGCCAAAAGTTAGATATATATAGATATAATTTATAATATTCATAATTATGTATAAAGACTTAGTCTTACTTATAGTCCACTATATATACTATATATAAATTTATAATATTAACTTCTAGTCTTATAGAACTAGAAGTTATGATGAATACATGAGTCCAATAAATATATAACATTTATAAGTTTACAAGTTATGATGAATACATAAGTTTTATACAAACATAATATTATACAAAATATTTTATATATATAAGTTTTATATATAATATATATATATAAATAAAGAAAAGGTATTAACAAGCTTGCAATTTTCAGCACGAACCCATGTCAAACTTCTACTAGAGGATAAAAACAACTTGCATGATCCCCAATCCGAAAGCACCCATTAAATTTCTTTCTTTCCAACAAACAAAACACAATCTCTAAAAAAAACCAAACTTACAAAAAGCTCCTAGCAAATAAGTAAAAGATTGCCAAAAAAAAAAACAGATTATAAAATGATTTACCTTTTCAGCAGCATTGGAGATTGATGATTTACTTGAATTATCAGGTTCTCTGCTGCAGATTGGATCTACTTTAATACTATCCATCACCATTCCATTGTCACTCAAAATATCATCTGACGAACATATTAATTTGTTATCCTTTGAAATCCTAACATTGCTTTTGGTTCTTCTCCTCGGGGGCACTGACTTAACAGTAACAGGGTCTGGAAAATGAGACTCCGATACTGTTAATGCATCAGATTCAACAGCTGTCCCAACTTCATCCTCACATGAAATTGCTGGATTTGCTTTAACTTTCAAATTATACTGTGAGGTACTTATATGAGTGTGATTTCTAAGCCATTTGAATATTTTGCTTTGTAAGTCAGGGACCAAGCCAGCATCCTGCAGAGAAAGTGAAGACAATACATAAAAGAGAGAACAAAATAATTATATGCTAAAAAGTGCAGTCGGAAACTAGTCACCAAGATTTATTTTAAAAAAATAGTTAACTCATTAGAGTATTACAGAGAGTGTTGCTGTTAATGAATCAGGTGAAATGCCAATCTCCAATGCTACATCTTGCACGTTGATTTTTCCTTGATCAATCAACTGCAAAATTAAAAAGCCATTACTATTTACAATTCCAACCTAAATTGAATACAGATTACAGAATTGACCGCCCCAAAGCGTGCGAACACAAGTACCTTCTTCAAAATCAGTGCAACATCAAGGGATGCGTATAAGTTAACATCCTCATTGCTCCTCTCTAGTTCTCCCACATTAATGAGTTGCTGTGCGTCACCACATTCCAACATAATCTTGGCATTTACTCCAAAATTGGAACACTCTATCTGTTGTACTTCACTATCACCTGACTTATCACAGATAGTATCAGTTGTTCCCATATGGGCTGCATCATTATCTCCATTTCGGCCATCAATCTTCAACTTGGGTGACTTGTTCATAGAGACAGCCACAGGAAGATGGTTAGCAACACCGGAGTCACCACCAACAGCCAAAGAGGGATCACCTGCATGTGAACTACTGCTACTCTCTGGTACATCAGAGTGCTTTGAGCAAAAAGCCCTTAACTCAACCTGTAGAAATATCCACAATAGATAGGTCTTCATAATCAGAAAGCCCCATCCTACCATATAGCCAGCTCTTAAAAAAAGGGTTCAATAAAATTGAAGAGAGAGAGGAGAATGTTGTAGTAACAGCTATAGCGCATCAAAAGTAGTATTGACAACTATAAGAAAAAATTTTGAATATAGGATGCAAATAGAGATGGCTTACATTATCACATCCATATTTTCCCCAGACCTCCATTCTGAATCCTGCCTCCCTCGCGCATATAGGATGGAAGGAAGTTCTGCAAGTTCCTATCACCAAAAAAACAAAACAAAAAAACACACAAACCATTACTAGAGGAAGGATAGCAATAGAAGGTGTAAACAGGTCTGAAACGAACCGACACTTCAAGCCAATTTTACCTAACACCAAAAGCAACACACAATCAATGAAAAGAGCTCAGTGAAGCAAACATAATTTTAAGGTAGATAAGAGAATATTCAAGAAACCACTAAAAGAGTAACAATAAGCATTTAGGAAGTTGAAAACCAAAGACTTGCAAAAGTATGCCCTCCACAACCTATATAGTCAATTGAGAGAAGCTTAGAAAACCAAATCCCAGTAGATGTTCTCATATAACAAAATTAAAGGAAGCTTTACAGGAATTATGGTAAGTAACAAGGCATGCATCATCAAGGCTTCAACATGCATCCCCTGAGAGTTCTCTGGCCTATACAACATTGAGCAATGCTTAGTTTGCACTTTTTTTTTGGGAGGACACACACATATCACCTTTGTGAATACCCAATAGCCTAGGGTACAAACACAAGAACAAGTTACAGTATACTGAACATTCACAAAAAATGGCATTTCTCAGTACAAGGCAAGTGAAAGAGTTGTTTTATACAAGGACCAAGCACCGGGTGTTCATTAGGGGAAAAAACTTGCGGTTTCATGCAGGAATCCTGTAAGTAATCATTTATTACTTCATTGTGAAATGCCCACAACATTATCGAACGACTTCTTCACTTGGGTGGGACTAACTTGGGTGATGCCAAGAAGGGTGATCAATCTCTTAGCTTCTTGGAGAGGTCTTCAGCAGGTAACTCTCATATTGCAGCAATATGGAAGATGATCCCAATATGCTTATGGTGGTGCATTTAGAGGGAAAAGAATGACAGAAGCTTCGAAGACCGAGAGCGATCAATGGAAGAGCTTAGGAAATTGTTTTTCAATACTTTACTTAATTGGTTGGTTTTAATCGATTTCAATAGAATGAGTTTCCATGAATTTCTTGTATTGTTGAACTAGCACGCTAAGGCGATGCTCTTGTATATGTCTCGTATACCGGGGCTTTTGCCTATTCTTATGATCAATAAAATTTTGTTTACCGATCAAACAACAAAAGTTTTAGAGTAACATTTGAAGATCTCTTTGTATACATAGTTTCTTTCCATTTTTAAATGGATTTATTACTCATCTAGATAAAGCAAGAAGATGGGCTCTAATTGAATGACTGTAATTGAACCTCAATTATCTTCAAATCTAGATAAAGCAAGAAACAGCACTAGGACTACAACTGCTAAGGAAAGAGGCTCAACTCAGCCCAAACATTAATTACCAGTGAAGGCTCAAGGCTTTTTTTTTTTTTTTTTTTTGAGTAAAGTAAAAGAGTATATTAATTAAAGAATAGGCAAAATGCCACATTCAGTACAAAGAATGTCCTAGACTACGTAGGATCAACAGACGTAAGAAAATCATGTAAGTTTTGGCCATTAAAACTAACAGCAATAGGCCAAGTACAAAGTGTTCTAAAAAAGAAAACTTTCAGCTCCTTCATTGATCTCTCTTTGTCCTCGAATATCCGTTCATTGCGTTCCTTCCACACATACCACATAATGCATATCGGAATCATCTTCCAAATCGCCTTAATCTGGTTGTTGCCTCTCAAACCTGTCCAGCTAGCAAGAGCCGCCACTACTTTATCTGGCATAACCCAGCCAAAGTCTAGTCTATGAAAAACCTCATTCCATAACACTCTAGCTACCTCACAATGTAATAATAGATGGTCCACGGACTCACCCCCCTTCTTGCACATACAACACCAATCTATGATGATCACCCTCCGTTTTCTCAAATTGTCCGTTGTAAGGATCTTGCCCAGAGAAGCGGTCCACACGAAGAACGCCGCTTTGAGAGGCGCCTTGTGTTTCCAAAGCTTTTTCCAAGGGAACTGAGAGGGTTGCTCTTGTGTTAGGGCCTTGTAGAAGACCCGGACCGAAAACAATCCTTTTCCCGATGGTACCCACCACAACGAATCTAGGAGCTGGTTACTTGGTCTAGTTGAATACAAAAGGTTGAAAAAGTGTCCATTTCCCAATCTTGTGCCACCCTGCTAAAACTGACATTCCACTGGATTTGCTCCCCCACTACCACCATGACTTCCGCCACTGATTTATCTTTGTCGCTTGCCACTGAGAATAATGTTGGGAATAAATCTTTAAGCGCACAATTACCACACCAGGTGTCATACCAAAATTTGATCCTGTTTCCTTCTCCTAAACGAAGCCTATGCGTTTATCTTCAGAAACTTGTATTATTAAGCATACATATCTATCTCTGTTTTAGCAAGAATTTAAATTTCTCCTTGCTTAAGAGGTTGCTTACTTGATTTTGGTTGCACGCTAAAGAACCATAAGCACCCAATAAGAAACAGTAACTACAGAACAGATACAAGTGTTTTGAATGCCTACTTTTCTCATTAATAAATTCTTCTTTACCTGGGGGGTGCGGGGGAAAGAAAAAAAACAGGTGTTTTGACAACACAAAAGCAAACTTAAAAGAAAACTCCTCCCCTCTAAGAATATGGTGGAATGTCAAGTATGAGGTCAGGAGAACTGGGTGTGTGAATAACTTACTGATAAAAAAGAGTTTTTCATCAAAATGCACAACCTATTTCCCACTTTTTTTTATGAGTACAACATAAACACTGCAATTTATTTTACACATATTATAATAATAAGAAAAACAAGGATGAATTCAATTGCACATCTTAAAACATATGGTCAATAGAACCGTGCATCATGTCCCCAAGTGCTAACTTGCCAATTTTTCAAAATAAGATAAATGTTAAAGCATATGATCCCATTTAGCAACACTTTACATGTGACTAAAAGTATTTCTCAAAAAAAAAAACAAAGCATGTGACTAAAAGTGCAAATTGGCAGGCAGTTTTTTCCTCAATTAAATACCAAAATTAGAGGGGAAAAAAAGGTACATTCTTTTTTGGAGAAATTTTGGAGAGAGTAAAAGGCATAAAAAAACATGTCAACAAAGCAAATAATCCACAAAAGAATCAATTAGTGCAATAAGCAAAATTAAGAGGATGTCCAAACAACAAAACTATAAACCTCTTCAAATTGGACATAAAAATAAACATTTGGAGACAAATAGGACATAAATATAATTTAAGTTATTTTTTATCAGTAGACAATAATTTAAGTTATGATGACAATACAAGAAGAGCTGGAGGAAATCATACTTTTTTTATAAAGTAATGCAGTTTTTATTAAAGCACAGAAGAGCACAAACCAAGTATAAGGAAAATATACAAAATGATAAACCCACCTAGCAAGCAAGTGGAAAAAGAAGAATAGAATTCCTAAAATTCTAATCAGTTGGAGAATAGGGAGCTTTTATGAGCAGCCATCCAAGCTGTTACGAAGAAATCATACCAAAGAGTGGAAGGGACGAGCTTGATGCAATGTAATCCTATAACCTCCTACAAGAGAGGGGAGTTGCGACTGGAAGTCTGGGAAAGGGGGGCACAGCACCTAAAGCCTATAATGCCAGTGAACAAGCAAACATTCAGACCAACACAGGCATAGACATAGAAAGCAACAACGAAATGAAGTTTCCCGGCTAATTAAACTTCAGAAATGATGAGTACAGATTGGGTGCTTAAACAGGAAGAAAGTTGTCAACAGAATTATTGAGTTAATATCCAGGTTCAGCAATCTGGTGCATATGAAAGGGTAAGGCAGAGTGAAAAGACAATGTCAAGTACAGATTGAGCTATTGATGCCGGGCTAGCAACCAAAATATTGAAAAGAAACTACCATCTGTTCACTTTAAAATTAATCGATATTAAGGTCCTAAATTATTCTTTTTGAATTTTTATTCGGCTGTAATTTCTAAAAATAGTTTTTCAAAAATATTTGCAAATTGCAGAAAGCTAAAAAGACTTAAAAACATGATATTTTCAATGGTTTTGTTTTTCAAAACTCAGAAGGGATTATTTTTTACGTTCTCTGAAAAACAGATTTTTAGAACACGTTCAGCAGTTCATTTTGGACTATTTTCTGTTAAAGAGAACCTGAGAGCAGTTTTAAACACCACCTTAGGGCTTCTACTTGTACGCAAGAAGCTATAGGTAGTTCCCTATTTACTTTGTTTTCAATCTTAATTGAGCTTTTTTCCAAGTCCCTTGAAAACCTGAACGTTGATTCAGCACACCCACGGAGAAGTTTCCCTTTTGTTTCCCTCTAAGGAACATAGGACTGTCCCTTTGTTATCTATCATTTGACTAACTCAATTTCAACGCTGATATGAATCAGTCATTAGACGCTAAAGAGATTTCCATATGTTACAGGGACTGCAGGAGAGGAAGCGAATACAGCTTGTAAACAAAAACCCTTTCATTTTCCAACAGCAAATAGCCAGAAAAACCTATGCACACAGAACTATATAGCCTTAAACACTTAGGAAAAAGGGTCATTTATTACATTCTCTGAGTCACAAAAAATTATACATCAGTCACAAAAGTCATGTAGAACAAAGACCAGGTAACCACCATTCTTCCGCTTCCCAAGAAACATGCTAAATTTCAAAGATCCGCAGATATAAGCTTACAACACTATGTACTTGTATCAGCCCAAATATGACGCAAAAACAGAGGTCTAATAGATGCACAAGCAGGCCACATATTCCGATTACTAGAATGTTCTGCTCGTAGAAATGATGAATAAAGCAAGGAAGCAACGGAACATACCATGACTGCACCGAACACAAGCGCCACACTTCACCTTGCATATGTTACACACCAATTTTCTCCTAGTTTCCTTTATTCTTCCCAAACTCATGATTGGCTCCATCTTCGTCAAATCCTCTATATAGACCTCGGGCATCCAATGGCAACAGAACAAGTGAGCAAACTCCATAGATTCACCACTTCCATCACTCTTATGAACAGGTTTTAAAGCACCACCCTGCTTGGGGCAAAGAACACAAGCTTTCGATGAATCAATACCACTGCAATCACTCTTCTTCTTGCACCATGCACACGACCAAGTCGCACCCACATCCTCCTGCACACCATAACACTTCTGATGAACTGCAACCTCACACGAACTGCAAACGACCAATCGGTTGGACTCCTTGCACGTGTCACCGATACAACAAAAATGGCACAAAGATGAATTCCCTTCACAAGGACGTGCAATTAAAACTTTTTCCAACCCAGCATCACCACCGAGAAGCTTCCGCTTCTTTGATGGCCGCTCCGAAGTTAAAGAAACCTTATCCTTAGTTCCTAAAAGCCACTCTAAACCGCCAAAAATATGGGACTCGGAACTACCTTTTCCATCCTGAGGCGAAGCGTCAGCTCCAACGCTATCAATTTCCATGGACTGCCCACCCTCACCCTTCAACTCCTCTTTAACAACCAAATTTTCGTCCCCATTCTCACCATGCGCATTCACATTCTCATTTCCACAACTACCAACGTTCGTCCTCCGAGCATTTTCCGAAAACGGAATCAGAATACATTCCCTAGTAGCTAAAGCACTAAAAGGAGAAGATATCTCAAGCAATGAATCAATATCGTGCAATGTCAGGTGTCTAAAGTATTCCTCCGTCTCAAACCAAACGTTGGAACCCCGAGTGGGCCGAGAAGACTTCTTGTCCGCGCCCGAGTGGGACTTCTTATGCCGCCTCCGACTATCCGAGCTCCTCCACAAGAAACTCGCCAACCCTCTGGGCAAGGTGGGCGAACTGATAGCCGAATTATCGTCGGAAACGTCGAAGGGCGAGCGCTCGCAGAGCGCTTTTCTTGCCTGCGAGTAAAAATCAATGTCTGCTGAAGTCTGCTTGTCTGGAATTTCCGATTGAATCGCCGGAATTTTGGGCGGAGCCCTAGAAACAGGGCAAGGCCTCTCCACGGTGCCGCAACCTCCGTCCGCACCCCTACCCATCATCTTCTTCCACCTGTGACATTGGCATCCGGTCATCAGCAACAACGACAACGTCCACAACCACCACCTACGCATTCCATCACCAAAACCCTAACTCTATCCCTACCCCTAATCCTAATCTGGCTTGGCTTCAGCACCTCACATGCACCTTTATCTACACAAAAGACAAAAAAAAAAACCAACCCTAATATATCTCTGACTAACGTCTTCACGTGCACGGAGAACGAGAAGGGGGAGGTGGAGTGGAGTGAACGGGGGTGTAAGTCGCGGCTAGGGTTAGGGTTTGCAGCTATTCTGGTTCGTATTTTCCTTCGGATCCCGTTACTTTTTAAAGACTGACTTGTTTTTTTCGTAGTTCGATTTCGCTTTCGAGGGTCCGAGAGAGAGAGAAATTCGCGTTTTTTGCAGGCAGTCGGGTGTGCTCGTTTTGGAAGATGTTTTATATTTGGGATTTTCTAGCGTGCTCTGACGTCCATATATCGGCGTTCGCGTATCGAGAAGATTACACACGTGTCGTTATTCTATTTGCCAAATGAACTCATTCACCATATTAACGTGTCACTTTCGATTTTAAAATTCGAGAAATGATGCTTGTATTTTGAGTGCGCAATTTTATTTTATTTTTCTAATAGACTTTATTGAAATAAAAAAAATGATACATAAGAAGGGGATATGTTTTTCCAACAAACGTTTCAGAATAATAACAACAATGTAAAGAGATAGATAAAAAAATAAAGAAAACGGATTTAAACGATAAATTTCTTGATTTTCACTCATATCCTACCAAGAGAACGCCGTTATAAAATATGATAATAAGACATTTGTAATAAATTGCAAACAACTCTGCTAGAAGCAATGAGTGTGACGGGTGCACTGTTGTTTGTTGTCATGAGGTGATGTTTGGAGAGATCTGCAATCATTTCTTCGAAATCACCGATTACGAAAAGCGAATATATATTAGAAAGTATGGCATCGGGTGGATTAATTTGCGGCCAGTGATCGTCTATAATCCCGCACAATTGTGATGGCATGAGGTATGTAACAGCCCGCTAAAATTATCAGTTTTGGATTCTTTCCCTACAGCAATCACATCTCTCTCGTCTTAACCCTCTATCTTTAGTTATTTATGTTTAACATAGTTGATTTGGTTGGCTGTAGACTGTGTAGTTAGTGTTTGTGGAGTTCGCTGCGTAGTTGTGAAACGAAGTGTGGTTGTGAAGTGTTAGGCTTGATTTTGTAGTTTTGTGGACTGTGCTGTGAAGTATAGGCGTGAGATGGATGCCGTAGATGTGATACGGCGGGTTGTGTGAAGAGAATACGCGTGTAGCGTATTCTGTGTAATGCAGCGACGCGCCGCGCGACATGCGCTGTAGTGATGTGGGTCGTAGAAGGAAGGGAGTACGCATGTAGTGTACTCCGTGTGGTATGGCGATGCATCGTGTTGATGAGTGTTGTAGCGAAGGAAGTACGCGTAGCGCGTACTCCGTGTCGCGTAGCGATGCACCGTGAGACGTGTATCGCAGTGATGGGTTTTGTAGTGTGAATGGAAGAGAGTTCACGTGAGTGTACTCTGTACTAAGTCGTGATACACCGGATGGCGTGTCACGAAGGGTTGAATGGCGTAGCAGAGAAGTGTGGAGCGTATGGTGTAATGTTGGGAAACTGTATGACAGTGTCCCGAAGCAGTGATGATATGGATTATAGTCCGGGATGACTGGTGTCATCTTGTGGTTGACTATGGCTAAGAGTATATGGATTGAGAAATGAGTTGTTTGTTTGGTTGTTATTGATAATTTTAATGAACTTGTTTTAGTGCAAAGGCTTTCTGAAGTCAATTTATCTCTTCCGAGTATAGTGAAACCTCAAGTTGGCCTGGTGTTGCAAGTGCTTACAATATGCAATTGAGTTCAGAAGTGAAAATCTTAAGGACTTGAGTGTTCCTCTTCCAGCTGTTGTGCAGTTCCTCGTGTCTCGCGCTCTATTCTCATAGAACGCGACGATCGAGGTAAGTTAGCCTCTAACTTACTATCAGTTTATTGTGTATGTGTGATGGGTAAGAGAACTATAATTTATGTATGTATGTTCTCGTATATGCCATGTCATGCTATGTCATTACATGTTTATCTGCTATGTATGATTTAATCTCTCATGAATAATTATCTGTTACATAATCTTTTCTGTCATACAATATTGTATGTTATAAGTATGCCATGTTAAGTATGCCATAAGATACATGTATGCCATTAAATGTTTATGATTAAATCATATTGTGCCATTTACAAGCATACGCCATGTTAGAAAAGTATATGATATTAAATAATATCTCATGCATTAAGAAAGATAAGACATGTTATGTTACGTATAATACGTGGGGCCACAACAACTGTGGAGTACGTATTATATTTTATGTTACTTATAATGCGTGGGGCCACAACAACTGTGGAGTACGTATTATATTTTATGTTACTTATAATGCGTGGGGCCACAACAACTGTGGAGTACGTATTATATTTATGTTACTTATAATGCGTGGAGTACGTATTATATTTATGTTACTTATAATGCGTGGGGCCACAACAACTGTGGAGTACGTATTATATTTTATGTTACATGAAGTATGGGGCCACAACAACTGTGGAGCATACACTACATGAGACACAGCAATTGTGACATGTAGAATACGTGGGGCCACAACAACTGTGGAGTACGTATTATATTTTATGTTATGTGTATTCATGGGGCCACAACAACTGTGGAGCATGAAGTATGGGGCCACAACAACTGTGGAGCATACACTACATGAGACACAGCAATTGTGACATGTAGAATACGTGGGGCCACAACAACTGTGGAGTACGTATTATGTTTTATGTTACTTGAATACGTAGGGCCACAACAACTGTGGAGTACGTATTAACGCACGTTATTAATCAAGACAATTGAATAAGATTTCAAGTTTATGTTAAGTCCAGTTTCAGATCAAATACATGATAAGTCAAGTTTTAGATCAAGTCCATGTTATGTTATACTCACGTACATGTTATGTTCAAGTTTATGTTATTTTCAAGTTCTTATTTATGTTATGCAGGTTTACGTTCATGCTATATTTCAAGTCCATGTTATGTTTCATGTTCATGTTATGTTGTTTGTTCATGTTATGTTTTAAGCTTAAGTTCATGCCATTTTAAGTCAAGTTCAGTTCACGCTTAAGTTCTGGTTAAGTCATGCTATATGTCAAGTTATACTATGTTTATGTATGACTATAATTATGCATTTATGCTTTTACTGCCATGCATGCATTTTTAACCTGTGTGTGAGTTTTATGTTAACTTACTGAGATTTGTAATCAAATCTCACTGTGGTAGTCCCAACTACCATTCCCCCGAATGGTAGATCTTGTTACAGGACCCAAAGGAGAATTGGAATCTGACCAACTGAATACGGTCGACTAGGCCACGGTGCGATGTTGATGATGGTATAGTATTTAACTTAGGTTAATACTTGTACTTTTGGAGTTGTATCTCAAGTATTCTTTTGATCACAACCATTTTAGACTAGTGTGGTGATCACGGCTTTTTAGTATGCCTTTATGTATGAAATATGTTTCAAGTATTTGGGATATTTTTGGTTTGGTGCATAGTTTTGCTAAAGAGAAAAATTATCCGCTGCGAATATTGCATAATGCTAGATGCATGTTAGGAACATTGCATCTTATCTGTCATGAACGGGGGCAGATAACCTTGTATTGCATGTCTCGACGCTTCAAATGTCCGTTTAATCCCAAGCGGAATTTGGGGGCGTCACAAGGTAACCACGAGCCGGTGGAAAGAAGATGGGGTGGCCCATATTTAAAAGATCTCGGCGAGATGAAGCGGCTGGTATGGCGCATGTGGCCATCGGAGGAGTCAGAGTGCAGTGGCGCGTGAAAACCACTCGCAGAAACAAGCCGCGCATGAGAATAATGCACCGAGCTTTTTGGCACGGCTCCGCGTCGTCTCCATAGATCGGCAGCTGTAGGAAACGGTGGTGCGGCGCGTGTAGGCTGAAGGTGGCCGAAGAGTAGCAGATCTAACCAAAACCGAACCATAGGAGAGATAAAGAAAAAAAAAACTATTTTGAAAGTGTATACACAATGCAGAAAAGGAAAAGGAGAATAAGAGGAGGGTGTCCACCATCCTCTCCAGCTACGGCCATCACAAGAATTAAGTTTTCTAGAGAGAATGTGCGCAATTAAGCGTGAATAAAGAGAATAAATATTAAACTTGAACTCATTTAGTGTAATTATTTTTAAAAAAATAAATAAATATAAGATTTATAGAAAAATAATAATAATTTTTTAATAATAGATCTTATTTTTTAAAAAATAATTGTGTAACGCTTACACATTTTACAACTGTATGTAACATTAATCTTAAAATTCAGATAAGCGCTTATCTTCAAATCATCACTTCTGTTTTAAATGCTCGGTTTTGATTGAGATGGCTATCAAGTCTCAACTTATATCATCTCATCATATTATTATAATTTTTTACATAAAATATAATAAGTAATTAATCTTGATTAAATTTTAAAATAATAATAAATAACATTTTATTCAACTTTTATCTCATCTTAACTCATTATCCAAACTAGTGTTTTACACCTCGAATTATCTTTTGATTGGTAAGTACTGATTTATAACGGTAAATTGTGCATGTGTTTTACTGAATCTCTCTTCCATTTTCTTGCCCAACCCCTCAGCTCTCCGACCGAACCCTTCTCTCCCTTCCTTCTCCTCTCTACTGATCCCACTTAATACATGAGATTTATCGTTCGGTTTTGACTTGAGGGAGATCACGAGCTCTATTGTTCGGTTTCGGGGAGGGAGATCTATGGTGGCCTTCGGGAAGAGAGAGAGAGAGAGAGAGACTGGGTAAGGAGAGAGTGAAATGAGACTTACACGGAATTTTTTCTACAGCCAATTATAATGTAAACTTCCTAAGAGATACACGTGTAAGACTAATATTGGATGGTGTAAAAATGGGTAACTCAGAGAGTCCGGTCCTTAGCCGCTGTCTTCATATGATATCAAATGGTCTATATATGTGAAGTTTTCCAGGACAAGTGGATGCCTTGTCTCAACGTGAAACATGAAAAACAAGATGAAAATGAATGGGCTTTAGTTCTTTATTTTTTCTTTTCTTTTTTCTATTTTTTGGTCCTTTTGTTGCTCTCACCAAACCCCTTCACCTAATCCCTTGAAATTGAAGGGACAGTAGCTCTTATCTCTCCCTTCCATCCCTCAAACCGATCATTAGAGGTCGATCCAATTCATGTTTTTAGACTTTGATTTTCTATTGATTTGAGGAGTAGATATGCACAAATCTGTCATCTATACGATATAAATGTCTTGCTTGAATATTTTGAGAAAATCTATTTCACACCTAATTTTTTTAACACACTAAACACATTGTTGTTGTGAAAACTTTTCACATCAGCTATGCTAACAAATAAATGGTATTTTAGATTTTTAAGTTAAAATAGGTTTAGCTACAAGTGGTATATTAACACCGACATATATGTAGCAAAATTCTAATATTTTTGGAGTCTAAATTTACATTTCTATTCGACTAATTTTTTAAAAAAAAAATTAATATATACAAATTTTATGTTCGTTTTTCAAAAATTGAGATCCCCTTTAAAAAACATACCATGATTATTGTTGTTTACGATTACCGCAAACTATTGGTATGGTTTGTTGATTAGATTGAGATAAACATTAAAATTGAACTTGCAATCACGAGCATGGAAAGAATATTTGGTCATTTTAGGGTTAAAATAGAGTGGAGTCGAACTATCTATTGAATATTCCGTATCTTTTTTATTTATTTGGAAATTGAACATAAGTCGAGCTCGACTTTATAACCATTTGTTGCATTACACGATCTTCAATTCTTAAATATATTTCAATTTTTATTTCTTAAAAGACATGAATTTCACTTCAATCCTAGTCATCATACACAAAGCAGCACGTTTTCCTTTTCCTATAATGAATTTAAGGGAGCTTTTCATGTGCATAGCTCGCGTATGCCACGAGTGTTAGTTAGAAAGTCAATTGAAGATGAATAATTTATTTGAAAATATTTATACTACGTACTATTTATTTGATCTAATTTAATTTTAAATTTTATAAATCAAATTATATCATATTAATATTATTCATAAATAAGATTTGATAGCAGTGACTCGCTCAATGTGACTCGCTTACCCATTGGGCGACTCTTATAAAACTGATCATCAAGCAAATGTGGCATGGGATTCAAGCAAATGTGGTGCGGGATTCGCAACGTCCGACCAAGCAATTGATATCCTTTTTTATTTGTCTTCTTCTTTATTTTGTTAACATTTTATTTCAATTTTGTGGTATTTTCTGTTGGTGGACGCTATATTGATTTTGATTAAGATTATATTTGGATATTGGGGTGGTTTTAGATGAGCTGTAAATAATAATAATAATAATTAATTAATAAATAATAATAATAAAGTAAGAAAGTATTATGACCTTACTAACCAAATATAGTTTTACCCTATCCTCGTGCGCTTATATGGCTAGTGCGAGTGAATTCAAAGACCGGCTATCCTCGTGAGCTGAAAAATACACTCTGGTATGACGGATGTCATCCTCATAGACACTAATTCCAAAACAAATAACCGGCTATACGGAATTAGCATACCAATAACATCGAGGATAATAAATTAAGATATTTTAAATTATATATATATTAGCACTATTTACCCGAGGAGGTATTATAATACTCGGATATATCCATATTCAAACTCATGCGTATAATACAGCCCGAATATCCACCCGAATTAATCCAGATTATAACTCAGGCGGTATGAGAGTTCAAGTTTTGAAACTCAAAAAGTTTTATTCTTATTAATAATTATTATAATTTAAAAAAATTCAAGTACCTAGATCAAGCATAAATTACTATTTTAAAAAATAAAATAAATATGGGTTGCACGGTTGTGATGCTAGGTTTTAAACTCAGTATACGCCTCGTGTATCCATACTGAGACTAGAAGGACCGGTTGAGCTGCAACTCTGACCAAAGTCGGAGGCCCAATTGAGCTCCAACTTCGACCCTAAAACGGAGCAGATTTCGACTCCAAATCAAAACAAATTTTGATTTCAATTATCGGAGTCAAAGCGAATTATGACTCCGATCAAAATTGCTGAAGTTAGAGCCATACCCCCCCCCCCCCCCCAATTTCCTTACCACTTTTCTAGCATCCGAACATCATCAAAAGATTTCAAATAAATTTCTTACTTAGGTCTTGGTCACTTTCACAAAACTCTCATCTTAATCATTATAACTTTTTCAAATCTCAATACAAAAATAATATATTCTAATAATATTTTATTCAACTTATTTTATCTCATCTATGAAAACAAATAAGGCCTTAGATAGTGAAGCATGTAGATTCCTATCTTCGCTCCTATCTACACCCTTGCCACCGCATGCCTCCATGCTTAGATAACAATGAGAGTAAAAATTAGGATGACGATTGACAAAGACAAGATGAGAGACTCAAAGAAACAGAGGATGTGAGGCTGAGAGAGAAGTTAGAACAAAGATTCAAAGAAATACAATTTTAGCTACTATCTATTGAGGACAGGAGATAAAACATAAGAAAAGAGAAAACAATTTTGGTTAAGGAAATGCGTAGGGGGAAGAATTAGAGTTTTAAAATGAATATAGGAGGAGAAAATGGCAACGTTTTCTCTCTCCTTCAAAAATTTTGCAAAACATGATTGTCTTATACATAAGAGGCTTGAACATTGGTAAGAGCATTGGCATTGGCTTCATCAAAGCCATTTTCAAAATTTGATGAAAAAGTACAAGTTTTTCATAAATCCAAACATTCCTATCTATAATCTCACATTGGATTAGCCATTTGATTCATCAAAATAATAATATAATATTATTATTTTAATAATAATATAATTTTTTTTCATATTTTAAAATTAAACTAACTATATGTACATTAATAATTTAATATGATATTTAAATTATTAGTGCAATACTCTAATAATTTGATCTCAAAATACTCATTCTGAATAAACATAACAAATACACATGGTGTGCAGCTTCTACCACAAACAATTCCAAAATACATTACACTAAACAAACAAATGAATCACCAACAATCATCTCCAAAATATAAGCTACACTTCCAAATTTTTTAACCACATTTGAGTGCCGAAAATAAAAACCAAAATGGCCTTCATCTCACAAATCTTCAATTCGTAAAACTTATCCCTCTCCTTCTCCAACTCCCCAAGCTCCTCTACCTCCCTCCTCAAAATCCTAAACAATCCAACCATATATCTAAAAGAATATTACATTCAGTTCACAAAAATTGCTAGACCACACGAAGACGTTAGCGAATTTTTTTACCTCAATTGTTGCGAGTCGGTACAGTATTTGGCATCGAGTCTCTCGATTTGAAGTTATCTGCCGCTATCTTTTGATCAAACACCAAGAACCTTTGTTCCATGGCCCTGATGTTTGCGTGCTTCCACTCCAAGACCTGAGACTTGTTCGCTTGCCATTCTTTCTCGCCTGCAAGCATTTTCGTCACAGTAAACAGAAATTGCCAGAATTAGGGATTTCTAGAGAGACATTACGAGGCTTTGCTCTCTGTTCTAGGTTTCAGGGAATATATAGGAAATTGAAGGAACATAAAAGAAAGATGGCGAGATTCTACAACTTCGTTAGATTTATTTTGTTTCCCACGATTCTAGGAACCGAAACAGAGGAGAGAAAGACGAAGGTTTGCATTGGCCGGGGACCTGAAGCAGAGAGAAAGCCGTTCGCGGAATGCAGTGGAAAGCGCCATTCCCGTGCGAGATACTATGAAAGCAAAAACAGAGAGCAAAAGCCCCAATCGGGGCTCACCGTAAATCAGTAAGATGAAACCAAACTAGGGTTGCAGGAAAAACAAATCCAACGAACCTGAAGATGAACTTCAACGCACGAATCTGTCCGGTCCTTGCGCTATACAAAACCCAAGATGAACCTGCTCCAAGAATCGAAGGAACGAAGAATAATAAATAACTTGAAAACGAGAGAAAGAGAGAAAGGGGAAGAGAAAACTTACGGCCAGCCTTGGAGAAGAAGCTCGTCTAAAAGGAGTGTCCAGATCAGAGTGATTCTTGTGAAGAATTTACAGTGCTGTTTCGGTGGATTGAAGAATCCGAGTGCTGTTTCGTGCGAGAAATGAAAAAGAGAGAGGGGGAGAGAAAACGCGGGGAGGAAAATGAAGAGGGAAAGGAAAAAGCTGTTCGGTAATGAGAATTAAAATCGAGTAAAATAATAAGAAGATGAATGTGCAGTAGGTCTTCATATTTGAAGGAAAGTATAAATTCACTGTAGGTCAAAACTTGCCATTTACCGGTTTAGCTAATCCAATGCAGTGGCTTTTTACTCAAATTCATCATTTTATACATTTGCATGATGAAGCCAATGCCAATGCTCTAAGAAGTTTTGCAAATTAGTGTCTCGATCATTAGGCCACTCTATTCCCATTACTTATATTATAATATCAAACATATTAAGTACAAATATTACAGTCGAAGTTCGGAGGTCAAAGCCATATTGGATCCAACTCCTGTCGGCTCTGACCTCTGACTTTTTTTTTTTTTTGGTAGTAACTCTGACTCCGAATTCAAAGTCCAGGTTTCTTGACTCCGTTGGAGTCAAAGTGGGTGTAAGCCTAATCTATACTCGCTCTTGGATGAGCAGGTGGCTAACCTGATTTCTCCAAACTCGAGCTTATAACTACCTTCGGAACCAAGTTATCTAGGTTCCAGATGAACAATATATATATATATATATATGGGTAATTCAAGATATTTTGACATTATCAAAGCATTACATGGGCTGAAATTCACTTAATGTTAATAGTTAATAATTTGTTCTAAATTCAAATATATGCATTTCTTAAATTAACAATTTTTAATGCATATATTTGAAATTAAAGAAATGCATTTATGCATATACTAAATTCAAGAAATGCATATATGCATATAATGTTAATAATTATTAATTTTAAAATAAAAAGTGAATTATATAATAAATATTAAAATTTTAAAATAAGAAGTATTGGCTGACAAGATTTTATCATTGAATATGACAAGAATGGAAACTTCGTGATTGGTCTTGGGCTTTGATATTCATTGAATAAAGATGATAATTTTTTTAAAAAATAAATATCGAAAATTCGAAATTTTATGAATAATTTTAAAATATAAACATATAGTATTTTTTCTTGTTATAACACATTTTTTATATAAATAATTATAATTATATAATATTTGTGATGAAAATCACATCATCCATCACATTATTTATCGTTTCTTTAATCATCTTTATTTCAAATAATTAATAAATAATATTTGATATAGTTATAAGTTGTGTAAATATTGTGCACTCATTTTGAAAATGAAAATTCTATACATCACACCACAATTTCACTCTTATCCTATTATAAGATACGTCATATTTATTACTATTAGATGAAAATTTATTAGATGATTTTTTTTCATTTTAGTGATAATAAATATGCCAAATCATACATAAATGGAATGAAAATAAGATAGAGATATAGAGTATAGCATTACTCAAAAGAAAAAAAGTGAGATTCATTATTAAAAAAATAATTTTTTCATATAATTTTAATATTTATTTAATTTTTTCAAAAGAAATATATAACATTCACGCAATTATAATTACAAATATCATATATTTTTTAAAAAAATTAATATTAAAAAAATGCAAAATAGTATGTATCATGAGAATTTTTCATATCTTTAATGCGAAGTAATTTATAATTCTTTCAGTTTTCACTTTTCATATCATACTCCTATATATTGATTTTTAAATAATTAAAACAATTAAAATAAACATCTAGGGAAAGCATTTTGGGAAGGAAGTTGGAACCGGAGGAGGAATTCGCAATTCGCAACTCATATTAGGCTGGAACTCCTCGAGTAGCAAGCTCGTGATTCAAACAACAGATTGCAATCAAGCACATCATCGAGATCCGATTCGTTTGGCTGACTTAGAATATCGTTACATATGGATTTCTCCGAGTTGTGGGCAATCTTCGGGCCGGGCGTCGCGGGTGCCGTATTCGGTGCGGGTTGGTGGTTCTGGGTCGACGCCGTCGTCTGCAGCTCCGTCAAGGTTTCCTTCGTCCACTACCTTCCTGGTACTTCTTCTATTCGAGTCTTTGGGTGTATTTATGTTATTATTAGGGTTTTCGATTATCTGTACGACACTGATTGTTGGGTTTGCAGGCATATTTGCAACTTTTGCGGCCCTGATGTTCAACTGCGTTAGGAAAGAAGACATTGACTACTCTCCCTACGAGGAAGGCGAGTGGAGGTCTGGAATATCTCTCCCTCTCCCATGTGCTTGCTTCTGCTGGTTATTTGTTTTAGTTTTCTGATATTGTTGCTTCCGATTCATTGGCCTTTTAATCGAAGGCCCTTTCACGACGTTTACATCATCATAAGTTTGTGTCCGTTGAAAATGTAATGACTTTTTGATAGGTAGTCAAGAAGTTTTATTCAATAAAAGTAGGCAAAGCCCAAGTATACATGGAGTATCTAACTAGAGTTTACAATCGAAAGTAGAAAATCATGGACATTTAGTCTATTACAAACGATGGCCCAGGCCTCCTGCCTGTAGGAACAATGATTTAAAAAAGAAAACTTTAAGCAACTCTATTGTTCTCTCGCGATTTCAAAGCTTTTATCATTTATATCCCGCCAAATATACCAACACATACATATACGGACCATTCACTAGATTGCTGCCACTTGTGAATAACCTCAGAGGCCTCTCTAGTTTACTAGGAAATCGACTAGTCCAAGTGGCATGACCAATGACAATCCAATTCCTGCAAAAAAATCATTCCACATTGTCCTGGCCATCTTGCAAAATGTAATGACTTATAATGGGTTTCTACAGTTTGTTAAAAACAGCATTGTGGTATTTTGTTAACCAACAAGCTATGAACCCCAAGGGTATGCAGTGGTCAAACCGTATAAAATGGACGTCTTGGAATTGAAACTCAGTATTCACACTCTCAGGGTCATCGGACTGGATTAATTTCATCTTGAATCAACTAAGTTGCACTTGCAAGAAACTCTTTGCCGAGAGCTCTTGAGATTACTCGGGACTTTGTCTTGGACACCCGGTGCCAATAAAAAAGAAGAAGCTATGATGTTGCACTAACTAATTGCACTAGGATGTACATGAAGTAATGAAAAATCATTGTGTCTTTTAGAATATGAGTACTGGTCTACACTAGCTACATGCACAAAAATCAATAAAAAATTTATGAGATCCATATTGATTTATGAGAAATTCTTGGAGCAATGCTGTATGTAATAAGGATTGAAGTTTTTGAGCAATTTATATACCTTTGAGTTTCATGTTCGCGTCTAGGATTTTACTCGTTCATAAATACTTCTCAGATAAATTCAGTAATGCTAATATCTTAAAAGTGGAGTGCTGAAGGCAAAGAATTCCATTTGTGCTTGTTGAGAGTAACTTTCACCTTTTAATTGCACGAAGATTACTCTTTTAAGGGGATTATGAACATTGCAAGCAGGGGAGTAAGCGTGGGGTTAGGATTTGGATTGCCATTCTCAGGAAGTGTACAAAAGGGCATACCCAACTAGTGAGAAGTATAAAAAAGACCAAAAATCCTAGAAAGCTAGAAAACTAGAAGCTGTTTCGTCCAGCCAACCAAACATAAAGGAGTTGAATATAAATCTTTTTCTCTATCACTGTCCTCTTACAGTTTTCAAATGGGCTGGCATTATGTTCTTACCGAATACCCCGCTTTAAGTGCAAGGCAACAATCCTCCAAGCTTCTATATTTCTATATTTAGAAGTCCATGCGTGATTATTGCCTTTAAGCTGACTTATGAAATTGAATGCTCTTCGGTTTGCTTTGACTGAGTTTGTGGATCTCATCCTTCCATTATTGCAACAGATTGAAGCTTTGGCTTTTCTTCGCATATGTTGTGTCCTTCGTATCTCTAGCGGCATCAGTTGGCCTATTGATACAGGATTCAATCGTAACGACTGGCCCTTCTGTTTGGACGGGAACTGCAGGTGTCTTGCAATGCGTGTTTGTGTTGGTCAGGTAAAAAGGTCTTTCAGCTTAGGATTGATCCATTTTTGCACTGTCTCCTAGTTCTAAATGTGACGGCCCTCCTTCTAGAGCACATTATCATGTTGGTACTATTTTCAAGTTAAGATATAAGTATTTATTTTATCCAGAAATTCATTTCTCCTTCACTTTTCCTTGCTCTGCAATCACCTTTAAATATGTTCCTCTTATTAGATTTGCTGGTTAGTTCATCTTGGAAAGGATTAATTTTAATATCAGTAAAGAATTTGTGTTTTGAATGTGTTAATTGCCATCCCAAATATCACACGAGCAGATATGCATGTAGGCATGTACAAAATGGACATTCATGTTCTGATGACATAACTTTTACATATTCTATATTTCTTTTTTCTTGTTCAAACAAATTCTTATATTTGAAGACAAAGGGAGACGTAGGAACCTTTCCATCTTGATATTATTCTGACTGTTGACTTAACGCCATCATAAATATTGTCTTGAATATTGTACTATGTGCTAGTTTTTCGATGACTCAAATTTTGTTCCATGCAGTGGGCTGATTTATTGGACTTCTCATCCAGAGTAAACTAAGTGAATCCTTATGCTTTCCAGTTTGTGATTGAATAAGTGAATCCTTATGCTTTCCAGTATGTGATTGAAATTACAAGCGGGCTACCCATTTGGTTTTGTACGTGTATCATTTTACTTATTCAATTGGTGAGATCGAAAATACTTCACTTACTGTAAATGTTTCTGCTGTAACAATCTTAAGCATCAAAGTAGCAACTCTTGAATTTGCGATGGTTTATGTAGATCCTTTTTACTTACAAATTTCATGCTGTTTCCTTCAAGGGTCATGTCTCGATTTCTACCACGCACAACCCCAGTTTTCTTATGTGTTTTTGGGTTTGGTTCCAGTATCTATCCTGCACTTATTTGCCTACAGCTGAAGGTATAGGCATCCTGACTCCTGAGCTGCTAATGGCCTCAGATTTGGAGGGTCCAACGTCGATGTGATTGAAGGCGCAGAATGCCTCTAAACTTAATTTGGCTTCAAAATACTTTTCTAAATGTACCCTCTTAAGTCACATGTGCCACTGACAGGATCTCCGAATTTGTTGAAGACAAAGCAAATTAGCGACGCATACCGTATAAATGTCCAGAAAACAAAGAGAAATTTGAAACAACGAGCGTAAGATGATTTAATACAGAAGCATAAAATAGTTGGGATCATGCAGAATGAAATTCTAGTTCTTCAGTCCTGTTTCCCTCTAAAAATCCTCCAGTACGGTAGTCCCTAAATTCTCTAGTCTTTTAAATTCTATCATTCTCGATGATTTCGGTTGATGTGATGCATTTTAAACATTATTATAAATCACTCATGTTAGTAAAAACCATTCTAAATATAAAACATTATCTAATATAATTGAGTTGATACAAGTCGAAATGAAGAATGCTCCGTTTATGGGTACAATCAAGGGCTACAATATTGCTGGTGGTATTACATTACGGCTTGGGATCCCGATTGTGACGACTTTTTTTGGGGGAGAGTCAACCAACGACGTTAGCTATGAGTTCGCACCCCGACAAGATCACGTTTTTCATCAGTCATGCTACTCTTTCTTCCAATCCTGAATCGGGCCGGGGTTATGCGCTCTTTCTTTCTGTGTGGGAGGATGCTGGAGAGAGAAGTGAATGCGTCGAGATAGCAAACAGCAAACAACACAACTACATTATTTTGACTTTTCTCTGCATGAGATGAGCTCAGTGCATTCATTTATCTTCTAATCAGCAACTTGTATTTGTCCTTGTACTTAGGGCAGGTTTGGCTAACTTTTTGGACCAATATTTCCTTGAGTTACTCATGATTTTTTCCAAAATTCATTTAAGCTCTCAATTGAAAATTTCTACTTATCAACTAGTTTGAAGATGGTATGGAGTGACAACCTTGTATGTAACACCATATTTGCTCAAGAGTACTTCAAATTGTCGGTTGCAAAAATGCTTTCTTCCATTACTAATTATTGCTCTTCGAGTTCCAAATCGAGTGAATAGCTGTTTTCTCAAAATTTAATGTTGTCATTGATGGGCTAATCAAAACACTCAAAAACAGTAAAATGATTCAAGGGTCAACCTTCTTTGGTATTTAGATGGAGAATGAGGAAGGCCTGAGAAACAAATTTGGTGATAGAAACCAACTGGTTCGGGCCGATTTTCCTATTTTTCGGTTTACTTTTACACCTCTATGTATAAGAGTGATGGAGAATCATTTGATCATCTCTTATTACACTGTGAAGTGGCCCTATGTTTTTGGAATGAGGCCTTTAATAAGATAGGGGTGACATGGGTCATACGTGGAAGTGTTAGGGATATTAGATAAAAAACAAAATTCTCATCTCATTTCATCATTATAACTTTTTTAAATTCTTAAACAAAATATAATAAAAATTTAACTTTTTTAAATCTTAATTCAACTTTTTCAAATACTAAAACAATAATAATATTAAAATATAATATTTTAAACTTTTATCTAAAATTAAAAATTCTTATCTCACTGTCCAAATCTACCCTAATTCTATATGGGGAGTAGCCGTGTTATACACGCCATCAATATAAAAGGTGTCAGACTTGTAACAAGTACCAACATGAAAAAAGCCAGGGAGAACACAATACTTTATGAAACAAATCAAATCATCTGGATTAATCTGAGAGGATTATAACATGATCAGGTCTTCAAAGTTGTCAGCAGGCTTATATGCAAGAGTCAATCTCAGTGGTACGTATTCTACTAACAGCAGCCCAACTTAAGTGGAATGAGGGTATCGTACGGTAGAAAAACAGAAACCATTATATGGTTTTTTTGGTGTAAATATGTTTATTGTTTGCTTCACTTTTCGCCTGTGCCAGAATAACCTGAATTATATGCAAGTTTTTTTATTCTAAGGGACTTGCACCATGAATTTATATATGGAGAGGAGATCCGGTTATTTAATTAATTGCAGTATGCTCATCAAATCACCACAGAAAACCATAGCTGGTGACCTGCAAGTGGTAAAAAAATATCATTTTGAGTCGCAAAACTAAGCAAACCGATCATCCAGCCTGCAGGCAGCAGGAACACAGAGAGACAAAAGTAGGCACCTGTATTTTGTTAATCTAGATTCTGCTAATATCACGACCAAACACAAGGGTTGTGAGCCAGTTGATTGCCACATAAAATCTGTTCCTCCAGCTTATAACCCGTGTCAGATATGCTGAGCGCCAAATGAACCAACTCACAAATCCTGCCATGGATAATCCTTTTGCTTCCTGTAACACTGCTCCATCAGTCTGTGATCCAATTTAACTCAACAGCTCAAGAGAGAAGGTTCGTGAATGACTAACAACTCACCTTGCTCTGCCTGAGATCAACAAGAGCCTTGTATCTGCCAATCGTTGCCATGCTTCCCAGATGCTTGTAAACAAAAGGCTCCCCAAGTTCCGTGCCATTCCAAGTGCTTGCATGCCCACCATTAGCTTTACCAATTTTATTTAGTACATGCGCCAGATATTTCCCTTGACGCTCTGCAACCTTCAAAACTCACAAGGAGGTACAAAAACAGAAACATACAGCATCTTTAGTCGTACAAAACAATGGCTACTAGACACTTAAAATCACTATCTCAAGTATGGCTAGGAAATTTCACACCAGAGTTGTGCATCTGGCTGAACAAGGTATTTGGGAAATACAGTAATGTAGTCAATAGATGTCAAGCATAATCTCATATCATCTACCTCATTTTTTATTTTATTAGCACCGGGTATCCAAGAACAGCATTCCAACTAATCCCAGGGGTCACAGGCCTCGGAAGGAGTTTTTCGCAAGTACGCCTCCAGAAATTCAAGGGAAAATCCCCTAGTTTGATGGCTCCTAGGAATTGTTTGCACCCAAGAGAATTCAAACCTTAGACCTGGCGGGAGCTTACCACCAAAACCAAGGCCCTTACCACTTGAGCCAACTCCTAAGGGTTATCCACCTCATTTTTAACTGGAGGCAGTCCCTTAACGTTTGAATTATAAAAAGACTGGGGCTTGTTTGGATGTAAGATGGTTTCATGTATAGTGCAAGAGTGCTTGTGAATGGTGTAAAAACTTGTAAATTTTTCTAACATAATTGTTTGATAAAGTTATTAAAAAGTGGTGGGACCTATTATAAAAGTATGTTCGGATGTGAAAATTTTTAAGAGAAGTTTTGAGAGATGATATAATAAGTAAAATTATTATTATTTTTTAAATTAAAAAAAAATGCTTCTCAAACTCACCCAGTCATCCCCATGGTGGCTGCACTGTGGGGTGGCCAGCTTGCCAGATCGGGCAGCAATGGTAGCCGGAGTATTCTGGCCACCTCATGGTGGCAGCTACCACAAGGTGGTTGCAGTGTGTAATTTTTTTCAAAAAAAAAAAAGAGGGTTTCATAATTTATTTTGAATATGGTTTTTGAGTTTTGGGGGTGTAAAAAAACTTATACTGTAGATATTATATGTTTGGGAATGAAACCGTCTTTGACTTGAAAAAATGTCGCTGACTTTAGAAACGGTCTTGCATCCAAAAAAGGGTTTAATTCAAACCTTACCTGGGCCAAAGCTGGAAGGGCTGGTTTTCCAGTACTTTCAACAAACCCACTGCAATCCCCAATTGCAAACACATCCTCCATGGAAGGAACACGGAGCCACTCATCAATACCAATCCTGTAAACACGATAGGATTCATTAATTAGTCCTAATACAGACGCAGTTTTCAAAGCATCTATATCAATGAAAATGAATCTGAAAGGGAGGGGGCAAAACAGGGAAACAAGCCAAATAAACATGAAAGTTGTGATACAACAAAGCATAAATGGAAACCTAACAAAAAAATAAAACAAAAATAAAAATATGACATATGGGAGGTAATAAATAATAAATAATAATTAATAAGCATTATCTATACTAAAAGTCACATTTATTGAAATTAGTCAATAAACCTACGTGATGTGCAAGAAATGCATTTTCATTAGCCAAAAGGAATTAGCAACTAACCGTCCACCTGGAGATTTCGGAAATTTCAAAGAGTTGACAAGAGAAGAGGGACCAACACCTGTAGACCATACTAACAGTCCGTACGGAACCTCTGTTCCATCATTAAGAATTAACTTCTGAGCTTTGACATCCTTGACAATCCCACGGACAAGACGAACCCCTGACTGAGGGAAACTACTAGGTGAAAAATGAACAGATCCAAAACTGATGTTGTGTGGGTGCTTGTGAGTTGATTTTGTGGTTTTTTTTTTTTTCCATGCCCATAGTTGTCAAATATCCCCATTTTGTTGCTAGAGTGAGGTGTCCTAAATATCCTAGAGAAATCTCAAGTTCCTCACAGAGAAAAAGGGTTCCTTCGCTTGGATTTTATCTTTCACACTTAGAAACATAATGAGCTTTTTTGCACAAAAATATCAGATTTAAACTCTCATTTTGAGTCTTTTTTTTAAAAAAGGAATTTTTAATTTGAGAATATTCAATGCATAATCCATAAAAATATGTTTGGAAACAGGCAAACAAATGATCATTATTAATCTATAAATTCTTACCTTTGTTAACTGCTTAGTAGCGTACTGTCGAAGGCGATCATCAAAGGAAGATAATATCTCGTTTGCCTGAGAAGATAACAACAATTTACTCAAAACTTCCCTTTTTGGCAATGGTGCATGAATTGAAGGAAACATTTGTGCAAGAATATTTCACAGCTTAAACTGGTTTTAGAACAAACCTCAATCAACGTAACGTGGATATGATCTTTCACATGCGCATATCTTTGGTGAACATCATTCTTTATGAAATCACTAAGTTCACCACTGAATTCAACTCCTGTGGGTCCACCTCCAACAACCACACAGTGTAGAAGCCTGCTTTTCTCTTCTTCCGAAATACCTGCCTCCAATCCAACCGGAGCAGTAGCATTTTCAATTAAAGCTTACATCATTTTGAATTTAAGAGAGGGAAAAAATAGTGCATTAGCATACCGGGCACTTCGGACAGCATCAAGTTTAGGAGTAGCTTCCGACGAATTTCCTGGGCATGGTGAACTTCCCGGAGAAAAATTGCATGTTCATTAACCCCATGGATTCCAAAAGTTAAGGGCTGTGCCCCCAAAGCAATTACCAACTTGTCATAAGCGATCTTAAACTTCCAAGGATCCAAGGTGTCTGGTCCATCAGTAACAGTCTCACAGTGCACCTTCAATATCCAAAACGCAATTTCTTAGAGCTGAGCCATTCTGCAATTCAAACCTTCAAGATCTTTTGGACCCACACGTCTTTAACTAGATTATTCAGTGGGCCTATCATATAATCCGAATATAATAAGCAAAAGACAATTGCTTTTCCTTTCAACTATGATCACGGTTTCATGAAATTAGACTTTTTTCCTTTATTGGATCTTTTTGCAGACTGTACCCAACAAAGTTAGTTACTGAATAAGATGGAATTATATAACTTTCTTTTCTATATATAAGATACAAAGTGAAAAGGGGTGACAGGCACAACAACCATCTCAATTCAGCTAATACAACACAAGCTAATTCAACACAAGAAAAAGAAAAAATATGGAACCGATGACTTGGTCCCACCCATCATATGTAATAATCCAACCGGGCAAAAAGAAAAACCTTTATAACAAAGGAAGCCTAGAATTCGAGAACCTAGAACAATAAATTTTTGAAACATTTTTCCTCCAAAAACAAATCGTCACTGTAAAGTTTAGGCCCGTTTGGAATAGACGAGATGAAGTGATTATTGATAAAAGTTAAATAAAATATTATTATAATATTATTTTTTAATATTATTATTATTTTAAAATTTATAAAAGTTAAGTTATTAATTATATTTTAAATAAAAATATAAAAAAATTATAAAAAGAAATTTTGAAGGTAAAGCCGTCCATAAAATGTAGTCCAAGAAGTCATTGCCCGAAAAGATGATAACGTTTGAACGAAAAAATAAAAACTTACTAGTAAACTTGTGATCTGTCGATAACTATACTACTGTTCAATCACAATTCAATCCGTTCGTTCTTTGGATTGATGTCAAATCAAACTTTATAAGTGCTTTTCCACAAGTCTTTCCCGAAAAGTAATCGAAGTTAAAAGTCCCTCGAATTTTAGTGACGCACTTCTTTCCAAACAAAGCAACAAATCCAAAAGTTCACATACCAAATGCTTATCGGCTTCGATGCCTGTACAATTGGCCAAGAAGAAGTACGAGCCGGGCTCGCGGGAGATGGCGGGTTGGATCCTGGCGATGGGCTCGGCGACGGACCTGAACTCGAGGGTCCCGACGCAGGTGGAGGCCAAGAGAGGAGTGAATACCATGTGGTTCCGCGGCGAGACGCACACGACGTCGTAGAGCTCCGTATCGAGACCCTTCATGAGCCGGCAGCCGGCCCACCCGGAACCCAGAATCACAACCCTCGGCTTCTCGCCCGGCCTCGTGGGTGCAAGGCCGGAGTACTGGATCGGCACCGGCTGTGGGTCTTGAGGTTGATTGCTCGCTTCGCCGCTCAAATATCTGAGAGAAAGCAGTGTGGAGGTCACGGAAAATGGGCTGGAGACTGCGTTTCTGGGCTGGACGGCCGAAACTCGGATTAGGCTTCTGAACCAAGCCATAGTGAAAGTGAGAAAATTCTCTTTATCCGTCTCTCAAATGGGTATCTTTCTCGCTATATCTCCCAGAATCAGGAGGATTTTGAAGATAAAGAAGGATTTTTTTCGGTTTCCTGGGAAATGGAGGAGTCAAAACGGCTAGCTAGGTCGGTACTGAGTCTACTGACGTGGAGAACGATTGCGTGGCAGCTGCCCGAGGCTGACAGTTGAGGTCTGTGACAATTTTGAGTTGACGTGCGATTGTCATTTCTCCCCTTTATAATTAGAAAAGAAAAATGATTGGGATACTATTTTCTACTACCTTCATATTGTACAGCTTCAGACTCCAGTGATCGCTGATCAAATTTTTATTTTTTATTTTTTTTTAATTTAATGTTTGAATAAGTAATTTTGAATGTATTAATGTAATTTTTAATTTTTAAAAACATTTAAATATAAATAAAAAATATTTAAAAAAAAGGAAAAAATATTAAAAATATGTTTTAGCCTAGGCGACATGCCGCTGCTACCGCTGGGAGGCACACTCGCGGACTCTTATAATTATTCTTGAAGAAAAAGATGTGATCAAGTAGGCTGTTAGGACACTTTCAATAGATTGTTTATCATTTTCTTTAAAATATATTATTAAAATATTATTATTTTTATTTTATATATTAATTTTTTACAATACACTATACATTAATTAATTTATTTTTATATTATTTAAATATTATACTTTTTAATATATTTTATTCATTTAAAATAAATTAAAAAGTAGAAAATAGAGAAAGAAATAAATAAAGAATAAAAAGTAGAAAGAGAAATGAATTGAAAATTTATATAATTGTGAACAGTATTTTATAAATGTGAAAGATATACTGTAGCAAATTGTATATTAGAAATAAATTACATAATCTAAAGGAGACATCTTTTGAGCACATTCTTTTATATTTTAAAGAAACATCTATTTTACAAGAGCCTAAGTGCTAGTATTTACTATTTATTTACTAAAAAATGTTGATTTAAAAATATAATTAACTTTTATTTTAATTATTTAAATTCGAAAAAAAATGTATTATATTTTGATAAGAAATATATTTTAGTCACAAAAAAATTATATAGAAATAAACTTATAAAATGATATGACTTAATATATTTTAAGTATTTGAGTGAGATTTTCATCCTCATTTAACACATTTTAAGTATTTATTCGCATCAGCTATTGAAGTAAAAATTTATTTAAAACAAGAATGACGGTTTTTTTCATTTCCATGTTAGTAATCGAAGCTATAATTTAGGAAAACAATAAGGTGTTTGGAATTTGGATTAAAAAATTATTTCATCTTATTTTATCATTATAATTTTTTAAAATTTTTATATAAATATAAGAAACAATTCAATTTTTCAAATCATAATTTAACTTTTTTAAATTCGAAAACAATAATAATATTAAAAATAATATTTTGACAATATTTTATTCAACTTTTATCTAAAATTATCTCATTACATCTTACTATTCAAACAACCCTGTCATTTGACAACTCAACTTTATTGAATTTAATAATAAATATTTATTTAAATATCTTTATTTTTTTCATAATCCGGAAGAAAATGACTTAAAAATGATATTTCTTTTAAATATATTTGCGAATTTAAGAAAAAAAAATATGTCCCAACAAGTTGAGTTGTCAAATAATGATTGACCTAACATAAGAAAGAGGGATTATTATGGTGGCAAAAATGCTAATGATTGACCTAACATTTATTTATCATTAAGATGGAGGCTTCCTTGTCCTTATAAATGCTAAACGGAAAAACTTAATTACAAGCTATTCTATATCAATACTTGCATTCATTTAATGTTCAATGTGATTGATTAAAAAGTTAGATTTTAATAAAAATAATGTTAGTTTAAATTTTGAATATGAAGACAGTAGTATTAATACACAGATCAGTATACGAATTCGCTTGTACCTAAGAAAACAACATATTTATCCTCTAAAGAAAGATTAATAATTTTATGAGGAAAAATAATAATATTTTGTCAGTAAAAATAGTGAAGATCATTGATATTATATTATTTTCATGGTAGATAATATGTCATTTTATATCCCATTTACGGCACAGATCCAACTCGAGGCATACTAACAAAAACAAAAACAAAAACAAAACAAAAAAAAAAAAAACAAAAACAAAAACATAAAAAAAAAACAAAAAATCGATTTTATAAGACTTGGGAAAGTAATTTAGGGCGGAGAAATGATATTTGCAGTCGTAGTTGTGCAAGCGGCGTGCAGTCGCTTTGAAAAAAGTGAATTAATATGAGACCCACATGAAAAAAAACTATTTTTATAACTTTTTTTTATTCATTCTATACAACCGTTTACATCCCGCTTGTATGTGCCGACTGTATGTAGCACTTCTGTTTAGGGCGTGCTGGTCGCGGTCAACGTCACTACAATTGACATGCACGTTAGCATAACAGCCATGCCAACATGGGAGGACAAGGACACCAAGTCTTATAAAAGGAAAATGTTTGGGGAATGCTAGAGTGACCGGTATTTTTTTTATTTATTTTATGGTTAAGTAAGAGATTTTTAGTGAGTTTGTAATTATTTTTTAAAATATTTAAAATCATTTAAAAAATAATTGAAGAAAAAAAGTGTATTGGTAAAATAAGGAGCACTTTTCTTTCTCAATCCCCTAGCGTCCATTATGAAATATTGCGAGCTAGATCATTAATTAAACTCTTACCTCAATGTAACAAACGAATACATATGCATCCTTGCAACAAACCAAGCTTGCAGCCACCACATGTCCGACCACCGGTTTTTTTTATCTAGAGTGGCACGTGATTCACACACGTCATCACAGGCAGTGATGATATTTTTTCAATGTATTGGTGCGACTTTCGAATATTACGTTCCTATATTCTTGTTTTCTCTAATCGATGATCAAGATAAAGTAGGTGTGGAAGACTCCTACAACCAGTACAGATAAACAAACTGCAGCACACACTGTCACACTGCGACTTTTAGTCGTAGTTTAATAGTCTGTTTATTAGACTATTCAAAAATCGCTTCAAACGGCTTCTCCTTAGCAGGAAATGAGTGGGAGCTAATTTTTGACTCTAGATCCCTCTTTTTATTTTCACTAGTGTTGCGTTTTGTTTGCTTTGAGATGATTGTCAGAGACTCTCACTCCATTAAATCTTGTATCATGTAACTTGTAGTTTTATCTATGTAACTGATTGCTTAGAAAAATAAAACAAAATAAAAAGAAGCTTGCAGCCAGCGCATGGGCCAGCAGGAATGTAGTCTTGAAAAATTATATTTGGAAGCTTAATTATTGACATATAAAACACTCCGCTTATGTGAAAGTTAATACAATAAAGGATGTCTTAACACATTAATTTGTGGATATAATAAAATAAAGGATATCTTAACACATTAACTTACCATATCCCAATATGCAGCCTATTCGTCCATTTTGGCCATGATATTTGCAGCCTCGCTTCTGCCTAGCTATTTGAAGCCTGTGGCCTACTTTTACTGAGTTTAAGATGTTGATAAGTTCTACCTACAAAAACAAATTCTTACAAAAAATAGTTTAAAGAATAAGGTGGCTTAATATAATACAACAGATCAAAGGTAACTTAATGTGAATTGAGACCTAAGATTAAAAATTTAAAATGAGAGTGTTAGATTATCGAGTTTTGCTAGGTACAAGCAGATTTTGTGCATTAATTCGTGTACCGATAATTTTTTTAATGTAAAAAAATTATAAAAAAAATTTTGAGAGAAGAAGAAAATTTTCTATTTTATGAAAATTATTTTCGCATTCAATTCACATCGTTTTATTAAACATATATCTTACAAATCAATATTGGTGCGCGAATTAGTGCGTAAAGTATGTTTGCAAGAAAATTTTTCCTAAATTATCATCATATAAGATTAAACATTATTTTAATTTTTTTTTTATACAAAATATACTAATGCATTTATAATTTTTGGATGCCTTTGGCCTAACCATTAAGCAGATGCTACATCAAATTTACTTTACAATAAAAAATAAGTACTTTATAATTTAATGCATTATATCAAACCACGTCAAGTTTTGTTTTTATTTTTTGTAAGACTCCTATATAAACCAAGCATTTCTCTTAAGTAGTCAGTCTATAGATCCAAGATGAAGGACCTTAACACAAGTTTTGATCCAGTAAATAAACAAGGCAATTATTCCAAGACCTTATTCTAAACTCCCACGTATTTTTCCCTAGAGCAATGGATGGCAATATTAATTTATTCACTTATTACTTCAAATTGGCTTTGCTGTATAAGGTAGGGGCCATATTTCTAATCAGTTTTCTTACAGCATGAGAGCTTCCTAACGCTTACTAATCAATTGGTTATACAATTTATGCTACCTCAAGAAATTAATTTATGACCCAACTTCTATTTACTTATAATTAGTGTAATTAGGGCTAACTAGCTATCTACATTATGTGCTCTAACTGAAAATACATCAGAAATACGTATACAGCATGAGTAAAACTAAAAATGAAAACTTTCTGATTTTCTTTTTTTCAGTAAACTTGACCAAAAACAACATAAACTTTATCTTGTAGAATTGAAACCTATTTTAAAAGGAAAATGAAGAAAAGAACCAAAATACCCCCCAAAAGATGCTACTCCAAAGCACCTTCCACTACAGACAAAATATTCCCTAACCCTATCCATCCCAGCCGACCTTGAAACCTAAAAAAAAATGAATTCCCCGTTCTAGGAGGCAGGATTGGGGCACCTTCCATTTATTGCATTATGCAAAATGCAGACTTCCAACCAAAACCCAACCTCTTCATTCATACCACTCTTTCTTCAAAACCAAAGAAAAGAAAATGGAAACCATCTGGCCATAAAAAAAAATGGTAAGTTCTTGAATCTCTTAGGCGAGTAGTAGTAAATTAAGCTTCTGATCCAGTGTGCGGCGAGCTCAACTCAGAGGGTGCTCCACCAAAACTTGTCAAATGAGATTCAGACAGCTTTGAAAGTATTGGCTGCATACCTCGGCATAGTTTTAAGGACGGCTTCAGTTTCATGCACTGCACAAAAATGTGTACGCATAAAATTAGTAAACTGCACTTGCAAATAGTTTCATCAAACATGTTATAACAGCTGTTCGACCTTTTTGTACTTTGGCACTGCAATAACTCTTCTCAGTTAAATATTGGCCAGTGGCATGAACCGGGTCACTAACTTATTCAAAACCTAACTTGACATACCCAAGAGAGCAGGAGTAAACAAAAACTAATCCCCTTCCCTTCAAAAGAAATGAAAAGGACAACATAATAATTCCACAAAATTATTTAATTGGATATTTGAGTCGATTTATAACTCTGATTTAGCTCTACCTTCTGACCAATTCAATACACGAGTCATTAGATGGGAAATCTAAAATTAGACCGCTCCCAGTTCTTAGGTCATAACGTTAAAATCTTCACAAGCCAAGACTTCTTTACCTCTTGATAAAAAGCATTGATCTCCTCCTCTGTGAGGCCTTCATCCTCACCAGAATTTTCCTCCCAGCCAAGGGAACGAAGGAAAGCAGCCTCTTTCTCATCTGGATAAACAGTTTCACTGGAACTCATGTTGTTCTCTCCAACAGAAAACCTCTGAACCTCATCACATGTATCACCATCGCTAGTCATCTCAGCACCAATCCTAGTAGCATGGGGACTTGCAGGGGCACTGACTACTTCCCCAATTACTACATCAGATTTCTCCACAGTGGGAGAGGAAATAACATGGCCTGAGTCTTGGAGAACTGTTGAATTGTTCGTTGAAGTTTTCATTTTTATGAGATTAAAGAAATCATTCCGGCTCTGTACTTGAGATAAGGAAGGTTTCCTTTCCAAAGTGGATCCTGATTTCAGATTCAATGCAGCTACTTTACGATCCAAAGAGGGATTCTTGAGGTGGTGGGGGCTCCGCAAAGGAGAAGATGCAACAGATGGAGTAATAGGAAGCTGGCTATCTGCTGCTTTGCTGGTGGAATTGTGTGTTGGACTAGCAACATCCTTCAGATTGGGGGAAACACCATTTTCCCATGTTGGTTTCAAAACAAGAAACTTTCCATGAGATGTCTTGGAAGAATCAGACTTGCTATGTCCACCACGAGGAGATTGATTAACATGTTGCAAAGAAGTTGGCTGAAGCTGACCGCTCTTGGCAGCAACATTTGCTTCCATAGCTCTGACCACTGTTTTGGGCTTAGATTTATCAGTAGAATTGAGGACCTGGAAAGAAAATTAGCATTAGACAACCTAATGGTAATCATAACCTTAATGTGTGTGTATGCTTAGATAGATTTTAATTAAAAAAATCTACCTAAACTGGAAACTCCCAATGTTTTTTTTTTTTGTTCATCAGTAAAACAAGGATTTTATTGAGGATATAAATGGGCATAGTCCAAGTACACGGGACATATACAAGAATGACACCTAAGCATGAGTGTCCAACGATACAAGAAAATCATGGCTATTCAAGCCGCTGAAACCGATTACAATTGACCAATGGAGGAAACTCCTGATGTTAGCTGCAAACTAGCCAAGTCCATTCAATATTGACCCCCAAGCACAATCTATATCGCAGAGCCTCACACTTATCATGAATTTCAAACCAAAGATGTTCCGCAAGCATGTACACAGAGGGAAAACATAAAAGCGCATTTTAATAACTAAAAAAAGTCAGTATCCCAATAACAATTCCACAAAACTGCCACAGTAAACTGGGCAAGTTTTAAACTCCTTTAAATGAAAAGCGCTATAACCCTCCAAGGGTAAGTTGGTTCATTTTTAACAACATAGGAAGTACACTTTCCAGGGAAGCATGCTTATTATTTTTTTTATAGGTACAGAAAACATTATTATTATTTCCATCTCAGTACTGCGTATGCTTATGATGCATGCCATTAATCATACTCTTAACTAAAAGATGAACAGTACAAGCTTCTAGTCACAGTATTAAGGACATACAAATAGATGCATGTGATAAAACTTGTTTGGAATCAACCTGAATTGTTCATCTAATAAAAGAAGGTGAACAAATATATATCACACCATACTGCTGCCAATACCCTTAACATGTAAATCACCTGCCCCAGAGAGAGAGAGAGAGTAAAAGAATCACATATGTTCTCTAACTTTAATAAACCAAAAATTGAATTTGTTTAACAAAAGAATTTGTTTATATAGAAAGAATCTATATAAACTTATTCCTACTCCCTAAACCATAAATGAGGCTCCTTTTATTAAACCTTGAAAAAAAAACTTAAAACACGTACCAAAATTAAGTCTATCAAGGAGCAATAGTTAAATACCAAGATGGTGTTAGCACAAAGCAAATGACTATTTAAAACTCTCCTTTTTTAATGTAAATAAATAGGGGGAATATATACTCTTCACCATATAACAAATGCGTGTCAGATAATCTACACTCCAAACTACCAATACTAATACATACGCTTTCAAAGCACAAAGAGTTGCAATGTGCATTCTCCCCTTAAATCAAAAAGTGAATGACGTGTCATGTCACTTACTTCTCATTCATCTTTGAGATCAAAATTAGATTGAGATTGCTATTTGCCAGTTTTCTATAAGTGGAGAGGGGGTGCATTTATTCAAAAAATAGCTGGAAAGTGCAATGTGCCAACATCAATAGTTTAGGATGAAAAGAGTAAATGCCTTTTATTTGAAGGAGAAGCCAATTACAGAAACTTACACTATATTCACAAAAACAGCTAAAGCATTCACACCAGATTAATTGTTTTTTTTTTAAATAAAAAGAAAAGTTGATAGTTGTTTTCTATATAAGAAAAAACTTGTGAGTTATGGATACCGTGAACTCAACAAACAACATGTTTGCTGATCTGTAAGAGCATTGATCCAAGAAATATATTTCTGAACTTTGATTAACCCACCAGATAAAAATAAAACAAACAGGAACACGATATCAGAACAAGGACAGACATCGACCTACAGGTGTCCCTTCCATATGCCTTTATCCATCAATTGAGTGAATGAAGTTTGATTCCAACAAGGTAAAGGCAACAATGCTCCATAACTAAATAGGACATCAACGGCAAATAACACAAAAAAATTAAAGAATTCCGGCTGTTTCTTAAACATGGATTGGTTCATCGACTCTGATCCAGAATCCTATGTATGTTAACTATGCCTAAATATTACACTTTAAAGGGGCTGACATCTACAATTTTCCAACATCAAAAGTTCCTATGTAAGCTTCTTTCACTGAGTTTGGCTGCAGCATACAATATTCAACAAATATATACGGGCAAATGACAAATATGATAAGCAAATGGCATTCAAAGTTACAGATTGACAAACATTCTAACTGCCTTATATGTTATAAGATTAGTTCCACAATAAACTAGCATACACCAATATCTTAAGGCAACTATCTTACCAAGGCTTTAGGCATCGAAGGTGTAACAGGTATTAATTGCTTTGATTGCTTAAAAGCCAGTTCCTCACGTCTCTGTGAATTAACAGAGACCTGCAAGTAGAAGAACAATGTCTTATTAGATCAGCCACAAGAATGGGTTACATAACTTGAGAGGCTCAGACAACTTGCTCAATTACCTGAGGAGTAATGCCAACTCGTGGTGGAGCTTGAGCCAAGGCTTCAGCCATGTTAAGACCGGCCATTGAGCTCAGAGCCCCAGATCCTGAGGTGGTAGAGACAGTATGTTGAATAGATAAGGACCCTCTACTACTGCTGCCAATAATGGTCGGCACCTCTGCCAGTGCTGATGTCCATCCCTCCCCACCAATCAAAGCTGCACTACCTACAGGTAAACTCTGAACAGCTGAACTCAAACCAGGAGATGAAACTCTTCCTATATCAGGTGCTCCTTGCCTTTCTTCAGTACCAAGTGAGGGAAAATCTTTCTCAAACACTGCCTTTTGCATACTACTACCAACACTACCCCCAGAATGCACACCATTGCCATTGTGATTGCTACTGCTGCCGTTTTTAAAATCCACAGCAATTCTTCGGGGCAATGGTTCACCCTGTTTCCTGGAAACCATAGATTGAGAACGCCACAGCTTGTCCTTCTCTACCCTACTGGGAAAGATGCTTCCTAGAGGATCAGAAGAGTCATGGTCCCAGTGATCCCTGAAGCTTAACCTTTCTTTTTCCTTGTCCCGGTGATTTCTATTAAAACTACTGTATGCATGCTTTGCAGAACCATTAGTAGAACTCCTCCGTGAATTTGATGAAGATGCCCGGTCCAGAAAACTAGAACGTGGGGCATCAAAATCACTTATGCCCTTAGAATTTCTTGTTCTTGTGTGATGAGTCAATGAAGGACCATCTGTAGCAGTGAGAGCACAATTATTAAACATGCCTACGACTCTGGGCTTTTCCAAAGATAAAAACTTTGAAAGCACCAGTTTACTGCACACCTGAAAGTCCGTAGTAGCATACACATGAACATATATATGAATGCAAGCATATTGGTGCATATATATTCACACACACAAACTCAAGAGCATGCGATCAGAAACATAAACATGAATAGACATATGTATATTTTACAAAAGCAACATGATTGCAAGTACAAGTTGGCAAGTTGAAAAGTACCTGAATGAGTAGCAGTTGACGCAGAATGGTGGGCTGAAATGCCACCCCCAGTAACACTTCCAGTATTTCTCAACCATTCTGGAAATAATGTGGGTTCACTTCTTTCCATAAGGAGCACTGAACATGATCAAAACCGGAAAAAACAACACTTCTCACCTTCACCAGCTCCACTCTTTTTCCACAGCTTTTCAATGGAAAATCAAAAATTTTTGACAGTAATTCTGCAATTTCCTTACCCTAAACTAAACTTAATAATTACGACCAATGAAGCCAGTCAGTTCTCCAAACACACGAACCAATATACGTATGACCTTGATGGGCTCTTCTATACTTTCAAAACTAGGTATGTCCGTAGAATGTTAAATCAGGATAAGAAAAAATTGACAGCGGGGTGGACCAAGAGAACGAAAACCGTCCCTTCAGCACAGATACTAGGCTGTATCCCCAAACAACCAACCCTGCTTCACAACCACGAACCACCACCACTTCGGGAAGTAACTGTCCCAACTTTACTCACCTATATTTTTGTGAACTCAATAGGTCCTTCATCAAACCCAGGCTTAATAGCATCTATTTTTCAATCAAGAGAAGTAAAATTTTCGCAGGTGAGAACCCAGAGCACGAGTAAAAAGGAAATGTCAAGAAAATTGTATTGAAGAAAAAAGCCTATCTACATCGCCATCTTTAATTAAAGATGGATTGGCAGATGATAACAACACGCTCAGAAGACCCTCATCTCTGCGGAGAAAAATCGAACCGATTCACAAAAATAGAACTCATTCAACAATGGAAGAAGAACAAGAAAGCCCAGTGTTCTTAAACAGGAATTCACTCCCATGAAACAGAGAAGAAACCCTAACGAATAACAGAATTATAGTTTGAAGGCCAAGCAAATATGTAAAAAATAGAAACCCTAGAGCCTCCACATGTATCTGTATTACTATCAGGACTTAGGGTTTGAATAGCACAAAATTCTTACCCTAAATACAGGGAATTTCAGAGAGAGACAGGCACTCGCGGAGGGAGCGAAAGAGATGGAGAACTAACCCTAACCTCCGTCGATGATAATTACGCCAAAACGTAACCGTCTCAATAACCGCCTCAGTCTATTCTCAACCAGAACAATGCGTCTCACAGAGAGAACCAAACAAGGATTTTTGGTACTGTGGAAAGCGAAAGCGGCAGAGAAAATTGGAACAAAACGAATTTTGGGTTTCAGAATAGCGATGGATTAGGGTTTTGGTTTCGTACGAAAGGAAATATGTTATCGAGAGAGAGAGAGAGAGAGAGAGAGGAGATATATAGAATGGAGAGGGTGCGAGATTTCTGTTAGTTTTGTCCAGTGAGAATGAAACGTATGAAGAACAGCCTCTTCTTCTATGAGAGAAAATTCGTGTATTTATATTTTCCTCCCTTCTTTCTCTTAATATTATTTATATATTATTCTGTTCTCCCACTTTGGTCTTCCCCCAGCCCTATTGCCTTAAGTTTTTACTTTCGTGTTTTTATCCGGTCTATCTTCTTTATCTTCCCACAACCTAAGGTCTGGTCCACTTGGCCCTTGGGCCCACATTATGGGTTGAAGTTTTTTTAACTGCTTCTTTTTGTACGAGATGATCAAATTTAAAGAGTAAAAAGGTATATTAAATAAGAAAAAAATATTTATAATTGTAAATTATATAATTACTGTGTAAAGATTTTTGAAAAAAATAAATAAAATATGAGATTTATATAAAGTAAATCCTACTTTTTTTCAAAACATTATTCGACATTTACGCAATTTACATTTATATTTATAATTTTTTTCACACAGATCTTAAATTAAATTTATGCAATTCTTTTAAAGAAAATGTACTAGACTTATATACTTTAGAACCTTACAAATCATTTTCCTTTTCACGGTGCTGTTTTTTCAATTATGATGCATTCTGTATTTATCTTTATCTCGTTTAAACTTAAAAATAAAAAATAAAAATAAAATCTCATTCTGTTTTTATTTGAATTAAATTGGAACAATGAGAAATCTGACTATAAAGATATTGTCTTTAATTCCTAGTTTGAATTGGAACATCTGGAAAATTTATGTTAGATAAATGCTAACTATATTTAAAAAAAAATTATAAAAAAATAAATTCTTCATGTATCAGCTATTGAGATATTAAAAATCATAAAATTTAAAATTCAAATTTTAAATTAAAAAATTAAATTAATAAATCTTATACATAAGATTATAAATATATATAACACTATTATTTATATTCTAACACAGACATTTAGTCCCAATTTGAATATAATAAGCGTTTCGCTTTATTTCGTCTCATTTTATTGTTATAATTTTTTTAAATTTTCATATAAAATAATAAACAATTCAATTTTTTTTAAATTTAAAACTAATAATAAAATTAAAAAATAATATTTTATTTAATTTTTAACTTTTATCTTATTCCAATTCAGTATCTAAATCACATCTAAATATAATACAATCGATAATTATAAAATTATTTATCTAAAAGTCAAAACACAAAGTTAACCCTTCGTAGGGTCATAATTGATTACATATTAATTTCCCTTTTACCTTACAGGGCCTTACATGATTGATTACGGCTATGTTTGGGTGATTGCGGCTATATTTGGGTTTAGTTCAGTACAGTTTATCTCGAAAAAAAATTATTTGATGAGATTTGTTATTTTTTTATTTTTATTAAAAATTAAACATATTTCTTAAATTTAAAATCTAATTATAAAATATTATTATTTATATCTATTCAAATAATTTAAAACCATCTTAATATCTAAATACATCTACGTCTTCATCTCTAATCACGAGCACATGGTTATATTTTCCTTGTCAACATGGACGAGTCACGTGACATTGACACTGGCTGTTAGAGAAATTATAGGGACATTAGTTGATCAACTAATGACTGCATTTAGATGAGCATTTACTCAGAAAAATAAAACAAAATTGTTAATTATTTATATTTTTTTACGAGCAAGGAGTGGAAGACATCAGTTGCAACTTGCGAGAGGCGCGAATATATTACAAAGAATAAATATATTTTCTCATGATAACTATTAATGCAGTGATGCAAGCTCTCCCAACGTATAACGTGAGTATTTTTAAGCTATTCAGAAAATTGTTAAGAAATATTACAATATAATGCGAAATTTTTGACAGGGACAACAAGAGACTAAGAGGAAAATTCATTGAGTCTCATGGAGTACAATGAAGAAGGCCAAATCAGCAGAAGGTATGGGATTTTGAAAGTTGGAGAGTTTCAATCTTACAATGCTTGCTAAACAAGATTGGAGGCGGAGTCAACACCCTTTATCTCTAGCATCTCAAGTCTTAAAGGCTAAGTATTTTCAATGATCTTCTTTTTTGAATGCTAGAATGAGACAAAAACCTTTTTATATTTGGAGTATTTTGACGGCCATGCATTTAATTGAAGCTGGAACCTATTAGATAATAGGCACAAATGAAAAAGTCAGAATGTGGGATGATAAATGGCTTCCAAAGTTCACACCATCAAAGGTTCAAAGTCTTCTTTTGATATTGGATTAAAAGGCCAAAGTTCAGGAGTTGATTAATGAATGTGAAAAGAAATGGAGAACTGAGTTGGTGGAACAGATTTTTAAAAAGGAAGAAGTAGAAATGATGCACAGATCCCTCCTAATTATTCCAATAGCCTCGATAAACTAATTTGGAAAGGTCCCTCAACTGGTCTTTTCACCGTCCAGAGTGCCTATCATATATAAAAAATGAGTTGTTTTTTGTTGCAAAGGGCCAAGCCTCGAGCAACAATAGTTTTCACAAGGTGAGGCAGCTAATTTGGAATTTGAATGTCACTCCAGGGGATAAGGTCTTTCTTTGGAGAGCTTGCCTAGAAGCCTTGTCTACTCAAGCTAATTTGTTTAAGAGGAAAATAGTGAAGCATCCAAAATGTCCCATCTGTTCTAACGAAGAAGAGACTGTTGTTCATGAAATATGGGAGGGTGAATTTGCTAAGGATGTTTGGTGTCAGTGCTAAAAAAGGCTCTAAAAAAGTCATTTCTTTCCAAGAATCTGTTGGAACTAGCAGAGGCAATGTCGAATATTATAGAAACTAAACTGTTCAATAAAGAGTTCAACCATCCTAATAAAGTAGTGAGTGCTGCTCAATAAACTTTGCAACTGCTATACGAAGTGGAGTAGAAGAATGATACCTCAGGGCCGAGTAGCAGTACTAAAACCATGTGGGAACTCCCTCTGAATTTTTACAATTAAACTGGAATGCAGATGTAGATAAGACTTATTCCAGAATTGGTATATGGGTTGTGGTGAGAGACTATGAAGGCAGGATTATTGCAACTATGAGAAAAAGAAAGAGCCTTTTTCCAGATCTTTTGTTGGCTGAAGCTTATGGGGCATTGCAAGCAACAACTTTTGGCTTGGAACTGAGAATAAGAAAGGTTATAATTGAAGATGACTTCCTTCAAATCATTCAGGCCTTGAAGAAGGATGATGCTGCTTGAACTAGTGCATGAATGTTTATGTCTGAAGCAAAGGAGAATCTAAAGAATTTTGTCAAATGGGATACTCTTCATATCAAAGAAATATCAATGTAATAGCACATGTCCTGGCAAAAGATGTTTTATTCATTTATGATGTAATTGTTACTATGGAAGAATATCCTCCATGTATTTCAAATTTTTTATAAAATGCAATAATACGTTGATTTGACAAAATCTTTACTTAGCAAAAATTTAACTCATGAAAAAACTAACACATCGTCTTGTAAAATTATTAAGTAATACTACTATGCTCCTTAATTTATATTACTCATTTTGCCCCTTAATGTGACATCACAATGTGATGCTACGTGGTTTATTAAAAAAATTAAAAACACAAACATATAAATGGTAAAGAGAATCTAGGGTTTTAGTCTTATTATTTTTGTATTGTTTTGAATATAAATTTTTTAAATTTGTTTATATTTTTTAATAAGTCATTTAACACCATATTTGTGGTGCCACGTCAAGGAGCAAAGTGGATGGTATGAATTAGGAGGCATAGTAACATTATTCAAAATTATTTTATAGGACTTATAAGTAGACCAAGTAATTTCTTTTCACGTTCTCCAATTAAAATTATGTTTACCTCTTCCACTTTACACTTCAAATTATCCAAACTATAGAGTCAAATTCTCTTAATAGTTGAAGAGTTAATAATATAGGATTCAATGTACAAAATTCATGATAAGGGATACAATCTATGTCTACAATCATATATAAACAAGTAAAATAAAGATTGCATTTCCAAGTATATATATTTCTATGATTGTAGTCACCTTGTTCTTTGTGTAAGGAAAATAATGTTAGATAACAATATAGAGAAAATATATTTGTAAGTCTTATTTTTTATACACCTAACACACTGTATCGCTAATGTGGAAGTTTTTTACATTAGCAATATTAAAAAATGATTGGTGCGCTAATTTTTTATTTAAGGAAAACTGTCATCATTCATTCATAAAAAAACTTACATCAATGAATGGATATATTATAGGATATTCTCGTATCAAACATGACACCATAAATCAAAATAATACATTTGGAGCTCCACTAGCACACGATTTTCTTTTGTGATTGATCTGATTTTCACTGCTGCTGATACTCTCTACAGACAAAACGTCCAAGAGACACCACTTTTTGCCTAAACAAAGACTCAACTTTACCATTCATAGAAGGAGATGACTAAACTTTTACAGACAAAAGTATGGGAGACAAACTCTTTTTTATTTTAATTAACAATAAGGAAACCAAAAGAGAAAACAATAAGATATATGCGACAAAGATGGATTATAGTTTAGACCAATTTCGGTAGATTTTGGAATCTGTGATGGCGCATGAAGGTAACACACTTTTCTCTTTTTAGTCACAAATGTCAGATCTGAAAGATCTAGTGGTAATGAATATGGTGATTTGTGTGGCGAGAAGAACCGCCAGAAGGGGTGGCACGTGAGAACCACAGCGTAATTTTTGTAAAACTATCACTTTCCTTTTAACGATTTGCGACCTAAGAGTCTACTTGTACCGCTCATGTCTCTTGAGAGTTGTCGGAAAGCTATAAATCTGTCTTTTACGGCATTGAAGGGAGCAAAATAAAACTAAAAAAAAATTACTTTGATAGACAAGGTGGGTGGATAAAGGAAGGAAGGAAATGAGAGGGAGAATGCATCCTCTTCCTCAGGCGAAAATTAGATATGGAGCCCTTGATTTTTAGGAGAGAAATGAGGAAGTAGAAGATATATGGTGTGTTAATTTTCTAAAATTATAATAGATTTCACTATAAATAAGCTCTGTTTGAAATTACAACGAGAGATTTAAAAAGTGTAATTATTGAATATAAAGTACTTAACTAATGAAATTTACCCGCTGGTAGTTTTGAAGTAAAGTACTTTCAAATCTAGAAAAAGTAAAAAATTACTTTTCAAAAAAAGCATCATGTATTTTTGTCAAACGCAGTGGACAGAATGTGGTCCTTATTTTAAATAAATATATGATGGATATAACTACCCTTATAATTTAAACATAATGACATGCTTTGCCCATCCCAGAAATTTCTGACTTCTCGTATCCTCCTCCCTTCAAATTTCTGCTGAGCACTCCTCCTCCCTTTAGAAGTCTTCAACAATGCGATCTCCTCCTTCTTTCAAGTCTCCAGATCTATAGGACCATGTGTTAGCTGCTTATGGGTTAGCTCCTCCCTTCAGAAGTCTCCAGATTTATAAACTCTTACGGGTTAGCTACCTACTCAGAGATTGAGTTCTATCATCACCAAAAAAGTTAGCTGGAGAAAGGTATAAACAAATTTCTGTTAATACCAGATTTTCGTCGAGCATTTTGATTTTATTAAGGTATTTCTGGATTTTTTTCTCTTCTAAAATCCAAAAGCTACTTAGACAAATTCGCCCATGTAATTATCTTTTTGTTACTTGGTTTCCCTCTCAAATATGATCTCCCTATAGACGTCCAAAATAAATCAATTGATTCTCACCATTTCTTATCCTACTAAAACTCTACCTCTCTTCATACTCTATTTATACGACACCCACGACTGAGTTCGGTGGTATTGCTATTCAGTTGTATTGTAAATTGTGTGCAGTGTGCAAAAAAATAAAAATAAAAAACCCTTATCTTCCATTCGGCGGTATTGAAAATTGTGTGGAGGGTGCACGCATTCGGTGGTATTGCCATTTGTGCAAAGTGAGCTGTAATCTTCCATTCACAGTGGGCTGGAAGCTAGGTATGTAGTGATTGATATTATTTATCATTTTTTTGTTATTTTTGTTTGGTTTGTGATTTTCATTTTGTAGGTTTTGTGCTGAGAATATTTTTGTTTGGTTTTCTCTAAAAATATGATCACTAGTTTGGTTTCCTTTGGGATTTTCTTGCTTGTTCTCGTAAACAATCCTAGAAGGCAGCGAATTATATTTCCTATTTGGATATAATGTTTAGAAGTATAACTGCCACTGGTGAGGGAGCTTGGGCTCCATCCTTTGGATTGAGTTTTGAAGATGCAATAAGATTTGATTAAGATAACAATGTATTGTTAGAGGTAGAGGAGATTGATGACTTGGATGTCGAACCTGATAATATTTAGGCTGATTTAGACACTCAGACGAAAGAACATAAACGGGTTAGCCTTGCAGTCCAGGATAGGAAAAGGAAAAAATGAATTCAAATATTTGATCAACATTTCACACACATTTGTGGTGTACTTAAAAAGTAGATTACAACATCATCCTTCGATAAATGTGGCTGTAGCGTTGATGAGGTTATGGCTGTTGTACGGGAGTTAGCTAAGGTAGAAATTGACTTAAGTTTTTTAGGGATGCAAGTGAGATACTCCTTACAAAATTACATAGAGAAATGCTTATTGCCCTAAAAGACCTAACATTTCAGATTGATTTTATTAAACGAATGAAAAATAAATCAAATAAAAAATGACTATCATGATCTTATTTTGGGGATTCGTTATTATTATTTTTTTCCACATGCTTTGTAATGAACTATTTTATAAGTTGTTAAGACTTAACTTTTTTTTATTATATTTTTTGGGTGAATTTTTTACAACATTTTTTTTTATTGATGCTTGTTCTTCAGCATTGTGTCTTTATTATTTGTTTTTTTTTTATCATATTGTTTTTTAATTTTTTTATAAAGATGGAGAATAATGGTTACAATATTGAAGATTACACAAGCGATGTTGATAATAACAAAGAAGAAGAAAAAGAGAATGATATTGACTTTATGCTAGCATTACAATTAATGGTGGCTTCTAAATATTACACATCATATATTTTAAAGGAACCTTGTAGGATATTTTAAAGGAACCTTGTAGGACCTCTCCGCATATAGGTCATAAGTTTGTTATGGAGATTCTAAATAATCATCATGATAGATGTCATCAACAATTTAGGATGGAAAAATATGTATTTCATATTTTATGCAAAGAGTTGAATGAAATATATAACTTAACTAGTACTCGAAACAAAGTTATTGAAGAAATGGTAGGAATGTTCTTGATTACATTAGGTCATGGGTTTGGGAATAGAATGGCGCAAGAAAGATTTCAACATTCGGGAGAGACTATTTGTAGGCATTTTAATAGTGTATTAATGGTTGTTTCATTAATGACAGTCGACATTATCAATCCTACTAATAAGGAGTTTAAGGATGTTCGAAAAAAATCCATGAAGATGAGCGATATTAACAATATTTTAAAGATTGTATTGGAGCTATTGATGGAACTTATATGCCAGATTTTATTTCTCCAACAAAGCAAATTCCATTTATTGGTAGAAAATGGATACCTACATAGAATATCATGGCAGTTTGTGATTTTCATATGTGCTTCACCTTTGTTTGGACTAGATGGGAAGGTACGACACATGGTACTCGTATTTTTATGGAAGCTATTCAGAATGAGGAATTGCACTTTCCACATCCACCTAGAGATTTGATAATAAGAATGACATTAATGAACTAAATAAGATAATAAAAAATTTTTTCATTAGTTTGGAATTATTATCATAAATTTTATGCATGTTAATATTATTTAATAGATGCTGGATATTCTCACATGAATAGATACATGGGGCCATATAGAAGGGAACGATATCATCTACCAGAATTTCATCGTGGTCCTCGATCAACGGGTATGCATGAAATATTTAATCATGTACATTCATCGCTCAAATGCACTGTTGAGAGAACATTTGGAGTTTGGAAAAAAAAAAAGATGGAAGATATTAGTTCATATGCCAAATTTTTCTTATGATAAGCAAGTTAAAATTATCGTGACATCTATGATTAATCAAAATTTTATTATAAATCATGCATTGAATGATATTGAGTTCAAGTCATACGATGATGACAATGATTATCTTCCTCCTGGAAGCATGGAGGATGAATAGGCAACAATAGAAGATTACTCAAGCATGTAACAATCAAAGATATCTAGTAAAAATGCTATGAATATTGAACTTAATTGTATTGCTCTTTCATTTATACATTGTGGAAGATTTTTTTTTTCATTATAATTAATAAAAATCCTATTAGACTATTTTCGTTGTCATTTGATTATAATATTTGATTTCTATCAAGGATATGCTCTTTTATGTCATTTCTCTTTCAAAAAGTGTTTTTTTAATTTGTTTTCAAACAAATATAATATGTTTAAAAATACTTTAGGCATACGGATTCCAAACAATAAATAGCTTTTTAATAGTAGAGCTTTTTACATTAAACTCTAAGCTATATAAGCTTTGCTTTAAGCTAAAATCAATATTTCCAACTACAATTCCAAATATACAAGTAGTGTATTAACACACCAGCCTATGTGTAGCAAAACTCATAAATATATTTATGAAAAATAATATTATTTATATTTACAATTTTACATATGTGATGATATGTGCTAAAACGTTAGCTTTCGAAATGGTAACAATTTTAAAATTCAAAATGTAAATTAAAAAATAAAAAATTGATAGAGTGGAGGTGGATACTAAATACATATAATATTGTGTAAAATTATACAACATGTTGTTGAAGAAAATTATGTGGATACAATAATTTAAAAAATAATGCAACTTTGAGGTGTTTAGAACACTATCCTTAAAGTGATAATTGCCCCTACTCGAAAGAGTTTTCTATCAGGTTACAAGCAATTTACTTCTAGTATACAACAAAGTCATCAACTACAAATAGCAATTCTCAAGTTTTTCTTTCAAAATTTCTCTACAAAATTGTAGAAGTGACTAAAAATATAGAAAAATAGAATATAAAAATTCGTGAGTTTTATCTTCTATTTATAAAGAATGAAGTGGTACTATGTGAAATATCACAACTATTAACTTGTAACTTTTTAACAAGCATTTATTTATTCAAAGGTCATAATGTTCCACTTAAAGAGTAAGGGATATGCTAGTGGTCTCGCGCCTTTCTTGGGGAAGTAAGGGTCTCGTTCCATTTTTCATTCTCTAGAATTCCATTTTCAATTAAATTGATTTTTTTTAAGCATTGCGCCTATCAAAGTGCCTACACGGCCATGTGCAATCACCCAAGTGTTGTGACTATTTGGCCCGTGTGCAAGGCTTGGCTAGGTCAAGCATAGGACTGTTCAATTGGGTTTCAATCCAGAAATCCGTGTACACCCAGATCGGAACCTGGGTTTCAAATCGAGGCCGAAACCCGGACCAGGTTAGCCGAATCCTGTTTTTTAAAAACCTGGATTCCGGGTTCCGGGTTGAACCCCCTTTTTTTTTTAAGGCCTACAGCTTGGATAAACAGAGAATTAAAACATACATGTTCTGGTCATTCTACTTTTATTCCCTTGAACAAATCAAACTCACTCAAACTTTCTTAATCAATGATAGGGGTACAGGTTTTATGCTTAATTGGTATTAGCACACCTCCTTGATAAAACTATGAAAGAATCATTTTAAAATTTGCCTTTTTTTTTTAATGGTCTGAACCAAAAAAATGAGGAAATATTAATATTTTTTCACCACTTCAATGATTTTATCTTGTCAACCCTGTTTTAAATGAATGGTTTCGAGTACCAACTCTTAAAAATAAAATCTAGCATACTAACCGATCAAAAAAGCTACATTTAAATGCAAACAAATTCCTAAAAAATATAAGAAAGATTGAAGAAAGAAAATTCAGCAGCACTGTGGACTTCAATTATCTTCCCCATCAGTTTCAGCTTATATAAAATATACTCAGCAACACTGTGGAAAAAAAAAGATGCAATGAAATAAATAAATGGTATCTTAGTTATGCACACAAAATTAGTCCAAAAAAGACCTATTTGAAAACTGAAAAACAAAAATAGATTCTGATACAGATTTTATACAAACAAGAAAACAGATGTAAGCATTAGAAAGCACATTATACATTCAGTGTTCATTTAAAAAAATAGATCATATCATCCTTTGTTTTGATAAAATCCACTTGGCATATCCAAATGCATAGCACATTGTTTTGAATTCAAGTTCCTATAAAACATTGATATTTGTACATATCCAAATATCGTCTTCAGCCCAACAAAACCAACATCTTCTAATCAGTTATTGGAGTATTGATTTCATTGAAGGCTACATCTTATATTGTGCATATTTTTAGAAAACCGAGAAGCAAACTAATCTAGTTGTATCTAAACCCAAAGTCTTAAAGCTATCGATTCTAAACACCCTCTACATAAGCAGTAACATGACCTGTTTCAAAGGTGACATAATGTTTTGTCATAAAGATTGCAAGAAACCCATTTTCTCATAGAAAGATAATAATTTTTGATTTATTTTAAATAGATAATATTCATTTACCTATTTTTACAACTAGAAAGGGTCTACTTTTTTTTTATAAGAAAAAATAGGTATTTATATAATTTGAACAGTCAAAATTAGCCCCAATACAAAGACATTCACATGTAGACACTACCTTCTAAATAATTATGCATATAGACAAGTATCTAAGTCTTTGTTTGTAAGATGTGAACATAAAAAACAAATTCATCAATGAAATCACCAGCTCCATCCCATGTGATCTTTAAAGAATATTTGAATATTCTCTAAAACAATATTTGACCAAAACAGAGCATTTGATAAGTTACTCGAAGCTCCCTACGCACTTTGTCCACTAATTCATTTAAAAGACGCTATAAACTTTTACCTCTGGTTAATGGTACGCTAAAAGAACATACTCCTCCAAAGATAGAAGAAACAGGAAAAATAATAGTTAGCTCGTGTGGACCCTGATAAGTGTCCTATAGTTGTGGGAAGAATTTTTTCTTGTCTTTGTGAAACTGAGGATAAACCGACAGCCCACCCTCTGTTCAAGTTTAAGATGCATGTCATGCATTTACCGATCAAATATTTTCCACACTATTTTTAATAATAATAACAACAGTTCTCAATAAATTCATTCACAAAAAACTAAAAAAGAACCACCAAAGAACCCCCAATGAAATCTCTTAATTAACCAAACTGCAAATCATACTAGTGTTACGAAAACCACAAAATAAAACAGCTTTCCAAACAACTGTAGTAGGATTTATGCATGTGCCTGTCCATCAACGGGGAGGAAGAGAAAATAAATTAAGATCTAAGAATAGTAGGGTTTCAGCACTTAATAGTCCAACATCTTCCCTAACTCAAAACTCAAAACTCAAGTATATCGTGAAATACCGAAATTTCACTCACCTGGTCGCGGACTGGGACCCTGACAACGCGAGAGAGAAAGAACCAGATGGAGACGACGTAGTGATGGAGTGAAAATCAATACATGATGATGGAGCAAGAGCGACAGAGAGCCAAAAGCAAATAGTAGACCAGAGGTGAGAGTGTGATTTGCGATAGAGTTTTTTTTTTTGGGGGGGGGAGGGGGGTGGGGAGGGGGAAAGTGGAGTTGCGGCTAGGGCATTTGGATGCCCATGTTAATAAACTCATTTTGTTAATAAATCCGGGTACCGAATTTTAAAATTGGTACTCGTGTGTTTAAACCGCATCCGAGCCAGATGGGCCCAGAGTTGAATATGCGGGTTTCGGACCGGATGCATCCGGTCCGAAACCCGTAACCAGAAACCCGGTTATCCAACAGTCCTAGTCAAGCATTGTGTCTACACTTGTTGAGTTTCAAACTCCTACCTTTTATTTAAAACAACACATCATTACCACTAAACCAATACATCTCTTTGAGATGATAGTTCACTAAAATAAATAATAATCACATTTAATAAATTCACATATTTAATATTACAATCTATAAAAAATATAACACATGTAGCACTACTCTATATTTATTGTTAACTAGCTTTCTCTTTGCTTGGTGAAGTTGAGTAGAAATTAGGCCAACCTAGTAACCTTCCTAACAAAACAACAACCAAAAACTGTAAATTCTGTGTTAATGATTTTCTTTTTAATTCCAAGCTTCACTATTAAACTCAAATGTAAAAGATTTTACCGTGTTAGGTTCTTTTAGTTTTCACATCCAAATTCGAACTTGTTGCTAAGCATTGTAAATATAAAAGATAATAAATAATTAAATTTAAAAATAATAAATTCCAAGGTAACAAAAAGAACAAGTTTTCATTCTCTTCACCTAATTAATTAATTAAATTAAATATTCTTGGCACCTTTCTTTTTGCTGACCGATACTTGGAAAATTATGCACCAAAAAAACAAAAAAAACTTTCTTTCTGCACTTTGGAAACTTCTTTGCCAATACTTTAATATTTCATCAATTTCTTTCTTGAAATTTCAACAAATTCATGATAATTCAATAAATTAACTCTAAAGAATTTTCTCCAAATTACCTCAGAATAAATTAATCACTACTTCATTTAAATGCCATCAGGAAAAAGAACCACAAAACCAGGCTACACATGTGAGAATTATTTAATGGAAAATGATATAGTCACCGTTGGGAGATAGCTGGAAGCTATCTCTCACTTTATTTTATTTTAAAATTTTTTTTTCCTTCGTGATTAATGAAGTATTTCTTAATGATGTGAATTTAAAAAAATAATTTAAAAAGTGTTAAAAAATTACATGTAAAAAAAAACTCACTTATACCTAATGGTAGCTCCCAATGGGTGTTGGGAGCGGTGGACATAGCACGGTCTTTATTTTTATTTAATTTTTTTTTTACTTCATGATTAATGAAATATTTTTTAATGATGTTGTGAATTTTAAAAAAATATTAAAAAGTGTTAAAAAATTACATGTAAAAAAAAACTTACTTATACCTAATGGTAGCTCCCAATGGGTGCTGGGAGCGGTGAACATAGCACGGTCTTTATTTAATTAATGTCGGGATAATCTTGGATTTAGTTGTTCGAAAATTTAGGCCTGGTTTGGATAACAAGAGCCTTCAATCTCATCTCAATATCTAAACATAAAAAACATAAATATTTTTTATTTTAAATTTTCAAATTTTTTATATAATTATGATATAATCAATGCAACTTTCACAAACTTTTAAATAAAACATAAAAAAGCATTTCAACTATTTCATATATCAAAATAGAAATTATATTAAAAAGTTCTATTCTAACAATATTTTGACTTAATATTTTTATTTAATTTTCTCTCTCTATTTTCTTCAAATTCCATAAAACATATCAACTCAAACCATTTCACTACTATTCATAAATCATTCTACTATTCTTTACAAATAATCTCATTCCATTCCACTATCCAGATAAGGCTTTAGGCCTTATTTGGATAGCAAAGTCTTCCAAACTTATCTTATTTCATCACCTCATCTCAATATCCAAACACCACAAACACAAATATTTTTTAATTTTAAATTTTTAACTTTTTTATTTAATAATTAACTAATCATGATAATTTTTCCAAACTTCTAAACAAAATATAAAAAATAATTCAACATTTCTAAATATCAAAATAAGAATTATATTAAAAAATTATATTATAATAATATTTTAACTTTATAATATTTTTATTCAAATTTTTATCTATCAATTTTCAAAATCTCATAAAATATATTAACTCAAACTATTTTATTATTTTAACAGATCATTTCATCTCATCTCATTATCCAAACAAAGAATTTGGAACATCAATATGTAGACTACATAATTTCATTAATTCCTAGTAAAATAAATAATTTCCGTGGAGAGGAAAAATTCAAGATATAGGATTTTTCTTTTAAAATATATTTATGCAGTTTTTCTCCTTTCTTTTTGGCCGAAAATTCAACTCATTAATGTTATGTTTTTATGGAAAGTTCTAATCGTGAATTATTCTTGTTTTGACATTTCTAATTTCAAGGATTTGAGGCCCTGAGAGCAGAAGGCTTAAGAAACTTTCTAGGACTAGCTAGATGCGCCCCCCCCCCCCCCCCCTCTCTTCAAAGCCACGACATTCTACTGCATGCAATATTGACTCATCTCTCCGTCATGGTATACAGCCGATTCTTCGAATAGAAAATTTAGATTTGAATTTATTTTTTATAAAAATTAAATGAGTCAAATTTAACATTTTATTTTTTCCTTTTCATTTTTTTTTCTCATAGGAATCCTTCTATGTGCTATAAATTTTTAGTTTAAATAGTAAAATAAGATGAAATGAGTTAAAATAATTTATGAATATTAATAAGATTGTGAGTTGAGATGAGATGAGATAGTTTTTAAAAATTATATGTTTAGATTAGGAACTGAGATGAGATGAAATGATTTTGGATTAGGAAATAATTGTAAAATAAATATTTAGATAAAAGAGTCATACGAGTTGGTTTCATCTCATCTTTGAAACCAAACGGCTCGATTTTTTTACTTGTAAGTTGATAAATATAATTTTACACACTATTTACATAATAAAATTTGATTCATATAAATAATAAAAATATTGAATTAAGAATATTTTTAATTTAATATATTAATAATGCGGAAAGATATGTAAAAAGATTTTTACAAATCTTCATATAAATTAAAAAAAAAATTATGCATAGGAACACAGATTCTTTATTAGATAATGTTGATATTTAATTAATGATCTTACAATCTAATAGTATTTATTTATTGAAGATATTCAGAGATAGGATTCTCATACAAAGAAAAAAAATAATTAAAGTTAGCCATGTAAAAACCTCATTAAATTAAAATTATTTATTAGATAGTTGACTTGTATGCGTAGGTCTCCCGCATAATTTGTCATTCATTCTCTCATCTTATTTAATATTTAAATATCACAAATATAAATTATTTTTAATTTTTAATTTTTTAATTTAATTATTATAATTTTCTCAAATTTCGAAACAAAATATAAAAAATAATTTTTTAAATTTTAACATAAAATTAATATTTTAACAATATTTTAACTTTATAATATTTTTATTCAACTTTTTTTCTCTCATTTCTCAAAATTTTATAAACATTTAACTCAAATTATTTCATTACTATTCACAAAATATTTTATAACTAATCACAAATCATCTCGTTTCACTATCCAAACCAAGCCAGAGTATCTAAAGATTTCATATTTAAATACATAATTAGGAAAATTTGTATCATTAAGATTAAAACTTTCCTGATTCATCATAAATAATCAGACAATACATTGTATTTCTAGATGAATACATTTCTTTATACACTCCTCTGTTATGTCTTCAATCATCTGTCCATACCAATACCAATTCTCTTCTTGGTGTTGTACATCTTTAACAATTAAGAGAGTATTCCCTTCAAATATAAGATAATGATCTAAACCAATTTCCAAGCATAGCACCATAGCCCTCCATAAGGCATGAGTTCCAACAATTACAGATTGAGAAACATACTGTTGAGGCATAGATATAGATGCTATTAATTCACCATCAACTTCTCTAATGACAATTCTAGCTCCCATTTTCAAATTTTCCCCTTCTAGAGCAGTATCCCAGAACCTAATGCACTAGCCATTTCCTCCAATATTATAAAAACCATCTTCTCTACAAATCCATTTTTGAACCGTGTTCAAAGAATCAGCCCATACATTAGACGCAGCCACATAGCTCCATAAGGCATGACAACTAGTCTCCTCAATCTGTTCACAAATTGGACAAAGAGAGTTATCAATAATTTTTCTTTTAAACAAGTTACACTTTGTCGGAAGAACTTCACTGACAACTTTCAAGATAAAGACTTTAATAGAATCTGGAACATTCAATTCCCATATTTTCTTCCACCCCACCATATCTCTTTTGTTGTTAGACAGTTCCCCTTCCATTGCTTGCTTCATATCAACTGCTAGATAATAAGCACTTCTCACCAAGAATGAACCTTTCTTATTAGGACCCAAAACCAATTTATCTTCATACACCTTCATCCACAACTTCTTTGCTAAGATATCAATCCCAACATCCTCCAGATCTGTCTATCAACACATCCATTGTTGTTTCTCTTGTAAAAATCTGCACAAGAGATTGAACTTCAAAAGAACAAGGAGTTGGTAACCATTTATCTCCCCATATACCCTTCATCTCGTACCCTCACTAATCAGATTTCTTGAACCCATATACTTCTCCAAATCTGTGAAGGGTTTCCACCAAGTTTAGCTGTCAAAATACAGCTATGTCTATGGTATTTTTCCTTCATAATCTTAGCTGCATAAGAATTAGGATTAGTAAATGATCTCCAAAATTGCTTGGCTACTTCAAACTCTCAATATCTCTTAATCTCATCCCTCCTACACCTTTTGAAGTACCCATGTCACTCCACTTCTTTCACTGGATTTTCCTGTCTTGTTTTATATGTCTCCACCAGAACATGACTATAAGAGCCAAAATATCCTCGCATTTTGGAAGCTTAGAGCACTAGTAGTGAACTAGGCATAGTTAAATTTTGGCCAAATTTTAAGTAGTTTACTTAAAAAACATCTACATCAAACTAGGTTAATGTGTAGTAATTTTGACCATCATGGTTTAGGCTGGCCAAATCTAGCCAGCCCATATCCCTGGCCGAATAATTTTGTGGCCACAAAATATTTTTTTTTGCCAGAATAACCATGATTTCATTGTCCGGCATGTTCTAAACTTTTTTTCTTTTTCTTGTTTTTTGTGGGCATGTTCTTCACTTTCCTGCGTCCTTAGTTTCTGTCTCCATTAGTTTCCTTAGTTTCTGTCTCCGTTAGTTCAAACTGATCACAATGCTAGATTATGAATATCCCTCCGCGATTTGATGCGTTACTGATGATTTGATTAATGGTATTATCCCTTTTTTTATTGCAAGCTTCATCCCTGTCGTACGCTCAATTCCTTCCAGTGATTCTCGATTCTTCATTCCAGAAGCTCAATTTCCTTTGCAAATTAAAAGGGAACTTGAAAGACTTTTAGCCCTGTCAGTCTTCTATTTACAGAATATGCCACTTCAACGCTTCTTGCCATTCAGAATAATCTGGAATTATTGTTTTTGTTTTAGACTTAACTTGAACGTTGAGTTGAATTGAATTGAATTGAGATAAATATTTTGTGAATAATGTTGAACTAAAATCATTCAATAAGTTTGGTGAAATATGAGTTTAAGTATATTTAAATGTTAAAATAAATTTAAATATTTATAAAAAATTAAAAAGGAAATAGATTCGACCATTATTTTATAACGTGTAATTTGTCCGGAGGTTGACCGGCATATTCTCAATTGACCCACCTGATACAGCAAAAAAAAAAAATTGTGATTCATGTGCACTGCATCATCCGAAATAGTAAAAAGCCATCGTTTTTGTTTTTTTCATTAATAAAGTAGCCACTTGGAATACAACCAGACGTTCACACTTTCTCTTTTACCGTGCAAACATATTCACAATTTTCCCTTCTTTCGAGTTTTTTCCATACTACTTTTTCTTTAAATTTTTTTTATCCATTTCATTTCATTTGATTTGTTTTTTCGTATTACTATTTCATTATTTTCTACACTTTTTACTTCATATAATATATTATTTCTTATTTATTATTTGAGTTAAATAAGTAACTCCAAATACCATTATTTTTCTTAATTTTTATTTGATTATATAAAATATAATTTGTTTTTTTAAAATTATTTAAAAATAACAAAATTAATAACTAATATCACGTTATTATTTAAATGAGTCAATGCATGTAAAAACTGATTTTCCACTACATTTTGTATGTAAATTTTTTCAATAGAAATTATAAAAAAAGATTGCAATACTATGCTAGCAATTAGGTGTTTCTTTATTGCTGGTTAGTTTACTAGCCATTTGCCAATGCAAGTCTAAATTGGAAACAAATGTGAGAAAAAATAGTTGCATTAGTTTAGCTAAATCTCTCAGGTTTGAGATTTATGTTACAATATTTGTTAGCTGCTCTCCAAGTCTTGTGAGATCCTGTTCTGGGATCAAAGCATATTTTATTATTTCTCTTTCCTCCCGTTACCTCTTTCCCTCGTTTATACTCTTTCTCCGTCCGAAGCCTCCCCATTTCCTCTTTCTCTTATTTCTTTCTCCAGACTCCATTTTCTCGTCTTCGACCCAGCTAATTTGTCTTATCTCCGTCGTTCTTTTCTTCTTCAACCCGCAAGACCCATTCTCACTGTCTCGCTCTTCTTCAACCCCATTCTCACATACGTGCCTCGCTCATCTTCAACCCATAAGCATCCCCTTCTCTCCGGTGGTCGTCTTCTTTGTCGTCGTCTAGTTTTTCTCGTAAGTCTCTCTATCTTGCTCTTCTCTCCCTCTTCTATGTGCATTCTCTGTGCCATCGTCTTCTTCACTCTTCTCTCCCACTTCTCGAATTCTCATTTTCTGGTTTATTGAATGATTAAATCACCATGTGTTTTGCGATTCTAAGGTTGAACACTGGTCTCGTTCTCGATTATCACAGGTAAATTGATTCTCTCTTTGTTGTCTCCAACTCAGAAGACTTAGGGTTCCAGTTACCCTCTCAACCGTTACAGTAAGTATTTTTCGTGCTATCGATATATACAATCGTTTCTCACTCTCGTTTTTGGATGAATACAGATTGTGTAATTGTTTTGGAATTTTCTTTTTTAAATTTTTGGAGCTTTGGTTTTTAAGTTTTGGTTGATGGAAGAATTCAGCTTGTTGCAGTTGATTAATTTATTTCTATACATCATGCTCTCCTCTCTGTTTTGCTTGCTGTTCTATACTTTACTTTCTTCGGTTTTCGTTTTGACTTTGGCTATATTCAAGTATTGTCTCAAAGCTCAAAGATCTATCACTAAATCTAGGATAATTGTGTTGTGTCATCCTGGCCTATATATTGAATGGAATATTCGGATTGAACCAAATAATCATACATCCACGACACAATTAATCCATGAACATGAAGTACCACCCAAAGCTAGTGGCACATTGTTGGGAAGTATTCTTTTCCAATGTGTTCAAAGTTCTTTGTTTACAAACTTTGCAAGATTATACTTCTAAATTGTCTAAAGGATTATAAAATCAAGTCATATGAAGTAGCACTATGAGCAAAAGACAGCTCATGAACAATGGAGATCATGACCTACTCCAAATTTATGTAGTTAATTTATATATAATCAAACTAGATTGAAGTGATGATTAAACTAGTTTGTTAATTCTTTACCATAGATGGGTAAAACTGATATTATCTATGATGGGCATAGATTTGGGAATTGAGATGCAGGAAACTTTGTAATGTATTTTTCTACTGTTTATGATGTTTTCTTCCTTCATGCAATGTTTAATGAATTGCATAAAAAAATCCAATTAATTTGTAAAAATAAAGCACTGAGCTATTTACAATTAAAATATAAAATCACTAAGTTGTAAGCAAATGACAAACAGAGTAGAAGCCTTAAAGATGGCATCAGAGTTGTTGATGAAGCCTTAAAGAACAGAGCTACAAGCTGCTTGTTTTTTTCTTCAAGTTGCTTCATGTTTGCTTTGTTCTATGCATTCACAACCAAGTTAACACATTATTTATATACATATATATGCCAGTGTGAGTCGTGACAGTTAGTATTGAAAATTAAGTCATGGTGTCTTCACTAAGAATGTACTGGTTTGTACTGTTTTTAGTGCAAATAGAGTTCAAGTGCACTCCTATGAAATGTTGATATTGAAATGTAATGTGAATCTACTGTTGGTTTATGAGATGGTGGTTTATTGAAATGTTGATACTGAAATGTAATGACTAAATCAGCACTGAATCTACTAAAATGTGGCATGACCTGGTTTATGAGTTGGGCAGAAACTTGTTGGTTTATGACCTGTTTTGTACTGGTTTGATACTGAAATGTGAAAGAGTTACTGGTTTGATTTCATTGTCCATTTTGAATTTCTTTAATCCACTCACATGTTCTTGCTGTCATGTTGAATTGGTTGTCTCATCTTCTTCACATTAAAGACTCACGTTGCTTCACTGTGAAGTTGCTAAGGTCTTGGGGACAACAATTTTCCAACTTCTTGGGATGGAATGGGTGATGCCATTTCAACTGATGCAAAGTCTTGCTTTGTTATTATTATTATTATCTATGTGAATTGTGATGTAGAAATATGTGGCATGAGTTTTCGGTCTTAGATGAGGAAGAAAGTTTTAAAATGACTTTTCCTGCTAAGGTCTTGAGAAATTAATGATCACATTAGTCACTTTGACAGTTTTAAGAGTGTAAGTAGATGAGTTCAATGTAATCTTGTAACAGAAGAGCATATCTGTTATGTCCCTTTTGAATTGCATATATGTTTTGTTCTTTATGAACATTTTCTTTGTGCCAAGATTGTGCTTCCATTTTGAGTACTCAAGAAAGGACAAATTATGAGTTTTCATTCTTTGATATTTATGCAAAAAGAATAGCTTCTCAGTGCTTATGTCGGTGCCAGCTATGGAGATTTTATATGGTTCAGTGATAATTAAATATGCGGAGATATATACACACTGAACATATATATACTACAAGTTTTATTTGTTCTAAAACTTGTGTGACTGCAAGGATGAGGTATAAAACCTGACTACTAGTTGCATATTACCTAATAGAGATTTTACAAAAAAAAAAAAAAATATATTAATATATAATAAATAAATAAATTATTAAAATATATAATATTATATTATTATTTTGACTTTAAGATAGCTAGTCTAATATGGATCACCCTCTTCAAAAGCTTTGACTATAGCTAAAATTTCAAATTCTAGTCATAATTTAGACTTGGCAATACTCTTAGCCCTTATCTCCTGTGTTGAAGCTATAGATTATGGGGGACTACCGGAGACAATTCTTGTTAAAATTTGCTTTCAGATTTTAATTGGGTTCCTTAGATGTGTGTAATTTCTTTCGTCGCGTGAAGCTGCTTGAAATCTTGTGCAGTTTTTGGGGAAAGGGTTTTGTTGGTTACATACGGATTGGGGAAGAAGAAGCCACGAAAGAGAGAGGGAGAGATGGAGGAGATGAAGTTAACAGGAAAAAAAAAATTTCAAAAGAGAAGAAAAGTTAGGAATCTCTGTGTTTTGTCAGTAGAGTTACATCGAAATACAATAAACTCACTTGTGTTTTACACGGATTCAACTCAACTTTTTGTTTAAATAGTTGAACAGATTCAAAAGTAGACTGCACTAAAAATAGTTGAGAACAGTCATGGAACCAAACAGGACCTTTGGTCAGAAAGCATGTTCTATTTCTCGTAGATATTTCCAAAAGAATGCCCTCCAAATCCTTGTCGTGCAGTTCCACCTTTTAAAGCTTTTGGAGAGTCTCTTTGTACAGTGACTTTACGGCCCTTCCTAATCTTATCTTTTAAGTAGCAATCGTCTTTTGGGCATGCAGCCTTCGATAAAAGCATATTCAAACCCCCTTATGTGTATTACTAGAATTACGCATAAATGACGCAATCAGACTTTTAGCAACTACCACAAAATTTCCTTTGAGAGTCAAAGACTCGTTAAATTCATTTTTAAAATTTAATAAAAAATATAAATTTTTCATAAATCTAAAACCTTCTTACCTATAATTTCACATTAGATTAGTCATTATATTCATAAAAATAATAATATAATACTATTTTTTTAATAATAATATTTTTAATTTTTTTTTCTTCATATTTTATAATTATACTAACCATATGGACATTAATAGTTTAATTTAGTACTTAAATAATTGATTCCCAACTAATTTAAAATAAAATAAAACAAAACCATTGCCTATTAAAATTAGAATAAAATATTAATTTTAAGGTGAAATAGTAGACCTTCAAATTTGAAGGAAGAACAACAAATACTGTAGCTCAAAACTTCTCAAATGCCCTTTTGATGAATCTAATGTAGATTCATTTTAAGTAAATTTATCAAAATTTAAATATGCATTGGCTTTTGATGAAACCAATACTAGTGCTCTTATTCCACTGACTTGTAGCACTTATTCGGAAACTACAATGAAGTTTTAAATGTTACATGCATGTTATTTAAACATGTCAGTATGTTTATTTCATAGTCTTCTTGTATTAATTGAGGTCTATTTTTACTTGCACGAAAACATGAAATATGTATGGGTTTTTAATTATATTATCATGTATAAATGTTAAAATCAAATTATTATAGTGAATCGAATTAATTATATTTTTACGCCATAAATGTGATTAAGTCTATTTTATGAAATGAGCTTCACTATTAAATTATAAAGAATATATTTTTCCTACTAAATTATATTTTGAAAGGGAAAATATGTTATTGATATATGAATAATTTAAGATTTAAGCATTTTTTTTTATAGATTTTATATTAACCAGAATGTTATTTGATTAGTTTCCACCTTGTGATTTTAATTAAGTAAAATATTAGAACACATTTTCTTATACAAATTTAGTGACGTTTAATACTTCATATAGGTGGCGAGTTTCAAAGTGAAATCCAGGAAGCAGTACAATGAAGTAAGTAATTTAATCATAAATTATGATCATCACATGTTAGCTTATATAGATTATTATTAAAGCCAATTATTGATAACCTCTTTTATGTACCACATATGTCACGTTTGATGCAAACATGTCATTTAGCATAGTATACGATCATGTCATTCTGCATCATGTTTAATTTCAAAAATTTTAATTATGTATAAATTATGTCATACGTCTCATGTGCATAAGATACGTGAGTTTTTATGATCAAGTTACGTAAGCTTTATATGATCAAGTGTGAGATAAGATAAGTTTTATATGATGACCATTTAGATGCATTGGGTGGATGTGCAAGCCACAGACCTAAGCGTGATTCACCATAGTATGTCAAAATAGTATTAGTGGTTCCCCTTGTGGCCACATGATGTGGGATCGGTGCACAACCTCGCATACATGGTTAAGTGTGCTGGCCAGTATGATACGTAACATAAGTAAGGTAATTTAAAATAAGTCATGCATGACATGAGCATACGTATGATTGAGCATGAACTTAAATTTCCTGCATGAAATGCTTTATGAAAAATCCTATATTTATTATGTTTATGTTATAATGGATTTCTTACCGAGTGTTCGATTTATTTTAGTTTTTATTTTTATGTTTTTAACCACCCAGGTGAGGATGATGACAACGAGCAGTCGGGCCAACCAATTAAATCTCAGCCATTCTAGAATAAATTGTTTAATGACTTCAATTTTATTCAGTTATTTTATTTATTATCGTTGGAAACATGATTATTTATTTAAACAAAATTTATGAAATAAATGATTATTTTTTTTTCAAACATGAAATCTCTTGTTGAACTATATTTTATGAAATTTACGTAACACTCATAGCCTAGGGGAAGGGGGTGTTACATTGTATGAGATAGAAAGTGGTCTTTCCAATTATTTATCACCTCCCATACTCTTTCTTTTATCTCCAAAAGAGATTTATATTTGAATCTTCTTATCACTGTTGGAAGTTCTAAGTATTTCTCATAATTCCCATAAACCCTTGCTCCAATCTCTTGTACTAACATATCTCGTAGCTAGACTGGTATTGAAGTTGAAAAAAATAGTTGTCTTCTGCTTGTTTAATTTCTGTCCAAATGCTTGTTCATAACTATTCAATGTGTGTTACACATATTTCCACTCTGGCACGTTGGATTTACAAAATATTATGCAATCATCTGCAAACATTAGATGGTTGATCATTGTTCCCCCTCTTGCCATTGAAATCCCAATGATAGCATCGATACTTTCGGCATTATAGATCATAGAACTAAATCCAGCAGCACATAAAAGAAATATCTTACTTATATAATAATCAAAGATACATTTACTTAAATTAATTGTAAGATTTGATTTGTAAGATTTAAAATTTAAAATTTATTTTTTTAAATCAAATTAAAATAATGTTACTTGGCTATTTAAAATTTACCACTCATATATGGCATGGCTATTTGGATTGAGAAGTTGTCTCATTTCATCATTACAATTTTTTCAAATTCAAATTCAATATTTTTTAAATATCAAAACAATAATAATAATATTTTATTTAACTTTAATATTTTATTTAAAATCATTCCATCCCTAAATTCAAACCATTAGACTTTCAATTTTTATCACTTTATATTTTTCTACTCTCTTTTGATTTGAATATATATATATTTTTTTATATTTTTAATAAATCAGGTGACACTATGAGATCGTGGGATGTCGAGAGAGCAATCTTAGGGTAAAAATCTTATATGAGTCAATAACAATACTCATCAAATTAGGTAGTTTCTAATTTTCAAGTCATTTGTAAGTTGTCTCCGTTTGATAGTCGCAATGGCAATGGCAATGGCAATGGCAAGCTAGAGATTTGCGTGGACGTGGGGTGCACACCTCAACACTGACTTCCCATTATTTCTTGCAATCATCCGACAACCGACAGGCAAACACCAAAAAAAAAAAGAAAAAAAAAAAGAAAAAGAAAAAGAAAAATGCAGCGAATCCAAAGTCAGTGATCCAGTCATCCCACTCTCTCCGGTCCACGTGACACCGCGTTTTCCTTCTCTCTTCCGACGGCGTTTACCAGTCTCTCTCTTCAACCATTTCGCCACTGTTTCTTTTTGGTTTCCCTTCTTCTTTTCTTTCTCCTCCTCTCTCCCAAATTAAACTCTTTCTCGCCTTTCCTCTTTGAACTTTATCGATAAAGTCACAGAATTGTATGATCGATTCCCTATTTTTGGGTTCGGCTTAGTTTTTTCGTGAAGGAGGGAGAGAATACACGGACACGTTTCTGGCAATTTTCGCGCTTTTCTTACCAACAAAACCTAGGCGGTGTGCCGTCGATGGGCTTAGCTCCACATGCATCACCTACCTCGATTTTTCAGTCATAGAAAGGTAGCCGGAGCCATGGATCGGAGGGGGAATCCGAGGAAACCAAGGCTCGACCGCCGTAATGCTTTAAAGTACACAGACTACGACGCTGCTTCCTCGTCTTCCTCACTCGAAGGCTCTACGTCGTCTTCTCTCCACACTAGATCTCTCGACTTAGCGGAATGTACGAGCTTCAGAGTGGAAGGAAACGACGGCGATATCGATGCAATATGCCGGAGGTTGGGGCTATCCGGGCCCGAAGAATTTGAGATACCCGCGGTGGAGTGGGATGCGCTAAAGATCCGTTCTTCTTCGGATGTTCTACCTAGGTGGGGAGCTCTCGAGTTGGAGAGTCCGAAAAGAGAGGAAGTGAAATTCACGGCGGAAAGTGAAGCTGTAGCTGAATTGCGTGTGAGAGTTGTGGATGGTGCTAGAATTGGGGATGTAGCTGAGATGACTCGGGCAGATCCCGCCGAGTTAAATGGATGTCCTTTAAGCGGCGGTTGTGACAGTGTTGGTGGCGGAAATGGAATTAAAGGAATTCGGCCGCCACCGGTCCTTAAGCCGCCGCCTGCAATGAGGCTTCCGGTCATCGATGATGCGTGCTCTACTTGGGACCTTTTGAAGGACTTTGCGCCGGAAGCCGAGAAAGGTCTTTCGGGAAATTTCCGTGGTGGGTATAGTTCTTCCGATGAAGAAGTCGAGAAGGATGAAGAAGAGGAAGAAGTAGTTGAGGTGGAAAGGGAAAAGGGAGAGGTGGAGAATGTGATAAGCATTGGGGAGATGGCTGCGCTGTCGGAGTCGTGTTCGTTTACCACGTCGAATGATGACGATTGTTCTAGCAGTAGCACGGACCGTATGTCGAATATTTCTCCAAATGGGAGAATTAGGCCTTGTATCACGTGTTGGGAAAAGGGTGAGCTTCTGGGACGCGGGTCTTTTGGATCAGTGTATGAAGGAATCTCTCAGTAAGTTTTCTGCCATAATACATTATTAGCAATGGTGTAAATTTTCCTTCTTCTTTATTGGGGTGGGGAGGGGTTTCATAGAGTTGAAATGCCTCGCAGCAAGTATTTTATTAGTATTCTAGCTCAAATTCCACCACTTCTCCTCCTTTAAAATTGGCGAGGAGGTGAAGAAGTGGGTTCAGGAGCTATTGAATTTGGTGTGTGTGGGTAACTTAGCAGTCCAAAAAGTATTGATGCTTTCCTAATTGTTAAAGAGTAAGGCTAATATCAGAGCAACCTATCTATGGGTTTTACCTTAATTCCGGTTAAGGAATTATCTTTTTGCAACCCTAACAGTTAGAGATCCACAATAACGTTAAAAAAAATGATTTTTTTACTTCCTAGATGGGCGTCTTTCTTGTATACATCCTATGTAATTGGATTGTGCCTTTGCACTATGAGATGAAATTCCTGTTACTTATAAAAAAGATGATTAGATTCAAAGAAGTTACAGACAACTTAGTTTTGAATTTCTAATTCTCTGGCAAGTCACGGTCCAAAACTTTTATATTCTTCCATTCTTACGACCTCAAATCAGGCCTTTAGCCTTACCTATCAAAACTGTAGAATCTCATGTATTTTCCTGCACATTTAATAAACAAATAATCCATCAAAATAAGCCATAAAATGCCTAAATTTGCTGCTGCTACATATTTGTTTTTTGATCGAGTACAAAGGGTAGGAGGGGGCAACCAGATGTGCCTTCCCTACCTGAACATGTCCATAGTAGCACCCTACTTGTCGGGGAACTGGATAGGAGGGGCCTAGATGGCGAGAAGCTGCAGGTGCTCCTCCAACTCGGGTTTAAGCTATGGTTTAGACCCCAGCCCCATTAGGGACTTTAATGAATTCTGCAACTTGTCATCCGGCGTTCCACCCCCTTTTCACCCCTTAAATTCAATCTTTCTGTGCTGCGTTCAAACTGCAAACCCTTAACATTTCTTTCCACAATCCTAAGCCCACCACAAGCAGACATTGATAGATTTTTCTACTCTGACCTGCGTCACATCTTGATGTTGTCATTTCTTGCTAAAATTTCAATAAGCTATGAGAAAATCTTTGATGCCATCATGGTGCCTAAAGATTATGATGAGAATGGTTGTCGCAATAATTGACATTGAACTAAAGGCAAAAATGATTTTGTGAATGGGCATGCCTTTGGGATTGGGTGGTGCCCTCTCTGGTGGTGGAGCTTCTAACATGTTGTAATGGACAATTGAGATTTGAGCCACCATCAGTGAGCACCTTCGTGGAAGATTATCCCATCGTGCCTACTATGGGGTCAATGGAGAGAAAGAAACTAGCATACTTTTGTGGACTGAAAAAACAATAGTGGAATTAAGTCTTTTTTTATAACACATTGTAATTTTTTTTACCGTTCAAAAAAAAAATTTGTATCATTGATAACTGCTCACCATGGTGTTGCACCTTCTATTTCTAATTTTCAGGATTTTCTAGCACTTTTTTCTTTTGTTTGTTAAGAGGATTCATGTAGTAACTTCCTGTGTATTGGAATAACACCCTCTCTCACTATCAATAAAATTTTATTCTTAACTATCAAAAAAGAAAAAAATTATGCGAGTGCAGACTGTATGGATTAGAGTTTTTTTAGTTTTTTTTTTCAGTTCATTTTGGGTGTACATTTTAGTATAGTTCATTGGATTTTCCTAACAGCTGTATATTTCTTATTTAAGAATGTCACATCCAAAATCTGATTGAAAACCTCAAAGGGCTCCTGATTACCATTTTTCCATTTGTGTTCATTAGTGCATTTAGTGTTCTTCTTATGAGTGTCTTAGCATTAAGAGTATGACTGTGGTTGATTGCCGTTCTTTGGGCATTTTGATGATGTTTCGTACCTTTGATTTTTCAGTGACAAAGAATTTTCCCTATTTCCATTTAGATTTCACTCTCCAGATATTGGTGTTCATTCTGGTATCATGCCTAAAGTGATCTCTGATGCTGACATTAATTGATTTGGAGCTAAGGAGTTGCCGTGTTGTAGATCTTAGATGTTAGAAAAAACCGAATTTTGGTATTATATTGTTTTGAACGGTGAAGTAGTGAGATCATTGGTTGTCTCCTTATGGGAATTCAATCTTAATATAAATAATTGTTCCTATTACTTGCTGTGGTTGGTTAGGAACTGGAGGTCCACCTTAAGACCAGTCATTGCAACACTATCTTTTTCCTTTGTCAAGATGCTTATTTTTGTTTTTTCCTTCCGCTCTGCAGTGATGGAATCTTTTTTGCCGTGAAGGAAGTTTCACTACTTGATCAAGGAAGCCAGGGAAAGCAAAGTGTTTCTCAACTTGAACAGGTGAGTCAGGTTTATGTTTTGTTCTGGTGTAATATTTTGTTTATGACTGCCGATATTATCTGATATTCTGTACAATTTTGATAACATTTTCAGACTGGAAAGTATCCTATTGTTTTTTTCCTTTCTCATTTCCTCTTCCTGTGCTTCCTTTCCAGGAGATTGCTCTTCTAAGTCAATTTGAACATGAGAACATAGTTCAATATTATGGCACAGCTAAGGTACTTTTTTTTTTCCAAGATCTTTTCATGTTGTTTTTAAGTTCCGTATCTAGACCCCATGATAAAATATTGCACTGCCCACTTATACCACTTTAGGAAGTATTTAAGCTGGCCAAAATCATTATTTTAAATTTAAATTTCTCCTATTAATTTCATGATATGTAGGGTAACTTCTTCACAATGATTTGTTCGGCACTTCTTGGCATGATACTCATGCCTAATGGCCACTGGTTCCTGTCTGCATGTTTATAAAAGTGCACGGCTTTATCTGCTAAAAGTACAAAATAATAATATGTACTCCTTTCTGATATGCAATTCATCATTCAGTTATGACTCTGTAATTTCACCCTCTTTCTTATTTGCATACCAATTAAAACAATGGTAAATATACATGCAATATAGTGACTTCACATGCACGTATAGCTGTAGCCTGACATCTAGTTTTAGGGTTATTTCCATGTCAGCTGTGTTGTCCATGTCACCCTATTATGGTGCTTGTATCCACAAATATCAGGATTCTTGTTGTAAAAGGATGATGTTGCATCATCAAGCACTTGGCACCGTGCCCGATCTTTTTTATAGTTGGTTTAAACTTTAAACGAATATGCTTTGCTATAGGTTCCTGTTTTGCATAAAGTTTCTCATCAATCAAGCATATCTTATGTTTTGTTTTGTGGTGGTTGCAGGACGAATCAAAACTATATATCTTTCTAGAGCTTGTAAAAGGCTCCCTTTTAAAGCTCTATGAGAGGTATAATCTAAAAGATTCCCAAGTCTCCACATATACAAGACAGATTCTGCATGGTTTGAAGTATCTTCATGACAAAAATGTGGTTCACAGGTGATATAAGTGTCCTTTTATGTCATTGGTGAAAAATCACAAATTAGACTCCAAATAACAAATGTAATCAATTTTAAATCTTAATCAAAATATCGTCTATCTAATTATAAGTCAATTATCAATCTAGATGCCACAAGTATAATCTAGTATAGCGGTATAACAATAAACACAGATTTTAGTAACGAAGTCAAAACATGTTCTCAATTAGTAAAACCACTCTGGGGCCAGCCAACCCAAAGGTATCCACTATAGAAAACTTTTGCTACAAATTTTTCTTATGTACAAAACCTATGAACCTCCAAAAGATCCAACTTGCAACCCTAGCAAACGACCTGTTCACCTCCCGCCGAATGGCTCCAAGACCTTTGTCCTTTTTCTATATAGATCACCTTCACGAAAGAATTTTTTCTACTTCAACTTGGAACTCCTAGTTTGGTATGAAGGGAAATAATCAAGGGAGAGAAAGTGTCTTGAAAGTTCAATGTGAACTAATGAAGTTTTCTCGAGGAAGACGGCATATGAACTGTTGTGGCTGATCTCTCTCTCTCTCTCTCTCTCTCTCTCTCTCAAAGTAATTGTGGCCTCTCTCTAAACCCTAAAAGCCGTGTGTATTAACCTATTTATAGTTAAGGTTTGTTTAGATCGCTCAAACACTTCAAATTGAAGTAAATTTTCCATTTTTGCAATTTTCACTGGAGCCAAAGTCAATCAAACTTTCTACCTTATTTTCACTTGAGTGAGATGTCTCCCTTGTGTCTAGCGAACTTCACTTGATCAAGAGATCTTATGCAAGGCCTAGCGAAATTCATTCCCAAGCTATTTTGAACCCAGTAAACATTAGAGTTTGAAGATTCTTGTGAAACATGAGGCTTCATCTGATATCTGGATCAAAAGTTATGACTGTTTTATTTCGACTTGGTTGATCTCACGAACTCTTGCAGACTTGCTATTTTTACAAGTTTTGTTCCAATCTAAACCTAGACTTTACCCAACATATTTACAACTCAATTGGACTAAGTTTTGCCATAAGAATATGCGACCATTATTTTTACATTAGCAATTTTTTTTATTATGCTGATCCACTAGCTTAAACAATCGACTAGCTTCCTATTGCAAAGAGTCTTAGTTGGTAGTCTCTAGAATAGCATGGATATCATGAATTAGGCCTCATATTGCATTAAAAACTTGGTTATATTTCTTTGATCTTCAAGCATGTTTTCAGTTAGCCTCTGCATTTGAGGCCTTTGAATCGAGTGATTGATGTATTTCATGAACGCTTTTGTTGGCTCTAGTCTATCTCTTTTTCAAACTTGGTCTCAATGGTATGGAATTTAGATCTTTTTCTGAGAAGAAATAGTTTTCACTAAAAGAGTGTAAGGGGTGCAATCAGGTACGCAGGATGTATACAAGAGAAACACCTATCTAGAAAGATACAAGAAAGTCATAAAAATTAAGACCATTAAAATCTTTAGAGCTCTTCAAAGGAAGAGAGAATGTAAAATGGAAAACTTTGAGATCCTACAATGTCCATTCTCGGTTCTCAAATTTTCTACTGTTTCATTTCTCCTAAATACACCATTTGAGGTAAGTAGGGACATTTTCCATTTAGTATCTTTGAAACCCTGTTTATAGCAGCAACTACTTTTCTTTCTATGCCTTCTGGAACAAAAGAAGTTTGAACCTTTTCCTTTTTTTAAAGAGAAAAAAGGATAAAAGTTCTAAGCTATGTGAGTCAATTTTGGGATTGTACTCCAAGTTTTTCTAAACATAGTTTCTTTGTACATCTCACCCTCAACTATTACCCTTTTTTCAATTTGTGCCATAAAGTATCAAAACTGGCTATTGACATTCTAAACAACCAATTTTTGCCAATTTTCCACCCCCTCAATTATGATGTCACTGTTAAGGTTGACGATGGGTAGTTGGCCACCCTACACCTGCATGGGCAGGTGGCCGAGTTTGGTCCTTGGGCCCTGGCTTTGTCCAGCATGGGCAGGTGACCCCGCCTGGATGCTAGGCAGGCAAATTGGCCTACAGGCCGTTCACCCACCTGTGGTCACTTGTATTGCATGGAGAGAGAGAGAGAGAGAGAGAGAGAGAGAGAGACCTGGGGGTGACAACGAGAGGGAGAGTGTAATGCTCCAAGGGAGGCCCAAGCCACATCTTTTATAATGCCCCTAGGGAAGCCCAAGCCACTTCTGGGTCTATATTCCAAAAGGAATAGTTAATGATATAGCTGGAGCTCCATTGGAACCATTGTGGAGAGTAAAAACTTCTCATTCCCAAGTAATGTGAGATTCTATACATCACCTACCCTTATCATTCAAAAGGGGGGTATGACAATTTTCCCCTTTAAATTCCTGACATCCTCGTCGAGCCAGTCCGTTGCAAGTAGCACGACCCAAGTTCCACATTTTTGGTTGATATAGCCTCTGATACTATTTGTAACGTCCCAAGGGAGGCACATGCCACATCTAGGCCTATACTTGTATCATTGACTAGTCCTTTTGGACTATAACCCAAATGTGGCTTGGGCCTCCTTTGGGGCATTATAGAGAGAGTTCAAGAGACCAAGCGAGCGAGAGAGGATGAGGTGAAAGAGAGAGTCGAGACAAAGGTGTGCACAACCCGCTTTTTTGGGGGGGGGGGGGAACCTTTTTTTTTTTTAAAAAAAATATGCAATATAATATATATAAACCCGGGTGGGGGCAATGCCCCACCCGACCCCTGCCCCCGTTCTCCCAAGGGGGTTGGTGCCTGCTTGCTGAATGCGGGTGGACTGCTCTGCCTGCCTCAGGCAGGATACGGGCAAGCCAGGTGCGGGTACTCAGCCCCCACCCCTATTCAATGAGAAACGGGGACTTATAGCACAATTTTAACGGTAAAATCTTAATTGAGGGTGCAAAATGTCAAAATTTGGTTGTTTAGGGTGTTCAATTGTCAGGTTGGTAACTTAGGATGCATATTGCAAAAGTGGTGATAATTTGGGGTGCAAAGTGTAATTTTCTCTAGTTCTTGTCTTTGGATTTTCTTAATTTAATTTTGCTTCACTATGCCATTGACTAGCCTTTTTTCGGATAGAGACTAGATTGTTTAAATTGCCTTTTTGAACCTTACATTGTTTCCTTGATTATTGTTTTGAGTATGAAATCTTGACTTATAATGCAGAGAAATGGACAGACATGAACGTATTTACTGTTTGTAATTCATCTTTGAAGTCTTTTCTCTTTCTTTATTGTATTGAAGGGATATCAAATGTGCAAATATACTAGTGGATACTAGTGGGTCTGTGAAGCTTGCAGATTTTGGATTGGCTAAGGTTTTTGCCCTTCCTCTATTATGATATTTTTCCCTCATTATAAATGACTTCCCAAAATGGTTGTGTACTTTCCAAACAATGATGGTTGTTTTGTTTTCAGGCTACCAAATTGAATGATCTATTATCTTGCAAGGGGACTGCATTCTGGATGGCCCCTGAGGTTTGCTTTTATCCTTTTGTTTGAAAGATAAGCTAACGAATAGTTCCAGTAATATTGAATGTATTTTATGCCCAACTTCAAATACTTGAGAAAACATGTGTTTTGAATATTAACAATGACGACAGGTTGATACTGCTGCATGTTTGGTGAAGTATCACAAACTTAGAGTAAAAGCCAGCCTTTTAAAATCTTCAGCCTGAGTTTTTTTATGTAGTAATTAGATGCTCCAATGCTTTCCTTTGAGAAAATACAGTGGACATTTCTTTACCTTTGAAAAAACTGAACTTACAAGATATGACCATTTTAAAATTCTCCAGTTTGATGTTGGGGAGATTGCATATTGATTATATGGAGTATGTTCCGGCTTGTAAATTCTACACAGTTTTTCTGATTATCAAGCTGTGCATGAACAGGTTGTTAATAGAAAGAACCAAGGGTATGGACTTCCAGCTGACATATGGAGCCTTGGATGCACTGTATTGGAGATGTTAACCCGTAAAATTCCATATTCTGGTTTGGAAAATGTGAGTGTCATATTCTTCTTCTTGATTTATTGGTCTTTTTTTTTTTTGTATAAGTAAAATAAAATTTTATTGATAGCAGTTGTAAATTGGCATAGCCCAAGTACACAGGAGGTATACAAACATCATACACCTAGTTATATTAAGGAGCTAGAAAGTGATACAAGAAAATTATTTAAGCAAGCTCCATTAAGGACACAAGATGAGGCCCACAGAAATAAAGTATGGAAGATGAAACTTCTAAGCTCATCCGGAGAACGCTCCTCATCTTCAAAGCTTCAACCATTACTTTCAATCCATGGATACCGCATTACATAGAGGAATCCATGTCCACACATCCACAATTTGTGAGTTGGCCTTGCACATTTGCCAACAAGCAAACAAATCGACCACCCTCTTGGCATCACCCAAGTAATACCCGTTCTATTAAAGATCTCCACCCATAACATCCTTGCCACCTCGCATTGAAGTACAAGGTGATCCGCTGACTCCCCACTCTTCTTAGACATATAACACAAATCCATTACGACGAGACCCCACTTCCTCAAATTATTTATGGTCAAAATTTTCCTAAGGGATGCTGTCCAACAAAATAAAGCAATCTTAGGAGTCACCTTACTTTTCCAAATACACTTTCAAGGGAATGAAGTATAATTTTGACTTGACAAAACTTTGTACAATAATCGCACAGTAAACTTCCTACTCCCTGTCTTCATCCAAAGCAACATGTCCACCACATTATTACCAAAATTCAAAGTATACAATAAACTTTAAAAATAAAAATAACTCCAATTTCCCAATCATGAGCAGCCAGCTCTACTAAAACAAACATTCCACTGTGGGGAACCACTAGAGCAATCCAAAGCAATCTTGATTTATTGTTATGGTGATGCTGATGTAATTTCTAGAGTATTTGTGTGTGTGTGTATATATATATAGATATATATTTTTTATACTAGTTTTGGTTGCTTTGAAGAAAATTCTATGGTATTTGGTACATTCAGTGGAAGGAGGTCATTATTCTTAAATATAAAGTCAATTTCTCTAGGTTCTTCTAAATATAATTCTCTTTACTGATGCAAAACCCTGAATGGAACCTGCATGAGATGCTTTTTGCCATCGTGCTTGCATACAATTTATCTCAGTCTGTTGGTTTTGGGGTTAAAAGCATCATCTACTTTTGTAACTTGGCAGGTGTCAGCATTGTTTAAAATTGGAAAGGGTGAACCACCTCCTGTTCCTGATACTCTCTCAATAGATGCACGGGATTTTATCCTGCAATGCCTTCAAGCTAAGCCAGAGGCTCGTCCTACTGCTGCTAAGCTCTTAGAGCATCCATTTGTAAGGAGACCACTTTCCACGTCCTCAGGATCGTCATGAAAGATTATGAGGTGAAAACTAATACTCACTTCACTTCTTTATAATCCTGTTCTCTATACCTGACACTCTATGGCAGTGGAAACCAAAAAAATTGGAAAAGTGAAACATGAATGAATACCTTTGCTTCTTGTTGTAACATAACTGTTGTTCATCCATATTAGTACAGTGACGTGGGTCTCCATCCTTGTCATGACATGAGAACCTCAGGACACCTGAAATTCTTTCCTATCTGTTTTGTTTAGGTGCCTGAATTTTCACCTACTTTTGAACATTGTGATGCATATCTTACATGCATGTTTTGAGCTGGGAAATAGGTTTAAACTGTCCTTTCATCGTCAGATGTTTAGACTGATTAAGCTGAAAAGGAATAGAACAGAAAAAACCTATGGATCTATCTGAAATAGGTTGTTCAAGTTTCCATATCTTTCTCTAATAAGTTCTATATAATCACCACAATCTGGGTTGGTTCAAACATTTCCATTCATCTAACAAAAGATCAGAACATTCCTCTGCAGTTTGGGTGAGTTCTATAATTGCAATCACTGATACAATATCTTCTCTCTCATGAGCAGCTCGATCCTTCTTTCAACGTGCAGAAAAATTTTGTCGCATGATATCCTCAAGTTGTGTATAGTGCTCTGGGAACCAGTGTTGCAGACATTAAATTTTGCCCATGCTGCAGACAGTGGACACCTCGAGTCTGTTTAGGTTATGGGACAAATCATTTTTCAACCACTGGTTTGGTCACATACACGGATCTATCACTGCGGAAAAGGTGGTATATTCAGAGCACGCAGATTCACATTTATTTCATTATTGATTTAGATGTTGTGGGAAAAAGAAAAATGGTTTCATTGATGCGGTGTTTGATATAAAATGTTGTTGCTAGTCTTCATTTCTTTTCTATAGAATTCAAAATTTTAGGGGTTGAAAGATTTTAGGGGTGCAAAGGTGTAAGGGGGGTCATTGCTTTAATCTTCAGACAAACTTGCACAATCTGTATATATCTCTTAATTGACAAAATGGCACACCTGTATTAATTTAAAAGTTTGTGCATTCTGCTTTGTCTCGGTTATTATCATTATTATTTGGTCTCATTTTACACTTTGATAGCGAATGCAATTAAGTACAATTTTACTTGGGTTTGTTTCCATATGCACATCTATCTACCATTCTTTTTTTGATACATTTGGGAGAGGGGGGGTTTGAACTCCAGAGGCTGGGGGTTATACCAATCAGGCCACATGGCTTTGGCATCTATCTACCATTCAAATTCAAGTAGAAGTGGCAAAAAATAAAACCAAAAACTGTGAACAGGTTAATACAAGGTATTAATAAGGATATAATATATATATATATAGAATGCAATTCAAACATTTAATGTCATATATCTTATATCTTCATATTAAAAAAAAAAAAGCATCTCACATATGAAATGCAATCTTAAAAAGAAAAAGATCTGCGATCGTGTTCAATAATACACAAAAATCAGTCCATTGAAAGCAAGCCCAACTAAATCGGCCGATTCACATCCCTTGTTTTTGGAGTATCCGCTTGAAAGACTTCTTGGCCTCTTCATTAACATGAACCACAATCTAACAAACCTATAAAAACTTAGCTTGAAGACTTCTTGGCCTCTTCATTAACATGAACCACAATCTAACAAACCTATAAAAACTTATTAAAATAAAACTTATTAAAATCGGAAGAAATGAGTTTTTAGAGAAACGCTTTAAGATCTCTCTATATGAGGATGTTATCCCAATACTTTGAGAGATTGGGAGGGGAATCTTTTTCTCATCGTAAATTAGGGTTGCTGGGCGGGTACCTGCGTTTGGCCTGCCCAACACCCTTGCCTACGCCCTGCATCGAACTAGAGGGTACTAGGTGTGGATTCACACCCGCCAAGATATACTCGCCTGCCCGTATATTTATTATATAAAAAAATTATATATTATATTATCTTTTTAAATATATATATACATACACCCATATACATAAGTGTTAAAAAACTCTCTAAATGGTGCTACTTTTTACAGTATTACTAAAAAATCATAGATTCCTCATTTTCTTCTTCATCCCCTCTTCTTCAAATAAATAAATAAAAAAAAAGCTAAAATTTAAGGCTTTTACGTCTAAATGATATCTATTAGTACCTCATGACAATTATTCAACCTCTTTTCTCCTTTAATCCAATCCATGTATCTTTTGTTGTTGGTTTTGTCCCTTTCTTTTATGTCATCTAAAAAATAAGAAAATTGAGAGAGTTGAAACTTTTAGACAAATTAAACATAACTATGCTTAAAAAAATGAAATTTTCATGAGTACTTTCTCATTTTGAACTGTTGATTATGAGATGATGTGATTGAATGAAAGTGAAAATGTAGATTTTTAATGATAATTGTGTTAAATTTGTAAACGAGTAGTAATCATTACTCAAAAAACAAAATAAAATAATATAACGGGCAAATTCGACGACTTAACAACCAGGGTTGGTATACTTCCATCACATGAATTGATATAACATTGTTTACATTTACAACTTTTTAAATTCTACTTATCATTCCCAAGTTATAAATTAATATATAATTTATCATTTTTATCTTTTTTATTTAAACATATATATTTACATATCAATATGTGTGTTTAAGTAGAAAGACAAAGGTGATAAATTACATGTTAGTATGTAGTGTATAGATGAGAAGTAGAATTTTTCCTCTAAATAACTTGTTAATCAAATCATTATCACCCCGACCTTTTTTGTTCTTTTATTTACACGTGAAAGGAAACTCATCCCAAAAGTATTCATTTTGGCCTACATGATCTCTATGACCTTTCGGATCATATTCATACATCCCCTTATATTTCATATATCCCCACTTTCTCTTCCCATTTTTGAGTACTCAAATGACAACAGTATGGTGAATACTCAAGATTTTGTCTGGTTTATGCTATGAAAAATAGCAAAAGGGGAACCCTTGATGCGAGTTTGACTGATCTTTTGCTTGATTCAGTTTGACAGTTATTTAGAATTTTGGTCATTTTTGGTCGAGTTTTAGTTGAAGTTCCTAGAAGTAATATTGGTGGAATGATTTCACTTCTTTAGATGGTGTATAGGCCACTGCTGTATCTAGATGAAAGGGCAAATATTTTTCTATATATGGAATCTGACCGAAGTAGAAGAAGAAAAAGAGGTATTATTTGGAAAGGAAAAGGTTAAAAAATGAAAAATAAAAGCTTCTACAATTGTTCAGAATACCATGTCAACCTTTACAAAAAGGTTTTCTTGTTCTCACAGTCTTGAAGCTCCAATTTGGCTTTGTTGACAGCTACTGTTACGTAGATTCGATCTCCAGTTTTATCAAGGTATTGGAAATAGGCATGCCTCCAAGAATTCTTCAGCAATAACGGCTCACAAACTCCCCAAAACCCAACAATGAATCCGAGTGCAACAGTAGTATAAAACCATAGTTTCTCATAGGAGTACGCATGTTCTTGGATTTTGGTTTTTTTTTTTTTATGGTTGACACCACTTTGCTAACCTTGAGCTGTTTTATCTCCCGGACATTTTGGGAGAGGTGAACCATAAAGATCTTTGTTACCTGCATATGCAGAACAGCTAAAACTCTGGAGTTGGGTACTTGTTGGAATTTTACCCGACAAGTTGTTGTTTGATAAATTCAAGTAGTTCAGAGGGCTCAAAGTAGCTAGACTTTGGGAGATTGTCCCTGAAAGATGATTCATCGACAAGTCTAGAAAATTCAAACTTTCCAAGCCACCAATGCTCCGAGGGATAATGCCAGTCAACAAGTTTCTTGACATGTTCAAGCCAATCAATCCTAAGAGCTTTGTTATTTCTCTTGGAATACCTCCTTCTAACTTGTTACTTGAAAGATTGATGAACTTCAGTAGTCCAAGAATCTTATCATACTCAAATTATTTTTCTTTGAAGATCACAACTATAGAGTCAATGTAGTGGTCTACAGCCATAGCATAGGATTCAAAAGAAATATATTCATGAGCAGTACTTACATTGGAACTTCGTTTTGAGCCATGGTAGTGAGGTTGCTCAGGCATCGCTGTATAGTCCCTGTAATATTATTGTCAAAGGTCCAAGATTTGAAGAGATGTTAGATGGCACTAGGGGTGGGCAGCGGGGCCCCGCACCCCGCTACCTCGCCCCTGTTTGCCCCGCCCCGCCCCTGCCATGGTGGGGAGGGCAACCCCACCCCGCATGGGCGGGGGCGGGGGCCCCCGCTTCGCATCTAGTCCCCCTAGCGGGGGCAGGGGCCGGGGAAGGCCCAACCCCGCCCCGCCCCCTATATATATATAATATATATAAACATTTATGTTTATATATTTATGTTTACGTTTATATATATATATTTATGTTTTTAGATTTTTTTTTCACTTATAAAAAAATATAAAAACATAAATATTTATATATATAAAAACATAAATATATGTTTATATATAAATATAAATATATCTTTATATTTTACAAATTGTGTATATATAAATATATATATCACAATTTGTTAGACTTGTTTATAAAGTATGCATTAACTAATTTAAAAACTATATAGTTTAAAACTACTACATTACAACTTACATAAAATATGCACTAGCAAATTTAAAAACTACATAATTTTTAAATTATAGTCATTTACAAAATATATTACAATTTGTTAGACTTGTTTACAAAGTATGCATTAACTAATTTAAAAACTATATAGTTTAAAATTACTACACTACTACTTACATAAAATATGTACTAGCAAATTTAAAAACTACATAATTTTTAAATTATAGTCATTTTACAAAATTTAAATTTACAATTTGGATCTAAAAATATATATATATATATATATATATATATATATTTTTATCACTTTTAGATCTAAAAATAATTTTTAAATATAATTAAATGTAATTTATAATTAAAGTGAAAATGAAGCGGGGTGGGGTGGGTATCCGCTCCGCACCCCGCCTCGGTGATGTGGGGGTGGGAGACGGATGAGAAAACCCCACACCCGCACCATGCGGGGCGGGGTGCGGGGAGGGGGCTACCCCGCACCATATGGTGCGGGTAGCACCCCTAGATGGCACAATTGCAAAGGTATGCTACCACTAAAAATATTCGATGGTAGGTGAAGAACCACAAGTGTGGTAGGCTGTTCCCCATCCATGCAGGTATTCTCCCAGATAGTTTGTTTTCTCCAAGGTCTAAAAGCTTCAACAAAGAGCAATTCCTCAACGACTCAGGTACTTCTCTGACCAAATTTGTTTTTTGCAAATGCAAAGTCTCAAGTCTTGATAGGGCTCCAATAGAATCAGGGATTCTCCCAGAAAGATTATTATTTGAAAAATCAAGCATGACAATTGATAACATGTTTGACCAACAATTAGGGAGTTCTCCTGATAACAATAAATTACTTGAAAGGTCGAGATATGTCAGATAGCTCACATTTGTCTCACATATGGATGTAATAGATCCTTGGAATAAATTATTAGAGAGGTTCAACACGATCGTGTTAGGATGTAGTTGTGGCAGCAAGCCACTGAAGCGGTTAAAGCTCAAATCTAATCTAGGAAAGCCAATAAATCTTGTGGAAAACCATAAAAGAGGTATGGAACTGCTAATATGATTGTTAGAGAGATTTAAGAACCTTATGTTGGAAGGAAGATCCCAAAACCAGTGGGGGATGGTGTCTGAGATTGTTGCATTAAACATAACAAGACGTAATATTCTTTTGCGTTTGAAGCCACTGAGGAAAAGCTAGCCCCACTTTGCAAGAGCTCAATCTTAGGATATCGAGATGAAATGGTGGAACCCAAGCTGGATTGAAATTCAATGACAGAGGATTAAAGGAGAAGTCCATGTCGTTTAAAATGGAAAGGTTTAGCACGTGTGCTTCAGTGATTACACCTTCTAAAGAATTTGAAGACACATCAAGAACCTCGAGCTTGGAAAGTTTTCCTATACTCTTGGTTAAACTCCCATTCAATCGATTTTTGTGTAGATGCAACCTTTTCAAGCAAGAGAGGCATGCAAGATCAGGTACTTCTCCACTTATATTATTGTTTGACAAGTCTAATACTTGTAAATTGTGAAGATTTCCCAAAGTTTGGGGTATCATCCCTTCGAGGTTGTTGAAAGAGAGGTTGAGATGAGCGAGAGCAACCATTTTCCCAAAAGCTTCTGGAATAGGAACTTCCAAAAGGTTAGCATCCAGCGAAAGAACAACAAGGTTATTGGAATTTTTGAACAGCCAAGGGAATACCGATGAATTGAGATGATTGACAGAGAGATCAATGAATAAAAGTGGTGAAGAAGAACTACTAGCATTAGAAAGCATACAAGGAATAGGCATAGAGAGCTCACAACTACTAAGACACAAGTCTAACAAAGAAGGAAGCATATTAACCTTATCCGGCCAATTGATTGCCTGGCTGAGGTTGACATTGCTCATTTCCAACTGTTTCAAAGAAGAAAGATGAAAGAGCCAATCAAGATTGTGGACCTCAATCAGGTGACGGTTCCGACTAAGATCAAGAGAAATCAAACTCGAGAGATTTCCAAGCTGCTGTGGAATGGCTCCACCTATATTGGTGTTGGAAAGATTGAGATATTGTAATTTAGCAAGTGAACCAATGAATTCTAGGAGGGGTTGGCCGTTAAAATCATTGTTGCTCAAGTCTAGGTAGGTCAAATGTTGCAATCCAAGTAATGAAGAGTTTATCTGATCTTCTGAGAATTCAATGAGTGAATGTGCTCAGAAATCAAGCTTGACAACATGACTTGTTTTTTTGTTGCATTTAATTCCACTCCATTTGCAACAATCTTCCTAACCACCCTAAGAAGATAGCAAGTCCAAATGATCTTTAAGGCCTTGTTTGAATTTGAGGAGTGCTTGTCTTTCTTCCTCTATACACCTAACCTCAGAATCACCCAAATTCAAACCAAAACCAATCCTAGTTCCTGTACATAGAAGCCCGAGTATGAGCAACAGTTCAAAATAACTGCCTCTCATTTTTTGACTCTCCATTGCTCTGGGGTGAAGCTGAAACAAAGAGCTTTCAATATATGTTGGTGCTGGATTTTCTATGTTAAGTTCAATATATGTTATTTTTATAATATCTTTGAATAGTGTATACATGAATTTTTCTTTGATAATTCAACTGATTTGACTAACTTCCACCAAGCTAAGTTGCTTCTTTTCAAAATGATGTTGATAGTCCCCAACTTTTCCAATGCCAGAGTCAAATATATATAGAGGACATAGAAGTTCTCAGTTCTATCATTTTCTGATTACATCATCCTCCCATGTTGTAACAGCCCGCTAGAAATTCAATGGTGGAATTTCTATAGACATTAGAAATCTCGTGAAAACCCCATAAGTTTTTACGAATCGGCTAATCGCATAAGTTCTAGTATGTCAACATAATTAGTTTTATCACTCACTATGGTGCCAGAAATGTGATTTTATTTGTTTGAGGTAGTTAGAAGTGTCAGATTACGTTATAGTTTACGCCACTAGACTCAGTTGAATATTTAGGATTTTTCAGTACTAAGTTTATTATGCACTTTTTCGGAGTGAATAGTAACCTCGATAAGCGTACTAAGTGCAGTGGTTTCAAAATCACAGTGTGAAATGTCCAAATTAGGTTAGAGAAGTTTTATTTGGACACTTGGCAAGATCTTAACCACACATAATGAATAGTATTAGATACTTGGCACAAAGAGAAACCATTAGATGGATTTGTGAAGGAAATCAATGTGTGAGATCATGCCACCTAAGCAAAACAGTTTTTTTTCATCTGATCAACCAAATTGAGTTAGATGAAGAGGGTTTCAACCCTAGTAAAACCCTAAATGGTTGGAATCCTTTTGAAACCCCAAAAACTTGGTTGAAACCGAAACCCTAAACGGTTTCCCCAAACCCTAAAGTTGGCATTCAAACCCTTTTTGATCCAATTTCTAGTATTGTGTTTAATCACTTGATTAAATCACTTTCACATGCTATTAATTTCTCAAATTCCTATTATGACATCTTTATCCAACATTTTAAACCTTAGAAATTTGATTGGGCCAAGAAAAATTGGATTTGGGCTTGATAGCATCTCAAACCCTAACCAAACCCCCTTTAAACCCCAAATTGAAGCCCACTTGGTTGAGGCCCACTAAGGCCCACTAAAGCCCACGAATTTTGGCCACCTTGGCATAGCTTCTTGGAGAAATTTCCTCCCCCACTTGGCAGACCATTCATTGCATCAAGTTGCACTCATTAATATGGAGGAACCCACCCCATCAAGTCCCATGTCTCATAGCCTTTGTAAGTTGTCTTTTGCCCCCCACTATCCTCTACATTATGTCACATGTCTACACCTCCACTCAATGATCATTAAGGTCCAAATATTCTCCCTACAGAAGTCTTGAGTCGTGCAAGACACACTTACTTCACTTTAATCATTTCTTCACCCCGTTCTTAGAGAGAAACCCAAAAGAGCTCTCTCGGGCAGATTTCTGGGTCTTTTTGCGTGGAGTTTTTCGACCCTTTGTAAGTATTTTCACACGATGACTCCTTCATAAAAGTTGTTCCTCTTTGAGTCTAGTTTCCGTAGATGTATTTTTCGTATCATTCCATGGTCATTTGGTCGGTCAAAAGTATTTTTAACCATGGAAAGGTCATTCTGGGCGTGAATCTGGAGAGTGTGTTATGTTTTGGAGTTTTTGACCAAGCTAATGGATATATCTTGGTCCGAAAATTTTATGGAGTGTTCTTAGAATGTGTTTAAGAGTTTTCATTGAGGTTTTGTTGCATGAATAAAGATTTTGATGATAGATTTTATTAGATCTAGAAACATGAAAACTGGAAGTGACAAAACAGTTTTTATTTGGATAAAGTTTGAATATTTTGAGGTTTGATCTTACTCTAAAGGCTTTGATATTTTTATATGATGATCCTAAGTCTCTTATTTTCATGTTAGGATGTTATTTTGGAGATATTTAGTATTAGTTTCAAAGATATGATTTTTCTATGCAAGAGAATTTCGGTTAGGCCTAAGATTTGATGTTTTTAGGTTAGATCCATGTTTTATTGGGTTTTAGCCATGTGATTTTAATTTTGATGGTTGGATATTCTTTAGGACACGTTTTTAAACCATGTGATACTTTATTTCAAAGATCTCACCTTCTTAAGCCATTGATCAAGAGATTTATCAAAGCTAGTTAAGAAAAAGTTTCTGTTTTTGGACTAAGTGTAAAATCAAAAACTCCAAGTGTTATTTTTGTGATTTTGGTGACTTTAGTTTGATGATTTAAAGCATGGTTTATCTGAGGATGATGTTATGAATATGTTAGAAGTAAGATTAGATTTTTTGGAATTCTTGGAGATGTTTTGATTTAAGGACAAAGCTTGTGATTCAAGTGTTTTGATCTTTTTACAAAAAAGTTTGGTGTTGATTATTAGCTTTTTCTAAATGGATGTTTCAAGTATGGTTTTAAACTTAGGATTGGAAGATGTTTGTTGTAAAATTTTGGTTTAAGCATGAGTTTTGAAGTTGGAAGGAATTGTAACAAAAATCAAGAGAAATGGCCTATGGATGTTTCGGCCATAGTGTGTTTTCCATAGTGTTGTTTTGTTTTAAATTTTTTTCTGAGTTGATATTTGAGTTTAGAACAAAATTTACATGAGGAATGTAAATTTTGGAAATTTTTGGAGTTAGGATATGAAATCCTTAAGTTATGGGTAAAATGGTCGTTTTCCCACATGTAGAGGGTAAAATGATAATTTTACTCTAAGATAACTTGTTTCCATGTTTCTAATTGTTAGTAATTAAATTTCTAACTTTTAGAATGACCTTTTACAGTTTCTCGTATATCGCACTTTATTCTCGTAGAACGTGACAATCGAGGTAAGTTAGCTTCTAACTTACTATCAGTTTATTGTGTATGTATGATGGGTAAGGGAACTACAATTTATGTATGTATGTTATCATATATGTCATGTCATTACATGTTTATCTGTTACGCATGATTTATTCTTTTATGAATATTTATCTGTTACAAAATCTTTTATGTCATGCAATGTTGTATGTTATAAGTATGCCATGTTAAGTATGTCATATGTTACATGTATGTCATGGAATGTTTATGTTTAAATCATATTGTGCCATTTACAAGTATACGCCATGTTAGAAAAGTTCATGATATTAAATAATATCTCATGTATTAAGAAAGATAAGATATTTAAGAGTGACACGGACCTAAGCGTGTTCACCACAAGTTATGTTAAGGATGGCACGGACCTAAGCGTGTTCATCACAAGTTATGTTAAGGGTGACACGGATCTAAGCATGTTCACCACAAGTTATGTTATGCGGTGCCACGGACTCAAGCGTGGTTCACCTTATGTAAAGTTCATATAAGTTTCAGATCATGTTCAAGTTAAGTTATTCATGTCAATCACGACCCTAAATGCTAGGATGGGGTAATATCCTAGTGGAACTCCTTTGTTCACGCTGGAGTGTCTAAATAGGTGTGAAATTCCCTGGGTTGACGAAGTACAGTCAACAGGTTGCGAATGGGGCCTAAGTAACTGGTCACCGGAGCGCGCCAGGCACTAACGCCGATGGTGCCATATTTTATGTTACGTGTATTCATGGGGCCACAACAACTGTGGAGCATGAAGTATGGGGCCACAACAACTGTGGAGCATACACTACGTGAGACACAGCAATTGTGACACGTAGAATACGTGGGGCCACAACAACTGTGGAGTACGTATTAACGCACTCACAGCTGGTCTAGATACCTGTGTTGTGATGCGGTAATCGGCAGGGACACACGGCTCTAGGGGACCCGTGTAGCACCCATATGGTTACGTTATTAATCAAGACAATTAAATAAGATTCCAAGTTCATGTATTTCATGTTCAAGTCATATTTCACGTTACGTTATGTGTACGTTCATGTTAAACTTAAAGTTCAAGTACATGTTATGTTTCAAGTTCACATCCATGCTATGATTTAAGTTCATGTCACGTTAAGCTAAGCTTCTGTTTCAGTTCAATTATGTCAACTCATGCCATGTTATGTCATGTCACATTATGCTTATTATTTTATGCCATGTTATGTCAAGTTATGTTATGTTTACTTTCAATTTTGATGGTGCATTCATACCTTTATTTCTATGCATACATCATTAACCTGTGTGAAAGTTTTCTGTTAACTTGCTGAGATTTGTAATCAAATCTCACCATGGTAGTCCCAACTACCATTTTTTCCCCGAATGGTAGGCGATGTGTCAGGTTCAGAACAAGGAGCAAATACCGATAGGCTGGAGGATGTTGACTAGACGCCGCAGATGCGATGCAGAGTTTTCAGCTTCTATAGTTAGTTTCTTTTGGGACAGTATTCTAACCTTGTTAATTGAGTTACGCGAGTTACTCGATGAACTGGTTCAATAAGTGTATTTTGGTACTGTAATATAGAGTCTAGTCACCATGTTTTGAGATTACAGTCTTCTGAGACCCGTACTGTAATCGTGGTTATTTATTTTAGTATGCATGGATTATGTTTTAATTCTTTGAGATGTTATAAGTTCGGTGCATAGTATAAAAAAAAAAAAAGAATTATCCGCTGCGAATATTGCATAATGCTAGATGCATGTTAGGAACATTGCATCCTATATGTCATGTACGGGGGCAGGTAACCTTGTGTTACATGTCCCGACGCTTCAGATGTCCGTTCTATCCCAAGCGGAATTTGGGGGGCGTCACACATGTACATAAGACTTAACACTCGCCCCTTCAATTATGAGTTTTTAATTTCTTATTTTTTGGAAATTATAGAAATATCTCGTGACTGATGAATTAAGTTTTTGTCTTTGTTTCCTTCCATATTGTCTTTCATAATAATATAGCAAGCACTCTTTTTTTAAAGATGCATTGCTGTGATGTTTTGATTAGGTTGCACTAGTTTTTTAAGATAGGCTACTCTCACCAAGTTTATCTACTTGAAAATAGTTTAAGGTTTTCCTGTTATGTCATTTTTCGTGTTATAGAAAGTTCCTACATGCAGAAGCATTATAACATATCATTAAATTACAATCCCATAATAGAAACGGTTGCTAACACTCTCTTTTTGAATAAGAAATGTTGTTCTTCCAAGATACAGAATAGATTAGCCGTGTCTAAAACACAAATCATAAATGCATTGTGTCAAAGACACTAGAACAGATAGACCATGTTTAAGCCACTGAGAATGGATGGAAGAGTAAGATTAATGGCACAATCATAGCAAATGAGACTTTCAAAATTCTCCATTGATCTAAACACCTATTTAAATAAAGGATTTGGCCACAAAATGCATTTTTGTTCTTGTTTATATGTCCAAATTGCTATTGAGGAATTACCTAATGCAATACCTAGTTTTTTTTACAGTCTAAATGCTTTGTTTTGGTGAAGTATCATATTTTAGCATTAAAGAATTTTCGAATGGTTCAATTTTAATGGTTTAGCATTGAAATGATAGTGGTGCACTCAACACTTACTCCACCTCTCTCAAAGGCAAGGCTTATAAGTTTAAACTATCCAACTACCCACTTTCAAATGCTTTTCTTAAGCCACTTAGAAGTTAATGGTTGACATTATCAAGTTTTCTCATTGTTTTTCTCCAATGCATCTAAAAACCTCCAAGCCATCCACTTGGTGGTGTATGTCAATGTCAAATTGTCATGATATTTAAATTGCTGAGGCACCTTAGTAAATGGTAATCAACTTTACTAGAAAGTAAACGCAGTGTAATAATAAGAATGACACATCATGTTCCATTTTGGGATAAAATACAAACTTTTACAGTCTTTTCCCATCCTTACTAGTCATATAAATATTCTATAGAATCTACACCCAATCATCAATAATCTTGAAAGAAGGCCGCCCCCCCTCCCCCCCCCAAAAAAAATGGTCTTGAAGAAAGAAACAAAAATGATATAGAAACAAAAGAAAATCTCATCCCAAGTCAGTTGTATGAATTTTCTTTCTTTCATAATGATATAGATAAAAAAAATAGCTTGCATTTATGCTATTTCAATTTTTAGCCTGTTGTTGTTTTAAGCCAAAAAAAAAAAAAAAAACATTATGTAATGATACATAAGCTTGACATACAATATATTAATATAGATGCTCTCCAAACCAAAGATGACATAATCAATAATAGCACAGATTCATTCATCCAAGAACATATCTAATTTCATGTCTAAAGGGGAACTTCCTACCTCCTAGCATAGTTTAGTTTGTTTGCTCATCATTCAACGATTAGCTAGTTTATGATGGATGCAGTGACTCTTGTTAGCAACAAAATAATCCAGTAGAAGAAAGAGTAATGCTATATACCACACTCTCAACCCATTATGTAAAATGTAGCACATTTACTACTAATCATCCAATAAGGATTATCTAATGGTGATAAATATTAAATATGCCACATCTTTCATAGTGAGATAAAAGTAAGATGGTCGTGTGGAGTATGGAATTTTCTTATCTTTATATATTGTTACTGTGGGTACAATTTTTGATGCCAATAACTCGATCTTCGGCTTGACAATCTAGATTACAAAAAAAACATCAGTTTTGTAAAGTGTTCAGTGTGAGATATCTTCAATTTAGTGAGCTTTAAGGGTGATAAAAGTATCCAAAAAGTTTATCTTTGTGTCTTAGGCTATTTATGGTAAAACCATGGTTACTGCTTAAGAAGGGTCTTTGTGAGCTACATTGAATGCTCTCTTAATGATTTTACCCTTTGGTCAAGATTCTTGCTCATGTGGGGCAAGGTATCCCGATCTTGGTTTTTAAATTGGTGTGTATCACATTTCTTCATATTAAACGCTTTTCACCTCTTGGTCTAGTTGGACAAAATTTGCCTCATGCCACTTTACATCATCACAAGTACTTTGGCTGAGCTTTCAGAGTCTTGAATTTATATGTGTAGAAAAATGAAGAACAAAATATGAACGAAAATTCAATGTAAAATCGAAAAAATGGTGACACTCCTGTGAGGGTATTTGTCCCACAAATTGGTGATGGACAAAGATAATTGAGCATCTTCATTGTGCATCAATGACCCCTATTTATAGGCCATGAGACACTAGTTGGCAATGATCACAACTGTTGATAATACAATGGTTAGTAAATGACACAACTCTAAATAAGTGACCTAACATTTTGACTAAATCAAAATGTTGTCTTTTGACACTTTCTTAACCATCCATCCCAATGAGAACCATCACTATAAAGATGATGTCATTCCAAATGATACACTGTTTGGTTATCACATCCTTTAGAATTACATAATGTTTACCATATCTCACCACCATTTCAACCAGGCGAGAAGGTTTGCTTCATCAAGCCTAATGCTGTCTTGGACTTCCACGGACTTTTACAACCTATTTACGCAACAGTTACTTTAGGTATAAGATAGATTTATTTCATTTTATTCCCATGAACAAATAGTTCCGTTATTTTAGAAATAGTTACTATATATTAATCCTTTTTCTAAGTTAATCTACATCTCAAAGATATAGGTATGTTTTTATGAATTGACTTATTTACTGTAAAAAACGAAACGATCGAATCTATGGTAATGGTAGTGAACACTTAGGATATTCTGCAAATGATGAAAACTTTGATAATAAAATAATAAAGATATAACTCTTCTTATAACTCAAAATAATTATATGTAGGGATGTAACCAGTTCGGTTTGGTCTGATTTTGAACAAAATCTAGGGCTGAACAGGTAACACCGATTTTGCATTTTTTAAAACTGATTACACATCGATTACCCCCCTAAACCGGTACTTCTGGTTTTACCGGTTTGGTCCAATTTTTTGATTTTAATATATTAAGTATCTTAGTATTACTAATGTATTTATTAAAAGAAATATGTTGAGAATTTATTAGGCAATGAAATGTATTTAATATAAAATACATGATCAAATAAATCTTCATGTTTAAGATTAAAATGTTATGTTATAAATTATAATATATTATTTCATATATAATTATATATATTATATATAATTTTATATATAAAAAATTATATATAATATAAAATATATTATATATAATATTAAAAATTAATAAAACATATATATAATATGTAAACCTATCTGATTCAGTGTTAGAAAACGTAAAATTGATTCTGAAACGGATTTAACCGGTTTTTAAAATAAAGAAACCAATTCCAGACCGAACCAACAGGTCCTGTCTAGTCTGAACCGGTTTTTCGATTTATTTTTACAACCCTAATTATATGATACATTAACTTTTTTTAAAAAATCACTCTACAAAAACCAAACTTAAAAAAAAAAAAGGGTCACTAAAAACTCTATGGGCTTGGGTTTTCAACCCAACCAATTGGTATCTCTAGCAGTCTGCATCCAAAGCCCAAACAGTGGAGTAACAGAAGCAACACACGCGAGTGCTTCAGATTCTAAATTTTAGGCTTTTTTTGGATAATGAATTGATATCAATTCATCCCATACTATACACTAATATATAATTTGTCATTTTTATTATTTTATTGATGTGTAAACATGTGTATTTAAATAGAAGTGTATAAATGATAAATCACATGTTGATGTGTGGTGTAGTAGATGAGGGTGTAATGGTCCCCAATTCTGTCAGGTTTTGTACAAATTTTGGGACCGAATCGGTATACATCGGTTTTGCATTTTTCAAAACCAATTATGTCCTTGTTATCCTTCTAAACCGGTACTTCTGGTTTTACCGGTTCCGGTCTGGTTTTTTTGTTTTAATCAAGTGCCAATGTCATTAAAAAAATGTAATTTTCTAATATATACTAATTAATTAAAATAACATGTAATTAATATATCAATGTATATTAGTATTACTAATGTATTTATGTATTTATCAAAAGGAATATGTTGAGAATTTATTAGGTCATAAAATGTAATTAATATATATATTTTATATTAATAATATTAATAACATATGATCAAATAAATGTTCATATTTAATATTAAAATTTTATGTTATAAATTGTAATATAAAATTATTTTATATAAAATTATATATAATAATTTCATATATAAAAAATATTTTATTTAATATTAAAAATTAGTTTTTCTATATATATATTTTATAAACCAGTTCAGTACGGTCCTAGAGAGTCAAAAACCGAAATCAGACAGAATTTAACCTGTTTTTAAAATGTATGAACGGGTCTCGGATTGGTTCAAAACTAGACCAACAGGTTCGATTTTGAGGTTTAAATTTTCACCCCTAGTAGGAGATGATAAGTTGAATTTTTCTTTCATTTAGTCATTATAAAGTTTTTAAATTTTTTAAATAAAATAGAATAAATAATTCAATTTTTTTTTATATTTTAAAACAAAAATTATATTAAAAAATTATATTATAATAATATTTTATTCTACTTTCAACTCTCATATTATCTCGACTTAACTAATTATTCAAACCTAAAAATTTCTATTTTTCATCTATGTACTATACACTATAAATGATTTTTTATCTTTTTAATTTTTTTTAATAAGTATATAGTATCGGGATGATGAGTAGACTATGGCCCCGTTTGGGACTTAGTTCAATTTAATTTTAAATTGAGTCTACATCCAAACACTTAACTCTCAAATCACTAAACTTATCTTAAGTAAATCTTTCTTTACACGTGGTACCTACAATATTTTTTAACTCAACAATTCTTTATATGTGAGATCTACAACATTTTTCAACTTTTCATATATATATATATATATATATATTAAGTGAAAGCAACGTGCAATGCACGTTTGCTTAGTTTATATTAAAATTTTTTGGTTAAGAATTAATTTTTTATTAATAAAGATGTAATATTTTTTGGTTAATTAAATAACTAATGATGTAATGTTTATGTAATTAATAAATAATTACATGTTGTGAAGATAGCTAACGGGTAGCTAACGGGTAGTGTAAGGTGGCAACTGGACAACAGATAGCACAGTGAAGATCCATAATTGCCATAGGCCCATATATAAATAATATCAGTGCTGATGTAATTTATGTGAAATCCATTTAAAAGAAAATATTTAGATTTTTAAAATGGATCTTATTTTTAAAATAAGATGTTTGTAGTTACACATGATTTTTCCTAAATAACTGGACCTTGCTCATCTATTTTTTTATAGGATAACTATGCAATTTCTTCATTAAATAATAAATCTAAGGACTTTTGTTCTGTGCCCAACTAACAGCTGGTCATGCCCAAGTGCAATCTCACTTTTTTTTAAAATATTTAAAAAAATATATAGATTTATTAGCAATAACTTTTTTAAACATATAAAAAATTAAAATGCACTAATGGTTAAAGTCACGGGCAAACCAAACATTTTCCTAAATTTAAACCCTAAACAAAATAATATAACTTATGTCCAATGAAAAAAGATGTGCCATATGTGTCAGGTTGAGTAAAGGCATGTGTAAAATTTCTTTCTTTACAGCTTGCATGATAGTGATGTCTTGGCAGGGATATTTTTTTATCGGTTTTACGCCCACATGAATTCCTCTCCTCTTCAATTCTGATGCTCCTCTCTCTCTCTCTCTCTCTAAATCAACTTCATCTTCCGTCTAGATCTCTTTCTTTGTCCCTCTATTTCAATGATCTCGACGGCAGACTGCATTTCTTTCTCTTAACCCATTTCTGGACCTCCATTTTTCATCTTGAGGAGGAGCTAAGAAGTAAGGTAAAAACCCTAACTTATTTTACACCTCTTTCTTTCTCTCTCACTTGGAAGCTCTCTATTATTTTTTCTTGTTTTTGCAAACAACATCAGATCTATATGTGTTCATTTAGATCCTGTAGTGATTAATCATTGTTGTTGTTTGTGTTATTGCATGAGCTAAATATAAATGAATTTTCCCTATTGGAGTTTAGTTTCCACATTTCATTAATAAAGCTTGACTATAGATTATGGGTTTTTGTTTCATGCACCTGTCCAAAAGAGGGAAAAGAAAAATTATAGAAAGATGAAAAGATATAAGGGGGTGTCTCTTGTAAGTGTGAGACTCTATTTTATTTAATGAGGTTTCAGATCTGTTGATGAGTTTCTTGTATAAATATAAATATCTTCTTATTATTGCTTGACTATAGGGATTAGGTTTTTATTTGTTTTTGAGATTTTGTTGCCTTTTAAATGATTAATTTAAAACAAGCTGTGATAGATTAATTTTGATGAGAAATATGTGGAACTTTGTGCTGGTTCAGCGATGTAAATCTCTTTGAGTTATTAATTTTTTTGAAAATGATGATTGGATATGGCGACTAACTAATTTTTTTGACATCGTAGGGGGCTGAATTGATGAGCAAATATGAGAGTAATTACACTGAGATTATTTCTATCTTTCCTAATGAAGATTGTGATTAATTTTGTTGCTTTTTTTCTTGGTTTAATTTGTGTGTAATTTCATTTATTGGCAATTTGCTCCTCTGGTAGGCATGTAGTATCCTATTTGCAATCTTGTAGTTATGGTGCATGTCTCTTATTAGGATTTGTTTGGACATAATGAAATCATATTATTGCAAAATAAAATCTGAAGTTATTTGGATTGGTTTGTTTGGATTCATGTTTCAAATATTCACACTTTTAGTTATTATAGACACATATTTTTCCATGGTTCCTGAGCACATTTGAGCAACTAAATTGCTCAGATTGAAGAAACCTGGCTTAAAGGGTCAACAGGGCGATCCTATTTGATCTATTGAAGCCAACTTTCCAGTTCATTTTATTTGCCATGTAAAAAGAGAAGGATGTTCTTGTCTTAATGGATATATGCTTCCCGGCCAACTAAGGTAAAATATGGGGTGGGGTGAGGGGTCATGCTGGGACTTCCCCAGTTTATGGTGATCTGTATTATTACTTTATTTCGTGTGTTGGTAGGCAAATTTTTTTTTTACTGAAACTGTTCAGTTGATATTTATTTTAATGTAGCTAAGCTCTTGATCAGTCATAGACCTTGAGTATACTAAACCAAACCAACCTATTTGCAAGACTTAAAAAAATGAATTATCTAAAAAACTTCGATAGTTTTTTCTCCAGTTTAATGCATTTGTGTTTGCATTGTTTGAATCTATGCCTAATTATAATATAACAAAAGTGAGTATAATCAATGACAGCACAAGGACTGGGCAGAGACACAGCAATACATATGCTGCTGATTAAGAATATAATCTATTGAGAGCATGAATAAATAAGTATTCAAGTAGTTGACTTTTGAGCCAGATTCCAAACATCAAATTCTAATTTGCAAATAATATTGTTGATAATAGTACTATTTTCATGGTTCTACAATCTATCACTATAGGATGGATCACTTCTCCAGGTACTTTCTGACTTTTTCTTACCTCAATTTTTTAGCTTGATTTTCTTATTATTTTTATTACATTTTTCTTCTTATTATTACTTGACTATAGAGATTATGTTTTATTTGTTTTTGAATTTTTTTATAAGTTTTTTAATAACTTTTATGGATCTTTAAGTTTTATGATATTAATTGCTTCATTTCTTAGAAATATAAACAAACATGTATAATGCATAGATATACTATATATAATATACACACACAAAAGGCAATAAGACTGGCCTTTTTAATATACCTTCAAACCTTTGCACCACTGCACTGCTTCACCACACCTGATTTGAGAGAGACAGAGTGCGGATAAACATGAGCAAACATATGAAATGCATAGATAGACTTATACCTTAAACACAAAAAAAAAAAAAAGTTAGACTCACTTTTCAATCTTCCTTGAAATCGTTGCACCAATGCACTGAAAGTAATAGAAGGTATCAGTCACTTTTCAAATGTTAGCACCACTGTACTGAAAGTAATAGAAGGGTTTTCTTAAACTCCATTCAATGCCTCTTGGGTTCCTACAAAAAATGTCACTTGGTATTCAAACTTTGAATATGACTACTGCACTGCTTTACCATTCGACTGCCTCCACATATTTATAACTTTTATTTTCTCTCTGGTTGCAGGTTCCATTCTAATGCATAGACAATATTCACAAATTCAATAACTGGCCCACGTACAAAAAGGGAAAAATAAGAGCAAATGGGAGTGTAGTGTTTCCAAATTGCAACTTATTATAATATTTTGCCATTATAATGTATAGGAAAAGACAATGGTATCCCTGCCTATAGTCAACTTATATAATTTGTCACTGTTTTTCTCTAAAATTTTGAGTTATTATGTAATGCAATTCAAACAGACAAAACAAATGGCCACTAACGATTATAATTATAATTTGGCACTGTTTTTTTTCTAGATTCTAAATTATTAAATAATGGAATTCAAGCAGACACAATATAAATGGCCACAAACGGTGGCTTAATTGCTATTTAACGGGGATAATTAAACTAATGGCGACACAATATTTTCCGTTAAAACAAGAAATTTTGTTTTATAGGCATTTTTCATATATAGAAGATATATAACTAAGCTTATCCTAACATCCATACAAATCTAAACTCATTTTAGATCGGTCACATAAAACTCACTCCACCATCTTAGTTCATTACTATTCATAAAAAATTTAACTCATCTTAACTCTGCTTAATATTTAAACGGGCTAATTCAATTAATTTAATATAAATAATTTGATACCCCATTTTTACGTGTGTTTTTGCTGAAAGAGTATTTTAATTTAATTAAAATATTAGTTTTTTTATTTTAAATTATTGAATTTTAATTGGATTTATTTAGTTGTGGAATTTATTTTGTAGAGTTTTCTTAATATTAATTATTGTTTTGAGTTTAAATTGATGTTTAATTTATTTTAGTTTGTTTTTTGATTTAAAATTTTGTTGTTAGCTTTTACGAGTTATTTATTATATTTTAGCTAGATGTTGTGTTTATTTTATTTTATTCGATTTTTAGCTTTTAATATTATTTTCGTTGGATCAGCTTCTGAACTCCAGAGGTGAGAATTGAACCTAATTTCTTTTCCCCATATTTTCTTTTTCTCATTTCTCTTTCTTTTCTCTTTTTCTCCACTTTTTCCTCCGGCTCTCTCTCCTCCTGGGCGAAGTCTCTCCCTTCTCCCTCCCGTCGTTTTCTTCTTCCACCCAGGACCGCCGTTCGCCACCACCGTGTACCACACCGCCCACTCAGTTTTCTTCCACTCTGGTCGATGATAATTTCCACTAAATTTCACCCCCATCTGAGCTGCCATTAACCACCACGAGCTCCTCAAAACCACGGCGTCACTTTGCTCCAGCGCCCCCGTCGCTCCACCTCCGGCCACCATATCTTCACCACTTCATCACCGACCTCTTACCGACCTAAACCACCCATTTTCGGCTCTGATCCATCGCTGGAGCAACCCCCATGACCTCACTTTCCATTTTGGACTTTTTGACCTTCCATCGCCGTTTTCGCCATCACCCACGGCCAACTCTCACTTCTACTAACTTCATAAACACTTCTAAGTCATTTCCTATCAATTCCAAGCCTTGGTTTGTCCCCATTCAAAAGTTGGTATTTTACAACCCACGGCCACAGTGTTTTTACACTGTTACGTTACTTTTTCTTCACATTTTTCAGCTCGTTGATCATTCAAAAATTATTATATAGCGTTGTAAGTATTTTTTTTAAACTTCATTTTAGATTTAAATATATTATTACTTTTACAATAAATTGTGACTGGTTGGTTATTCTGGACTGAGTCTAAGGAGTCGGGGGTCGGGTGGATTTGAGGACGGAGTTGTTTGTTTGTTTTTTATGTTGAGATTTATTAGTTAATCTGTATCTTTTGTATCATATCATTTGCATTGCATAGTACATGCATATACATATATTGGATACTTAAAACTGAGTTTTCATGCACAAATGGATTTGTGAGTGCGTGTGTATCACGACCCCAAGTCGGAATGAGGCATTATCTCGGTGTAGCTCCTCTGGTCACTCGTGAGTGGATAATATTGAGTGACATCCCCTGCAGTGACGACCGGATTGCATGATACGGTAACACTGTCGTGTCGAGTGTCGACTCCGTGGTCCCTCGGTTGGCTGGGACTAGAGGATGCCTGGTCCTGGTACGCGCTGAGCGTGAGGCTGGGCATCACTTGTTTAGATGTCACATGCGTGATCGTTACCTGCGGTGTGGCATAGGAGTCAGAATGTGTGCGGATGATCCATAGAGGAGATCATGGTGCATGCATTAAATTGGAATTGGTTTTGAATATGGGCAATTTTCTGGAAAAATGTCGAGGTTTTATAAGAGGATTATTGTGAATCATTTTCTGGGAAAATGTGGTTTTCTTAGTTTGGGCCATTATCTGTGATAATGGCAAGGTCTTGTTTTAAAAGAATTTATTGTGGGCCAAAAATGGAATTTTTAGTGTGCGTGAAAAAATGTGAATTTTTGGGACATGTGCATTTGGCATCTTTTTATGCATATTGTTGAGTGTAATATATTTTTTTATCTTGTGTTATTTGGATTATTACTTACATACAGCATTATTTTTGGTACCGTAGATTTTGATGCAAAAGAGGTTGAGGAGGAGGAGGTTGAGCCCGAGGAGGCGGCTCCACCATAGTATTGACGTGGAGTTGTTTTACGTAGGAAATTATCTTTACTTGTTTTTATGTTATGTAATTTAGATTTGAAACAATGTTGAAACTTGTAATATTTTATTACGTGTGTTTTAAGCAAGTTTGTATTTAAACAAAAATTCTAGTACTTAGTTGAAGACTTTTATTATCCCCTGCGTGATTTTATTGTACATGTGTTACATGTACACACACTTGACACTTGGCGATGAGATGTGTGACCCGTGTTGTTATCATCCCGACGCCTCGATTTCCACGTGTCCATATGTGGGAGTTGGGGGTGTCACAAATAAAGTAAAAAAAAATGATGTGCGTTGATAATCAGCAAATATGTAATGCGTGGCTTGTTTCCACGTGTGGATTTCACGCCCCGCTGCGCACCAATAGCTCTGCTGGCTACATGAACCGTACCAGAAGACTTCCCACCCTTTGATCCTTCAGATCGGCATGACTCCACCTCCATTCCAGGACCAGGCGCTACTCCAGGGTTGTAGGTTGGCTATTTCGCCACTACATATCTGCTCTTCCGATGTCAATCTATTTAGGTTATTGCTTTCCCTAATTAGTGATCTTGTGAAAGAGACTAAGGACGTCACCAATAAATATATTAAGACTTTCAACTACAGTACTTCCACTTGCACCGCCTCCAGCGGTGACTTACTTTTAAAACGTCTTTTAAGACGGTACCCTCTTTATAGGGTTTGGGTAGAGACTAAGAAATTGATCTCAAGACCTATTTTTTTCTTTTTTTTTACCTTGTTTGTATTGTAGTTATTGTTTTGGGATGTTTTGTTCACCTTCTCTAATTTGTATAATTTTTTATTTTAATGAGGTTTGTTTGCTTTAAAAAAAAAAAAAAAAAAGATAAAAAAGAAAAAAACTCTTTTAAAAGGAGTAGCGCACGCGACCCACCCGCAGCCTCTGGGCGAACGTGAGCGACGAGATCCCTTAACTCCTCGCATCGTCCTCCTCGATCCGTTTCTGCACTCTCACGCGCACCCGCACCGAGGCTCTCTCTCTCTCTCTCTGGGGCTAAATCGACGAGACTCAGGATTCTCGGAGACGTCAAGGTACGATCGGTTCCAGATCTCAAACTTCCGTTTCAAATCTTATGATTTTTTTGTTTATTCTTCGACGTTCATAATCGTGCCTTGCTGAGGAAAGTTTCCAGCAAAGTCTTCGACTTTCATGATTTATGTATGTGGGTGGATGGGATAACTTGTTCCACTATTCATTGGTTGGAGTGATTTGTAACTTGGATTCGCGATGAAGCTCAGGTTTTGTCGGTTAAATTAGGTTCAATTTAGTGCTCAGACAGAATCGGTTGCTTGCTTTAGAGATTGTCTCATTTCGAAATGGATTGTTATATTTCAATAGTAAGTTTAATAATGTCCCAGTTGGTATTGCCGGTCTCTTTGAATGCTCTCTCTAATTTTTTTTCTCTTGTTTTCATCCCACTCATGATCTCTGTATTGTCTTCTTGGAATTAAATATTTAAGAACCACACTGGTGGCCAAGCTTGTATTATTAATATCATCTTCTTTACCGCATTTGTTCCCACAGTTATCCGAAGGTTGGAATGGATTCTATTTTGAAGTTCTAAGATTTCTGATCTCCATTTGGTATTCTTCATCTTATATTGTTATCGTTATCTTATCATTACGTTGGTTATTGTTGATGGTGGTGTTACTATTATTCCGTTTGTTCTTCCGGGCTGCAAAGTTTTTTCTTTGCTTTCTTAAGCTTGTTACCAAATACTTGACGAGAAGCAGAAGTATGAGTCCATTCCGTGCTTGGATTTCTACACTCTTCCGGCTGGTGGGGTTGTGCAGCCGGTGTATACCCCCCTGGTTGCATATGAAGGGCCCTTCATTGGTGAGGTCCCATGTCATAAAAAAATTCATGGCAAGTTAATCACTTTAGTGTAGAATATAGAGGAAAACCCCTTGGGGTTTGCGTGTATGTTTTTTAAATTTTGTCTGCATGACCTTGAAATGTAAGAACTTGGGCACTTCTTTCTTGTCAACGGGGTTTTCAGAGAACATCTATTAATCAAGCTGATGGACAGTGTTTATCGAACGATAGAGAAATATAAGTAATGGGGCCAGAGTAAGGATTGGAAGCCAAATAAGAGATGGATGGAGTTGTGCTTAGTTGGGGTTGGTTTCCTGATTGATTCTTGGAGCAACCTCAAACAGTACACAACAGAATCATGAGAAGCTTGCATTCAGATATTTATATTACATAAATTGTCATTTTCTTTTAGTTAATTTTTTTTATGGGCATTACAATACTACCACACGATGACTTATCAAAACATAACTACCATACCAAGATTAATTTAGAAGAGGAATCTTTTTCATAGGTTTCCCTATAAATTTAAAAGAGGAATCTTATCTGACTAAAATTACGTTTAAAAAAAAAAGTGTCTTGTTTGCATCCCAATTTGCTTGGCTGGGGAACATGAACTTGTTTGGTTTTTATGTATACCATTGAATCAACTATGATGATGAATGATTTGGGGTTGGGTTGTACTGTAATGTTAAAAACTTAAATTGCTTTGTAGGAATATTATGTTTTTAAATTTCTTTCCTTTCATTATTGGTTTACAAGCTTGGTAAATGCCACTCATTTCCATAGAATAGCTTCAGTTGTTATCTTCAAGCCAGCTAATTGATTGCTCATGGTAGGTGTGGATGTCTATTTCTTTAGGTATAATTGAATGATAAGGGTGCAAAGAGGCATGGTTGCTGAGTTCCAAACATTCTGGTTCTCTCATTTCGTTGCAGCTGATTTTCTTTTAAAATGAAGTTGATGATTTATCAGTAGCATTTACTTTAGTCTTAGGTAGGTGAATTTCTGATGCTTGTATATCCCTCGTGCTTTGCAGCATATTGGTAATTATTTATATTTCTAAATGGAACCAGTTATTGAAAGTCTTTATCTTCTTCCAATACGAGCTCCTTGTAGAACATCTACACAGTTCTTAATTAAGGCATATGGTGGAGCAATTATTAGGGCATATCAGTCTGTAGGATTGTTAAGTTGTTATGTTGAATTATTAGATACGAGTTTGTGCACCTTTGCTTTTCTTTGAAAATGATAATAGAGTATTTATAGTAAAAAGCACCTTAAGCTTTAGGAAAATTGAAATTATAAGTTGTAATTAATAAATGATAGAATTTTCCTCCAAACTGGGTTGGAGGAAACTTCCTTTCTTTTTTTATTGGCATCGGGTGTCTAGGAACAATGTCCCGACTAATCCCGGGGGTGCACAGGCTCTTGATAAGGAGTTTTTCGCAAGTGTACCTCGGGTAATTCAATGATAAAATCCCCTAGTGCGATGGCCCCTAGAGATTGTTTGCACCCAAGGGGATTTGAACCTTAGACTTGGGGGGAGCATACCCTCAAGCCCAAGGCCTTTACCACTTGAGTGAACCCCTAGGGGTTTGGAGGAAACTTCCTCCAACCTATCTATGAAAACGACGTGTTAATTAAGCATGTGAGAAGCGCATGTTTTTTAATGAAGGGTCTTAAAAAGGCATGTGCTTCTCACGTGCTCAAAAGACATCAATTTTTTAAATGGGTTGGAGGTAAACTTTGTCCATTAATAAATATGCTGTCTCAGAAAAAAGAAGTAATTTTTTTTTATCATTGGGTGTATTCGTCCTTTCCTATTTCTCTTCTGGTAGTGATCGAGAAGAACCAGAGACTTACCATGCTCTAACAATTAGAAAAGCTTAGCTACTATGCTGGAGGTTTAGGCTTTCTTTTATGTAGGAAATCTATAATTTGGAGATTCTAGCTTTGATATTGTTTCCGTGGTTAAAAAACTAGCCTAATGAGGTCCTTGTGTGGGTACACCTATAATTTTGGCAAAATTAACCTATTATGCTGCAGTTGTTTCAATTTAAAATGGGGAATACTAGAACATATTTACATCTGAAAATGTTCTATGAGAAAACTATTAATTTCCTATGTTTGGCTGACACACTGAAAATGATTCTGAAAGCAATTTGTGGTGTGTGACTAACGACCAAAACATGTTCTTGAAAATAATGTGTTTTTTTTTTCTTGCATCGAAAAACCACGAATAGTTTAGGTAACTTCATATAAGAAAATTTATTAATAGGAATATACTATTGAAAAAGTGGAAAATCAGTAGAATTTTTATCTCATATTTTTTTTTTGAAAAAATATCTTAAAATAGTTGAAGCTTGGCAGACCACATCTTCTAGATAGACTTCATATAGATTGGATTTATATATTTCTTTCTTTTGAAAGCCTAGTGGCTAATCTTTTTCTTCATGCCCGTTCGTGCTTTGTTGACCTTGTATGTATATATATATATAAATATACATATATATATATATATATATTGATGAATCAAAATTCATAGGGTCTTATTTCTGTTTATTGCTCCTAGCAGATACTTGCTATTAGTGAAACAATTAGTATTGTGTGAGTCACTACTTTTCATTATTTTACAATTTTAACCATGTGTAGCACTGTGAGTCTTTGCACTTCTTGGAGTCTCAAGCGTCAAGGAATCAGGTGGAAGAAGACGAATACCTTTTGGATTTTTCCAGCCAAAATCTTGCTCCTGGATTGCCTTCACAGAAGAGTTTTGTTAGTCTAGAGTACTTTGTGAAGAAAAACTGGTAGTGTGGAGTCCCATACACATACACATAGAAAAACACTGGGAAAATAACTTGCTCTCCTAAAAGAGGGTAAGTTAATTTATGCCTGAACCCACTTATTTCAATTGATCAACTTTTAGCTTTTCTTTTGACCAATGTTTTCAGCCCCCTCAAGCACAACTCTATAAAATATTTTCATCCAACACATCCTAAATTGGTATGACTTGTCCTTTTGAATGTCTCAATTTAAGTTTCCAGAATGAGCTACATTTAATTCTGGCTAACAAGTGTCAGAGAATGCCTTTGGTGGATTGAAACTTGGGTTGTGATTAAGATGATGGAAATCACTTCTAGTTTTTTGTTATCGTTTGTTCACTCCTTATTTTCCTTTTTTCTTTTTTTTTTCCCCCTTTTTTGTGAGTAATTCCTTATCCTTGTTTCTATGCTAAGTCTAAACCTTGACCCTATTGTTGCTTAAAATTCCAGTGTATGCATTTCTTTAAGATGCGATTACTTGTGCTCTACTTTTCAGAAATTGGTTACGGATGCACATCTGGAAATGTGATTCCCTTCGATTTTGGATTATTTGTGGCATGTGCCATTCTGCTTATGGCTAGTAACACATGCATAGATAAAATGTTTGTGTCCGACTGTATATTATACTTCTTGTGTTTGTTCTATACATAGTGTTTATGGTGGGTATGTCTGTGCTGATTATTGATATTATTATTTATATATTATTTTTTTTTAATCACGTTTTATAGTTTTTTTTAGAAACATTTGCTATGCAGGGTCGATCATGCATTTTAAACCTACAGCCACTTAATTCATGGACTCTGTTAAAGCCCGTGGGCAGGTTACCATATTAGCTGCCATCCAGTACATGTACATGGGTTGGGGAGGGTTAGGGAGGAGTGAGGGTATATGGCAAGGTAAGGGTGCTGACCAACCTAAAGCATCTAGGTTTTCTGTAGGAAATTGCATCTATCTGCGCTTCAAATTGATCTAACTTTCTTTTTATCAGTACAAATTTCTTTGTTCTGAGGCAACTTGTTTGATGGTGCGTATCCCCAATAGTGTACAGCGTGTGGAAAATCTGATTGTTTACCTTTTACAGTCTCACAGTACTCCATTTAGCCTTAATAATCCTGTAATGCAGTTTTTGTTGGATGTCATTAGCTTTTTGTGTATTGTATAAATCTTTAGTTTTATTTTTTTCACATTATCTCTTTCATAAATCAGAATGTCTAATTAGCTTAGTTAAATGAGATTCATTTCTTGTATCAGATGTCACCAAATATTCGGGTTATAAATCATAGGAAACAAGGATGGCACCTAAACTAATTTAGACAGGTGCAACTTGTTGGGAAATGTACTTCAAGTAACGTATTCAGTGCTGTGTTTAGCTCCTTTTCTACACGTGAGGTCAGCATGGTCTCACTTAGTTATAACTCTGTTGTGTATATAACTCCTTAAGGTTTTATTGTGATAGGTGATAAACTAATTTTGTTTAAATGTATAATAGTGAAGCTATTTACAGCAATTTCAAAATGCCTGTGTTAAGAGGTTGAATTCAACAAAAAGATCATTTAGATGCTATTAGAATGAAAAAGTCATCTTTCATTTGTAATGGCTGAAGTTATTTTGTCAGAATATCTGATCTCTGTCTCCCCTTCCTTTCCCCTTGCTGGCAAATGAGTTTCAGGTTTATTTTGTAAATGGGTAAAGTTAGCAAGGTGCGACGAAAGACTTACTCCCGCCATCACCAGGCTACCCTGCATCCATTCCCATCTTTCTCTCAGAACGTTTTTACAGATGTTATATTTAAGAAGAGCCGTTCAAAGGCACCAGAGAAGAAAGATTGGAAACATGCAACCTGCTCAGTTTGTTTGGAGTACCCTCACAATGCTGTCCTCCTACTTTGTTCCTCTTATGACAAGGGTTGCCGCCCTTATATGTGTTCTACTAGCCATCGCTATTCCAACTGTCTTGAGCAATACAAGAAAGCCTACACAAAGATAACTCCAGTTCAAAGTTCTCAACATTCAAGTGGGATAATTGAAAGCTCAAGTTCTGGTCTGGGCCATTGCAACAAAAAGATCGAAGTGTCAGAGCTTTTGTGCCCTTTATGTCGTGGGCAAGTGAAGGGTTGGACTGTGGTTGAGCCAGCAAGAAAGTATCTGAATGCAAAGAAGAGAGCCTGCATGCAGAATGATTGTTCATTTGTTGGAAGTTATAAGGAACTCAGAAAACATGTTAGGGCAAAGCACCCATTAGCATGCCCAAGGGCAGTGGATCCTATCCTTGAAGAAAAATGGAAGAGACTTGAGTGTGAGAGGGAGCAAAACGATGTGATCAGCACAATTATTTCATCAACACCTGGGGCTATGGTGCTGGGGGATTATGTGATAGAGCCCAACCACGGTGGCAGTTATAGTGATTATGATTCTGATTTGGATGACTATTCGGATGACTATTCAGATGACTCTTTTTTCCCCCTTGCGTCATTAAATCATGGACAGAATCGTGGCATTTCTTCGCAGAGTAGATATAACAGGGACCGTGAGTTTGTCAACTATTTTGGGAGACGTCGTGCTACTGCTTTTCGTTCTGATGCTTCATATGGACGAAGTTCAATGCAACACCCATATGTTGACTTTTTAGGGAGGCCCCGTGCTGCTGCTTTTCGTTCTGATCCTTCGTATGGACGTAGTTTCCTGGTTGCACGGTCAAGGAGGCAATGGAGGCATTGAAGAGCAAACTGTCTGTTACAATACAGAGAAGTGGTGGTGAGAACTGGATTCAACTCTTCAATGGTTTGGTTTGTATATTCATAAGCAATTGGTGCTACATGGTGCCTGTGTATTGGTGTGCTAAAGCACTGCCCTCATATCATCTATGAGAGTAGTAGTTTATGCAACTATTTGGTTTAGTAGGTGACGGGTAGCTAGTTTCAGCACACTGCAGGGGTTAGGTTAGGAAACAGTTGTAGGAGGCGCCATTGCCTCTTTATTTGTCTAGAAAAGAAGCAAAACATTTTAGCTAGGTCCCTTGGTAGTTGTGCGAATTTGCCATCATTATTTAGCGATGCATATTGGCCATTTGAGTACAGGGTGATAATGGCTAAAAGAAAAGACTTCTATCAGATGTTTTTTAGCTTTAAATTTGTTCTGTCATTGTGTCCATGATGCTCCACATGGTCAGCATTCCCAACAGCTTGACTCCGTGTAAAAAACTTGTTTATTTCCCCTTTCCTATAGATTATTATTCTTATGTGGATGACTGTCTGGTTCATGCTGCTCGCCAACTCCTCTATCTTCTTTTACCAGTAATATGCTGTCCTTTTCTACTTTCTAATTTCAAGGTAGATATTTCTTGTACACACACACACACATATATATAGGCGATTTTACCGAGAAGTGGTGGTACTTTTCTTCCTTATATTTCTGAACTGTTGATCTGTGTACATGATATATTGCTAGGTAAGATATAGGAAAGTTAATGACCCCCTACATCATGTGTTATATATACATGCATGAATACTTAAATTTGTTTTACATGTTTGATAGATTTATGATAAAAATTTTAATTGGATATGTCATCGAATTGCTATATATCATATATAGTTGAGATATTACTAAAAAATAGCTTTAATTGATCTAAGATTTGCACATTCTATTGGTATTGTAAGGGGATCTTTACCCTCAGGCCAAAGGTCTAAAATGTGGGCTCAAATATAGGGCTCCTAGGTCGGTCGGATGGCCCATCAGTCTATTAAGGGCCCCCGACTACAAAGCTGAGGTCGGTCTATAGCCGTAATTGCGTGGGAAGTCCCAAAATGCAATGAGGAGAAGGACATGTCACATTGGCCTCCTTTTACGATGCCTAACCTCGAGGAACCTGTGCAAGCAGGCAGACAGGAAATATGTGGATCTCTCAATTTTCTGACAACAAGTGAGAAGGAGTCTGATGGAATGTGCCTGCAGCATGACAGAAAGGAAAGGATGCCACACTGCATTAATTGCATCACCCCAGAAGTCACGCCACATTAAAGAAATATGACTAAAAGAGCTGTTGAGGGGACATTTCCCTAACACAGGGTATGGGCGGTTGACCTCTAAAAATCTAGTATAAAAGCCAATCCCCATGTACAAAGAATCTTCTGAACTCTCTATTCACTCGCACAAGCTATAAAAGTGATACTGATTTAAGTATCAGAGACTTCCCGGCTTCCACCAAGGTCTCTGCTTCTCTGTGTTTTCTTTGAGTGTGTAAGCCCAATATTGAAGACCCGAATTGTTGGAGTCTGGTCCAAAGGTGTGCGAAATATGCGTTAATAGTGGTGCCATCTGTAGGATATCTATAGACTCCATGTGTCCTTCATATACCTGCGGCAACTCGTTCTCAGATGACTTGGGGACAAGCTGAAACAACATCAACAAGTATGGAAGCAAGGTTGTGGCAATGGAACAGTTGGAAGAGAAGGAGAGCGAGGCATTCAATGGAACCGCTAATGAGTTGAAAAATAACGTGGAACCAAGCAACGACAAAAGCGAAGGCTCTAAAAATGCTGGAGGGGGAGGCGATATTGAGGAAGAAAAGAAGAGCGTGCAAAACGTCATTCTACCTGCACCCAATTGCATCTCGGCAAATAGCGAGATCGGGGATGAGCAAGTATTTTAGAAGGTGGAGCCAAACGAGCTGCTAGAGTTGGTCCTTTTGGACCTGAGTTGCTCGGAAGCCACCGCCAGGATCAACACCAGATGACTCTCCTAATAAGGGTTGCCATGCAGCACCTCCTCATGGAGCACCAGGATGTCTTCGCCTGAAGTAACGAGTAGGGCTGAAAGTCGAACGGTCCGGACCGGATAAACCGACCAGACCAATCATTTTTGGACCGGACCGCATCGGGTCCGGTCCAATTTTCAAGGGATCGAAGGTGTTCGGTTCGGTCCTGGTTCGGGGGTTTTTCACCCCGGACCGGACCGAATGGACTTTAAAAAAAAAATATTATTTATATATATTATTTATATAATAGTTGTATATAATTAATTATATAATTATATATGGTATAAAAAAATATTAATAGTCTAATATAGACTATAGTTATACTTATACTAATATAGTTATACTAAATCATTATAACTAATACTTCAACAATAGCTATAGTGACCTATACTAATAGCCTACTATTAATACTAATATACTATTATATAATTTATATAGTTATAGTAATCACTATAATTAATACTATGTATAGCTATATAGTATATTTATCACTATAATTAATATAATTTAATTATCACTATACTTATATTTAATTAATATAATTATCACTATACTATAATTTATATAGTTATATTAATCATTATAGTTAACACTTATATAGTTATACTAAAGCACTGATTCACCATAACTAATATTACTAATATATAGCTATATTAATGGTCTAATACTATTATAATTTATATAGTTATACTAATCATAATAAGTTAATAACTAAATCACTAGAAATATAACTATATATATGTAGTATGAATGTATTATTATATTGTTTAATATATGACTATTAGGCCTGCACAGTGACCCGGTCCGACCAAATTTGGGTCTGATCCGACCCGACCCGCAGACGAGGCAACATCAACTCGACCCGAATCGACCCGCAAATTTTCGGATCGGGTCGAGGCCGTTCTTCTTCCTTTCGATCATTTCACTTTCACATTTAGGTTAGCAGACCCACGTTTTGCATTCTCTGCCTCTCGCACACCGTCCGTCCCTCATTTTCATCTTCCTCCTACTCCTCCCCTCCCAAACTCACCCTCCCTCTGCAGGTACACCTTGAGGGGCTCCACATAGTCCTCGAAGTCGAGGGTAGTCATGGCCCACAGTAGATCGTCACCGTTGATCGTTGCTTCTCCCTCTAGCACTTGCCGAATGCCTCACCGGTGATAAAGCTTACGATCTATTTCATTTTCTTTGAGATCGTCGATGACCTTCACCTCAGGAGGAAGCAGGGAGGAAGCAGAGGCTTTGGGTGGAACCTCGTATCAGTCTTAGAGACCTAGAAGGAGATACCCATATCGGAAGGTTTCGAGAAAACGGTTCAACGTTCTCTGAGTTAGATTTGTATATCGCTGGTTTGAGTTTTTCTCTTGAAAAGTCTTATGGCGTTTCTTCAAGCATTTGATCTCAGGGTCTGTAGTTATAGCAAGCTGCAGATTCTTTGCATCTGAACTCGTTGCCTGTTACCGGTACCGCATGAATCCAGTTCCTCAATTTCTCGAGAAAATGATTTAAGGTAGTGAACGGCGACGAACGGCTGTTAGGGTTTGAGGATGAGTTCTGAGAGTGGGATTGATCGGGTCATCGGTTTCAACCAAAAATTATTTGTAATTAACCGTGATTGGGATTAATCCGTTGAACCCGACTTCAGTCGGGTGGGCCCATGTCGGGTATGTCGGATGGATCGGGCCCAAGCTTTTTATGCACAGCCCTAATGACTATAATATATAGTACTAGTATATATTAATATATTATAAGAGTTATAGTATAAATATAATATATAAATTATAATATACTAAATCATTATAACAGTATAACTAATACTAATATATAGTTATACTAAAAATCTACTATTATATAGTTATACTAACCACTATAATTAAAACTAATATATAGCTATACATTATACTTATATAATTGTACTAATACTATTAGTCTATTATATAGTTTAAGACTCTCAATTATAATATAGGCTATATAGCTATAACTAATATTAATATTTATATTAATACTAATAATGTAGAATATAGTTATACTAACTAACTGATTCAATATAACTAATATTACTAATATAATATAGCCAAATTGAATTACTAATAATCTAATACTAATACAATTATATAGTTATACTAATCATAAATTCATAATAACTAAATTATTATAAAGTCTATAACTATATATATTTAGTATCAATGTATTACTATATTCTTTAATGTATAACTATTAATTATAATATAGAGTACTAGTATAACCGATCAAAAAATATATATAGTACTAGTATATATATTAATGTATTAACATATTATAAAAGTTATAGTATAAATTATAATATATCATATATTTGTAAATTTATAATAGTATTAGTATAGTTAGCTTAATATGTAATATGTTAGTATTAAATCACTATAACTACATAGAATATTAGTAATAAGAGTATTACTATTATTTAATATAGTATTACATATATTATTACTATCATTACATATATTTATTATTTATAGTATTAGTACTAGTATAGTTATTAGTTCTAATAGACTAATAGTATTAGTTATTAGTATTACATATAGTTACATATATTACTATTATTATTACATATAGTTACATATATAGTTATCACTATTACTATTATTACATGTAGTTATTAGTTATAGTATTATTACTAATAGACTAATAGTAGTAGTGTATTACTAATATATATATAATAGTATACTATATGTATATATATTAAATATATCACAATATAATTACATAAGTATTAAACAAAATGTCATTGGAAAAAAAAAAGTCATAGGGTGGACCGAATGAGACTGGACCGGACCAGTCCGAGAAGTTCGGTCTGGTCCAGGGTGGGAAAACCCTGGACCGAATAGGTCCGGTCCGGTCCGAAAAAACCTCCCCGGACCGAACCGAATTCACCCCTAGTAACGAGGATATGCCCGGAATCAATCCAGAGGTCATGTAGCACCACCTGAATGTGGACCCCAAGGCTAAAGAGGTAAAATAAAAATGTTGAAGGTTTAACGCTTAGAAGAATGCCGCATCACTGCGGAAGTCAACCGGTTACTTGCAACAAGATTCATATGAGAGACCCATTACCTAGACCGGCTGTCTAATGTGGTGTTAGTAAAAAAACAAAGTAGCAATTGGAGGATGTGTGTGGACTTTACCGGCTTGAATAAGGGCTTATTCAAGCCCGAAAGACAACTTTCCACTTCCCCACATCGACTTGATTGTTGACTTCATGGCGGTGAGCTTCATGGGCACTTATTCTGGGTACAACCAAATCCGCATAAACTTGGATGATGAGGAGAAGACGTCGTTCATTACCGACTGATGATTATACTGTTACTTAGCCATGCCCTTTGGATTGAAGAAAGCAGGGGCCACCTACTAGCGGCTGGTCAATCGCATATTCAAAAATCAGATTAGCAAAAATATGGAGGTCTACGTAAACGATCTGCTGGTCAAAAGTAGAACTCCCAAGTAGCACCTAAACGACCTTCGTGAAGCCTTTACGGTGTTGAGGCAGTGCCAAATGAATTTGAGCTAAAAAAAGTGTGCTTTTGGTGTAGGCTCTGGGAAATTCTTGGGCTTCATGGTGTTGAAGCGAGGAATTGAGTCCAACCCGAAGAAGGTGAAAGCTATACTCGACATGCCCTCCCCTCGAAGCATAAACAAAGTGCAGAAACTCATGAGTCAAGTAGCAGGCCTTAACTGTTTCGTATCAAGGTCCACAGATAAGTGCCTTCCTTTCTTAAAAGTACTGCGGAAGGCTCAAATATGGGATGATGAGTGCGACCAAACGTTCAATGCCCTCAAGAAGTACCTCACCAACATTTTTCTACTCAGCTAGCCTAGGTGTAGGGAAGTTCTAGTCTTGTATCTATTGGTCTTCCCATAGGCTGCCTCCTCGGCCTTGGTGCAAGATAAAGGCGGGGTCTAGAGACCTGTATACTACACTAGTCGAGCATATAGGAGAGCAGAGGCCAGATACCCATGCATAGAGCAGCTCGCATTCACCGTGGTGGTAACCACTTGAAAGTTCTACCCGTATTTTCAAGCTCACCCAGTAAAGGTCCTTACCGAGACCCCCTGAAGAAGATCCAGTAAGGACCGAATGCCTCAGGCTGCCTCATGAACTGGGTGGTGGAATTGAACGAGTTCAACATCGAGTACGCACCACGGACCTTGGTCAAGGGATAAGTGTTGGTAGATTTTGTAGGATAATTCACCGGCTTCCTGGAGAAGGTCGAACATTCACCTCCCATGAAGTCTTGACAAGTCTTTGTCGATAGCTCGTCTTGCCGGGTTGGAGGGGGAGTGGGTGTGCATATTGTCACTGACAAAGGTGAAGAACATAATTACGTCATTAAGCTAGCGTTCAAAACTAAAAACAATAAGGTAGAGTACGAGGCATTGTTCTTTGGCCACACGATTGCCAAGTTTTTGGGCGCTGGGGAAGTAGATGTATGAGCCGACTCCCAGGTAGTGATTAGCCAAGTACGGGGGGAATTCGCGGCAAAGAGTGAAAAATTGAAAAAATATATAACATTAATCGAGGTCGAGCGCATATACTTCAGATGCTTCTAGGTTCAGTAGGTTCCATGGGCTGAGAATCAAAAGGCAGACAAGTTAGCGAAAGCAGTATCTGAGCAGGAAAATTCTCCCCTCCCTATGCAAATGGTTGTCAGGACCGTTGAGGTACCTTCCATGGGGATTGAAGTAGTGGAAGTCAAACCAGGAGCACCGGAGTTGGCGTTGGATATTATCAAATACATAGATGACAATAAGGTACCCAACGACAAGTTGGAAGCCAGGAATATCAGGAACAGAGCGATGCATTACCCTATAGTCGATGACTTCCTGTATCGAATACCCCTCCTGAGGTGTATCTCGTTCAAAGAAGCCCAGTACTTGTTAGTGAAAATACACGAGGGAATTTGTGGCGACCATTCACGAGGGAAGGTGCTGGCAAGCAAATTGATGAGGGCAGGATACTATTGGTCGTGCGCCCTTTGAGATGTCGAGGAGTACATGCGGTAGTGAAAGAAGTGCTAAGAGTACTCCAAAGTGCCCCATCGCCTGCCAGAAGAACTGACATCGATCACTTCGCTCTGGCCCTTCACCTAGTGAGGAGTCAACTTGGTCCCCTCCCCTTGAGTAAAGGAGGTGTAAAATTCGTGGTAGTCATAGTAGACTATTTCACCAAGTGAGTAAAGGTCGAGTTATTTGCAACAATCACGGTGAGCAACATTACACGCTTTATGTGGAAGATAGTCATATGCATATTCAGCATCCCCCGCATTATCGTATCAGATAACGAGAGACAATTTGACTTCGACCACTATCGATACTAATGCTGGGAGTTGAGATTCAAATTTCGTTATTCATCTGCAAGACACCCCCAGTCCAATGGGTAGGTGGAGGTGACCAACAAGATTCTGATGGGGATACTAAAAAAGAAGCTAAGTGACAAGAAGGGCGCTTGGGTAGAAGAACTCCCCGGAGTAGTTCTGTGGGCATATCGGATCACGGTGTGGACACCGAAGATTTGGCAATGGTCTAGTCTGTTCTATATGCAACTTCGGTTTGGTCTAGGGTGGGAAAACCTTAGACCGAACCCCTTCGGTCCGGTCCACAAAATCCCTTAGGGACCGAACCAGATTGGACTGAATTCACCCCTGCTGATGTATGTGGATATGCCACATGTTAAGTGATTTAAAAAAGAAAACAAAACTCCCTTTGTAGGAAGCTGTCCTTGAGCTCTGTAGGAAGTAAAAACGCAAGATGCCCATGCCCTTTGGAGGAAGCCCCCATCCCCATCTAGAGCTATGATTTTCCTTCTCCAAATCAACCTCAAGCAAAACCTTAGAGTCTTCCCATCCATTTGTTATTTCCACTACCCATTTCCTTGTTTCTATTTTCTTTACAATTACAGAGCTTGGTGTGTGACCAATTTGGCATTAGAGTATTTCGACCTTGTGGAAGCTATGGTAGAAGCCATAAGGAAGATCCTTGTTATGAATATATTTCACAGCTTCACACACGCAATCACTTGCAACCATAAATGAACGAGGCTTGGGGGTTCAAGGGAATGCCACCGATGCCTAAATCAGTAAAGATGATGGAGATTTCCCTAGCAATGGATTCAGTTGGGTTTTGTTGCCATACCTAGCTGGTATAAATAGAACCCACGATGCTTTCTGTTATTATGTGATAACTGCTTCATCTATTATTTGAAATCGAAGCCACGAGATACTAGGGCTTAGCTTATCTTGAATAAGCTTATAGCCCTTCTCCCGAAGCTCTTAGGCGTTTATCCTTTTTGTGTTAGGTATAATATGCTTGAAGTGAAATAGGCCTTTGATTAGCTAGGTTATTGGGCTGTGCTACAGTCCAAGCCCATGATATGACCCAGTAGGCCCCCAGAAGAGGATCAACTCCTTTCAGTTACCCCGCGTAGTCTCATCACATGCAGCATGATGGGACATGTAATCATGGCATCACTTCATTGTTTGGGTTTTCCGTCATTTCATTCCCCCTTATTAGGACGTCGTTTCATAGATGGCGCAAACTATCATAGACGCGTTTCATAGCTTTACACACGCAATCACCTACAACTAAAAAGGAACGAGGCTTGGGAGTTCAAGAGAATGCCTTTAATGCCTAAATTAGTAAAGATGATGGAGATTTCCCTAGTAATGGATTCAGTTGGGTTTTGTTGCCATACTTGATTGGTATAAATAGAACCCACGACACTTTTTTGTTATTATGTGATAACTGCTTCATCCATTATTTGAAATCGAAGCCACGGGATATTGGGGTTTAGCTTATTTTGAATAAGTTGATAGCCCTTCTCCCGAAACTCTTGGATGGTAATTCTTTTGGTGTTAGCTATGCTCGAAGTGGACTAGGCCCTTTTTTTTTTTTAAATAAAAGCCGGTAGCCACCCACATAGCAGTCCCGTCCCAAATTTATTAATAAACCCTCACTTGTGGTGGAAGAAAACCGTGGTTACAACCCAAGACCTGAGGGATACAGAAAAAACCAAAACCCAGGCCTTAAAAACCAAAAAAACTCAAAAACAAAACAAGGCCCTAGAAAAGCAAAGAAAAGAACCGCAAAACAAAACCTGCAAAAGACAACCTGCACAAACAAAGATAAAGAAAGGAAACAAACAAAGTGCAGAAAGAGACATACCTGGAGAAAAAACCGCCCAAGAAAACTATCAACTTTTTCGCATTTTCCGTATATAAGGGAAACCTCCTTTGTCCATCTGAATATTACCTCTAATGTGAGCAGGCATCTCTGATAAAGAGAACCAGGAGCCAGTTTGTCCATTGGCACCCAATTTGGCAAAACCATTCACAACTGAATTACATTCTCTATAGCAGTGAACTAGATTGACTTGAAGCCCAACTAGACGATCTTGTATTTCATCCCAATAATCTTCCATGTACCACAAGCCACAATGCTTATTCCTCAACCAGCTAAGAACTAACATAGAGTCGAGCTCAATCTCCACTGATAAGACACCCATTAAATCAATATGTCAAAGCCCATAAAGTAATCCCATCAACTCTGCATAGTTATTAGAGTTATGCCCAGTTTCAACCGCAAACCCACAAAGCAGGTCCCCTTTATCATCCTGAATAATGCCGCCCGCACCCGAAGGTCCTGGATTACCCAGAGAACAACCATCCACATTCAATTTCACCCAACCCTGCTTAGGATACTTCCACTTGACCGGAATTACGATCACTTTCCTCATAACATTAATAGACATGTTAAAGCAATGAAGAATTCCTTCATCTTGCTTAGTGAGCAAATTAACATCCTTAAGCTTTAAAGCAATCCAGGAGACCCAATATTTGATAGAACACCAAACCTGTTGAACGGATTCCATCAATCCTTCCATCCTGGCCTTACAACGCCGACCCCATAAGTGCCAAGTAATGATAGCCGGAAGAAGACCCAACAATTGACCAAAGCTAGTAGAATTTTTTGCCCGCCTATACCAACACTCCACTTTCTGTCGCCAAGTCCAACCTTTCCTCCAAGGAACTCCAATCACAACTGAACAAATACGCCAAATTTTTTCAGCAAAGTCACATCTCGCAAGACTGTGATTAAGATCTTCATACTCAAAATTGGAGCAGCAATCGCAGCGAGATGCAATAGGAATACCTATTCTGCAGATTCTGTCATCCACCGGAAGACAATCGTGAAAGGCCTTCCACATAATAATCGACATATTTTTAGGAAGGGCCGTATGCCAGACCCATTTTGCCCAAGGGAAATCTAGGCCCCTCGTGCGAATACAATTCCATGCACTTTTAGTAGAAAAATGCCCATCAGCATTAGGGAGCCAAATCAGAACATCCTTCCCATTATTAACATGACCCAGTTGCAAAATCAGATCCTCGGCTTTTTGATGACCAACCAACCGAGTAAAAATGTCCATATCCCAGCCCAACCCAGATTTACAATCTTTTATTTTAATATTCGGCTGATCAGAAATCTAAATATGATTACAAAGAGGGGCATCATCCGCCCACTTATCAAGCCAAAAATGGAGATTGCCCTCCCATACTTTCCATTTAGAATTGGCTTGCACTAAAGGAATATTGTGCAGAATCATCTTCCAAAAAAGAGAACCTTTCGTATTGTCCACTATAGAAATATGTTTATCACCAACATATTTAGCATGAAAAAAATTGGACCAAAGAGAATTAACTTGCAAAAAGTTCCAGGCTAATTTCATGTGTAGAGAAGTTTGCACATCATGAATACTGCGAATGCCCAACCCTCCTTCCGATACAGGCTTACAACTGTCCACCCAAGAACGCCATTTTTTCTTAGCCTTGCCATCTTTAACACCCCAAAAAAAGGTGCTAATGATTCTTTGTATTTTCTCAATCACGGCTTTAGGAGTCTTCAAAATAGAAAGATTGTGAACAGGAATGCTTTGTAAAACATGTTTAATAAGAATCAAACGCACCCCGCTAGATAATAATCTGGTTTGCCAACCTTCCAATCTAGCCTGTACTTTAGCAATCAAATCATCAAAATGAGCAATCTTCATTCTTCCAGAAATAATAGGAACACCCAAATATTTAAAAGGAAATCGTCATTCCGTAAAACCAGTGAGCCGAAGAAGAGCCCTCCGTCTACTAGTAGAGACCTGCGAAGAGAAAAAAATAGAAGATTTGTTTTTACTTACCGCTTGCCCTGACCACTGTTCATACTTCCTCAACACCTCAATAATAGCTTTCAGAGAAGCCTTTCTGCCATTACAAAAAAGCACCATATCATCTACATAAAGAAGGTGAGAAATAATATGAGTACTCTTGGGATGATAAAAAGGAACGATCTTACCCCTTTGTATCTAATTTTTTAGCATACTCGAAAAAATTTCCTCCACAAAAATGAATAAATAAGGAGAAATGGGGTCACCTTGTCGCAACCCACGACCACCTTTGAAAAAACCTTTAGGAACCCCATTCATGACTACAGAGAACCAGGGATTAGTGATACAGTGACAAATCAACTGACAAAAAAAATCAGAAAAACCGAAAGCTTTGAGAACATGCATAAGAAAAGACCAGTCCACCGTATCATAAGCCTTTGCCATGTCAATCTTCAAAGCAACATTCCCCCCATGAGCTGGTTTATTAATAGAGTGAATCATCTCTTGTGTCAAACTGATATTTTCAAAGATACTACGACCTAGAATGAAGGCTCATTGCTCAGGAGAAATAATTTTAGCAAGCAGGGGTGATAGACGATTTACCATAATTTTAGTGCATATTTTATAGAACACATTGGACAGGCTAATCGGCCTAAACTTATCAAAACTCTTCGGATTATCTACCTTAGGTATTAAAACCATGAAAGTAGCATTAAAAAACTGAGGAAGAGCCATACCACGGAAGAATTCTGCCACCGCTTCAACAACATCGACACCCACGATATGCCAACAAGATCGATAGAAGCCCGACCCAAACCCATCTGGGCCCGGACTACTATCTTCCAGAATGGAACAAAGAGCATCATAGATTTCCTGAGTAGAAGGAACCCGAGAAATGAGATCATTATCACTCTGAGAAATAATAGGTTGGACTAAATCCCCCAGATTAGGCTCTTGACATCATATACCAGCCTACAAGAATTGAGAAAAATAGGATATAGCCCCTTCATGAATCTGCTCTAGTGAGGAGAGGATAGTACCATCCTCTAGTTTCATCTCTGTAATCTTTTTATGATTACGGCGACTAATAGCACGGAAAAACATAGAATTGGCTTCACCCTTCTGAATCCATCTTTGTTTAGCAAGATTGGCTAAACGCTGTTCTTCCCTGTCTAACCACGTTGAAAGTTCCAGCTGGGTGGCAACAATATCATCCTCCACATTGTTAGAATAATTAGATTGCAGTCGAACTTCCAAGTCCTTTATCCGATTCTCAAGCTCCGCTATATGAGATTCAGTTCTACCAAAAATTTGCTTGTTCCAAACTCTTAAAACAATTTTTAGTCTTTTAAGTTTAGTAACAAGCATATATAAACGTGACCCCCCAACAACTTCACCATTCCAGGAATTCGAAACACAATAAAAAAAATTAGCATGAGAAATCCACATATTCTGAAATTTAAAAGAAGGATAGCCATACCGTACAAGCTAATTTTTCAGAGAGACTGCCATAGGTGTATGATCAGAAGAGGTGCGCGCCAAGTATTCCATATTAGCATCGGGAAAAACTGCGAGTGCAGCTGTATTAATAAAACACCGATCAAGACGCGCCCAGTGCCTGGAATTTCTTGAATGACCGTTACACCAAGATAGAGAATTTCCACAGAAAGGCATATCAAGGATCCCACAAGAATCCACCCAACCATTAAACTCCTCCATAGCCAACACCAACCGTGGCCTACCTCCTCTTCACTCCGAGTCATTTATAATAATATTAAAATCTCCAAGCACCATCCAAGGGGAATTATGGGTATTAGCATCCATCAACGAACTCCATAGACGCCTTCGCTCCAAGTAGGAGCATTTCGCATAAACAAAAGTCACACGAAAATCATTTAGACTCTTAATAAGGACAGTCAAAAATTGGTCGCCCATAGAATCCACAACAAGATTTAAATCCTGAGACCAAAACAACCATAACTTTCCACCTTCATCAACATTAGAACCACAACAATCAAAACCCAATCTATCACGCCACATGTCTAAACGAGAATTATTCACCATAGGCTCAGCAATAGCAAGGATTTTAGGATGGAGTTTTGAAATCAGTTTTTTAAGCCTCTTTCTCGACGTACCAACCCCCCGAGCATTCCAATATAAATATGATAAAGTCATAAATTAAGGCGAGAGGGCTTGCTAACAACCCTGGATGAACCCCTTAATTTAATACCTTTCCTCTTCTGTTCTTTTATCGACTGAATATCCGAGTCAGATGCCGCAAGTTTGTGTTTAGCTATGTGTTCCACGACTTCTTCTGAATCTGTGTCTGAGTATACTTGACCATCAGAGCAATCATGTTGACGTTCCATATCTGCATTTACAGGATCATTTCCTTCCTGGGCCGTGACACCATTTATGAACTGAATGGCTTGGTTCCTCGTATGGACTTCCTCAACGAGGGTAACACCAGGATTTGAAACATCCATATTCGAAATGGATTTCGTTACCGACTCTTGTTGTTCAATTGACTGTCGTAAGCCTTCAAGAATAAAATCTTCCTGTAGCCCCTCCATAGTATCGGTCTGCTTGTTAACAACTATAGTATCATCACTCGGTAATTCAGAATTTAACTAGGCTACCTCTAAGTCGTTGGGATTACCTGCATCTGACTTTTCAACCTCTCCAACTTCAACCTCTTTAATATGATCCCCCCTTTCCGAGTTTTCAAGATTTAAATCCTTAGATGAGGTCCCTGTTTCTTGAACCGTTTGTTCACCCATCTTACTAGACTCACCATTTTGCATTAATTCAGTATTGTACTCTTCCTTTTTTTCCTTGATCACCCAGGTCAGAATCGGCTGTTCTTTCTCTAAAGTTTCCTTCGATTTAATACTCTGTTTTTTCTTTTCCCATTTGCATGTCTTGGCATTATGTCCTTGTACATGGCATCTTAGACAATAAGCAGGAAGAGTCTCAAATTCTATGGTTTGATAAAAACTTTGAGGATTTCTGGGCGTACCTATCCACAAGGTGTTGATCGGTTCGTTAGTGACTAGGGCTGTACAACGGTCGGTCCGGACCGGAAAAACCGACCGGACCGACCGGTTAGGTCCGGACCGGACCAGACCGAGAGCATGGTTGACCGGGTTCGGTCTTGACCCTGTGCTAAAATCTGTCTTCGGTCCGATCCACGGTCCAGGCTTCTCTGGACCGAATTGGACCTGACCGACCGAATTATTATTATTTTTTTAATTTATATATTTATTTTATATAATTAATATGTCATTTTCATCTAACCTATTAGCAATAGCCTATTACCATTTACAATATAAAATTTTAAATATATAATTACAAATTAATATTATAATATATTAATATTATTATCAATTAACTTATCACCAATTCACCATTAACTAATTAATATTACTAACATCTACATCTATATCTAATTAAAGTGTATAGATTAATTTTTTGTGAATTACATAAATTGTAAGTAAATATAATGCAATTGGCAAATTGTAAATTAATTAACCTAATGGGCCATGGCCAATACCAATTTTCCATTAACTAATTAGTAACATGATAACATGTAAAATTTTAAATATATAATTACAAATTAATATTAAGCATGTATGTATAATTAAATTATTTATGCTTATTAGTTATTACTTCCTAGTTCCTATACAAAATGTACAAAATGTACATATATAGCTCATTCCTCATTAACTTAGAAGTTAGAACTATCATAATACATTGATAATTTGATATCCTATAGTTAGTAACAAAGTAACAATTAACATCATCAATATAATATTAATTATATATATATTTTTAATGATTTAATTAAATAATTATATTGAATAGTTTACTTGATTTAAATTTTACTAATTCAAATAATTTTTTTTTTATTAATTTATGTGTTAAAAACAAGTTAACAAATGAGATTTAGTATTACTAAGGGAAGAACGACGCCGTTTAGTGCAAAAAGGGACCTAAACGGCGCCGTGTAATATTTTTTTTTGCCCTTTCCCATATTAAAACGCCGCCGTTTAGGATTGAGAATTTGAGATCAATCCAAACGGCGTCGTTCTGTGAAGCCCTAATCCCTCCTTCAGCCCTCCCCCAGTCCCCCGATCTCTCTCTTTCAAGTCTCAACTCTCAAGTCCCCCAGTCCGCCGTTTAGCCCTCTCTATCCGATCTCTCTCGTTCTCCTCTAGCCCTCCTTGCCATCGTTGCCAGTTGCCGCCATCGACTCACCGAACCACCCTCTTTCTCCCCCAACCTCTCTACGTATTTCCCTTCCTCTCTATCCCGAATCTAGCCCCTCCCTCTCTCATATGATTTCGGACCTTCACAGCCCCAATCCCCACCTTGTGCTGCCACCCACGGCTTTCACCCTCATTCCCTGAAGGGCCATTTTGCTGAGTCCGTGGACACTGGAGTGGGACCAACGGAACTGAAGTATTTCGCAGATCAACTCCCATTTCACAGCGGCAGCTAGGGCTGTAAGTATTTAATTTTTTCGGTTCTATTTCTTGATTTCGGGACTTCATTGTGGTAAATTGTAATCAAGTTTTCTTCTTTTACAAATCAATAATTTGTGCTATTTGATAAATAACTTTAAAAGATTGGCTTGCTGAAAGTTATGACGGTGAAATGGTTTCCTCCTCTTTTTGGAGCCCTGAAATTAAATATTGATGACGCTTCCAAAGACAATCCTGGTTATTATGGCTATGGCGGTATCTTTAGGTCCTTTAATTGCTCCATTATTGCTGATTTTTCTTATTTCTTGGACTTTGGTACTCATACTCTTACAGAATTAACAATTTTGAGATTTGGTCTTGCTATGTGTTATCAGTCAAGTATTTTTGAACTTATTGTTGAATCATATTCTCTCATTGTTGAAAATTGGTTTAGCGGATATTCTCACCTCATTTAGAGCCCTAGGCAGCACGGAAAGTTTTTCTTCTCTAATTCAATTGCCTAAGCATATGCGTGGTTTGCATGCTCTCTAACTTTGACATTGTCTCTAGTTTTTTATTCATTTATGGATCCTTTATAATCTATTTTTTTTTTAATTTTCTTATTTCATTTTCTTGATCAGCTTGTTTTGAAATCTTATTGTAACCTCATGCTTCTTTTGTATACGGTATTTCACCATCATAAGTTCTCATGCTTCTTGAAAGTGGATCTCTGATCTGGGGGTGCCACTGTCCATTGATGTTATTTTCTTGTATGCATGTCCAACTAACTTTGTTTAAGTTAATTTATAGCATGCATGTCAAGTTCATTTACTGTTTTTTTTTCTTTAGCAATAAAAGTTTATAAGTTATAACATTTATAGCATGCATGCAAGTTCATTTACTGTTTTTTTTTCTTTAGCAATAAAAGTTTATAAGTTATAACATTTATAGCATGCATGCAAGTTCATTTACTGTTTTTTTTTTCTTTAGCAATAAAAGTTTATAAGTTATAACATTTATAGCATGCATGCAAGTTCATTTACTGTTTTTTTTTCTTTTTTTTTTTGGTAAAGTTTATAACATTTATAGCATGCATGCAAGTATGCCCTCCAATCTCCATACACTGATTGATTATTTTTGTAGATGGACCATATTCAAGAAATGAATCCACAAGACTCTACTACAGATGATGTAGAGTCAAGTATGCCTACACAAGGCATTCCTCCACTCGCACCCAATGTAAGTAGTGGTACTAAACCTAGTGTCAGTGGTAGACCTAGGTCAATGGTTTGGGATCACTTTACAAGAATACCAAATGGTGATCCAAGTAAACCTAGGGCTAAATGTAATTATTGTACTGCTTCGTATGCATGTGATACGAAGACTAACGATGATACGAAGACTAACGGTACAAAATCCATGAAGTATCACATTAAGAAACAATGTAAGAAATGTCCTTTTAATAGGACGGATAAGTCTCAAACTACTCTAGCTTGGAAGGCGGATGGAGGAAGTGGTAGTGGGGAACTCGTGTCCATAGCTTTTAGTGTTGAGGCTTGCAGACAAAGCTTAGCGGAGATGATAATTCTTGATGAATTACCCTTTAGGTTTGTTGAAGGAGAGGGTTTCAAGAAGTTTATGCTTACTGTTTGCCCTAAGTGGACCACGATTCCATCTCGTGTTACGATTGCGAAGGATTGCTTTAGTGTGTATATGAGGGAAAAAAATAAGTTGAGAGGTGCTCTTCAAGGGCAACGAATTTCCCTCACTACGGATACATGGACATCCGTGCAAAATCTGAATTATATGTGTCTGACTGCACACTTTATTGATGATGATTGGAATCTGCACAAGAGGATTCTATCTTTTTGTTTGGTTGAGAATCACAAGGGCGATACACTTGGTAAGGCCATTGAGATGTGTTTGCATGATTGGGGGCGACCAAAATATCTTGCTATCACACTTGATAATGCAAGTTCTAATAATGGTGCAGTTTCTTATTTGAAGAAAAAAACCAAGTATAGGAAGGATACTATTTTGGAACATGAATTCTTGCATGTTCGATGCTGTGCCCACATCTTAAACTTAGTTGTTCGTGAGGGGTTGAAGGAATTTGATGACTCTATTGCGAAGGTGAGAGGTGTTGTAAAATATGTGAAGTCCTCACCTCAAAGGTGGAGTATGTTTAAAAAATGTGTACAGTTGGAAGAAATTACGTGCAAAAGTGGCATTTGCTTAGATGTACCAACTAGGTGGAACTCCACCTATCTTATGTTAGAGAGAGCTTCAAAATTTCGAAAAGCTTTTGAACGGTTGGAAGAAGAAGATTCGGCTTTCCTTACTAGTATTGGAGATGATGATGAGGATGATGAGGATGATGTAGAGCATGTAGTGAATAGGAGAACGTCAAAAAAGTTGGGGCCTCCCAATAATATTGATTGGGAGAAGGCAAGGTTGTTTGTAAAGTTCCTTAAATTATTTCATGATGCAACTTTACGTTTTTCGGGGGGTTTGTATGCAACTTGTAACTCTTTTTTTCCGGAGTTAGCTACAATATCCGATGCAATTGATTTGGAGTGTCAAAATCAAAACTCTATGGTTGGTTCAATGGCCACAAATATGAAGAAAAAATTTAACAAATATTGGGGCAACTTGGATAATATGAATATGTTGTTGTTTGTTGGGATTCTTCTTGATCCTCGGTACAAGATGCGATATCTGGACTTTGAATTGGAAGGGATGTATGCCCATGATCCCACAAAAGCAGTTGATTTGAGTTGTTCAGTGAAGAATACTTTAACCCGCATGTATGAGGCATACCTTGCAAATGAAGAAGTGAGCAATAATCTTTTTCTTTAGCAATACTATGCACCAAACTAAATATATCCCAAATACTTGAAACATAATTCATACATAAAGGCATACTAAAAAGCCGTGATCACCACACTAGTCTAAAATGGTTGTGATCAAAAGAATACTTGAGATACAACTCCAAAAGTACAAGTATTAACCTAAGTTAAATACTATACCATCATCAACATCGCACCGTGGCCTAGTCGACCGTATTCAGTTGGTCAGATTCCAATTCTCCTTTGGGTCCTGTAACAAGATCTACCATTCGGGGGGAATGGTAGTTGGGACTACCACAGTGAGATTTGATTACAAATCTCAGTAAGTTAACATAAAACTCACACACAGGTTAAAAATGCATGCATGGCAGTAAAAGCATAAATGCATAATTATAGTCATATATAAACATAGTATAACTTGACATATAGCATGACTTAACCAGAATTTAAACATGAACTGAAACTTGACTTAACATGGCATAAACTTAAGCTTAAAACATAACATGAACAAACAACATAACATGAACGTGAAACATAACATGGACATGAACATAACATAACATGAACGTGATCTTGAACATATCATAAAAGTGAACATAACATGATGTGAACATGAACTTGGAACATAACATAAACATGAACATAACATGTACGTGAGTATAATATAACATGAACTTGATCTGAAACTTGACTTAACATAAACTTGGAATCTTATTTAATTGTCTTGATTAATAATGTGCATTAATACGTACTCCACAGTTGTTGTGGCCCCACGTATTCAAGTAACATAAAACATAATACGTACTCCACAGTTGTTGTGGCCCCACGTATTCTACATGTCACAATTGCTGTGTCTCATGTAGTGTATGCTCCACAGTTGTTGTGGCCCCATACTTCATGCTCCACAGTTGTTGTGGCCCCATGAATTCACATAACATAAAATATAATACGTACTCCACAGTTGTTGTGGCCCCACGTATTCTACATGTCACAATTGCTGTGTCTCATGTAGTGTATGCTCCACAGTTGTTGTGGCCCCATACTTCATGTAACATAAAATATAATACGTACTCCACAGTTGTTGTGGCCCCACGCATTATAAGTAACATAAATATAATACGTACTCCACAGTTGTTGTGGCCCCACGCATTATAAGTAACATAACATAAATATAATACGTACTCCACAGTTGTTGTGGCCCCACGCATTATAAGTAACATAACATAAATATAATACGTACTCCACAGTTGTTGTGGCCCCACGCATTATAAATAACATAACATAAATATAATACGTACTCCACAGTTGTTGTGGCCCCACGCATTATAAGTAACATAACATAAATATAATACGTACTCCACAGTTGTTGTGGCCCCACGCATTATAAGTAACATAAATATAATACGTACTCCACAGTTGTTGTGGCCCCACGCATTATAAGTAACATAACATAAGATATAATACGTACTCCACAGTTGTTGTGGCCCCACGCATTATAAATAACATAACATAAATATAATACGTACTCCACAGTTGTTGTGGCCCCACGCATTATAAGTAACATAACATAAATATAATACGTACTCCACAGTTGTTGTGGCCCCACGCATTATAAGTAACATAAATATAATACGTACTCCACAGTTGTTGTGGCCCCACGCATTATAAGTAACATAACATAAGATATAATACGTACTCCACAGTTGTTGTGGCCCCACGCATTATAAATAACATAACATAAATATAATACGTACTCCACAGTTGTTGTGGCCCCACGCATTATAAGTAACATAACATAAATATAATACGTACTCCACAGTTGTTGTGGCCCCACGCATTATAAGTAACATAAATATAATACGTACTCCACAGTTGTTGTGGCCCCACGCATTATAAGTAACATAAAATATAATACGTACTCCACAGTTGTTGTGGCCCCACGCATTATAAATAACATAAAATATAATACGTACTCCACAGTTGTTGTGGCCCCACGTATTATAAATAACATAAATATAATACGTACTCCACAGTTGTTGTGGCCCCACGCATTATTATAACATAACATGTCTTATCTTTCTTAATGCATGTGATATTATTTAATATCATATACTTTTCTAACATGGCGTATACTTGTAAATGGCATAATATGATTTAATCATAAACATTTCATGGCATACATGTATCATATGGCATACTTAACATGGCATACTTATAACATACATCATTGTATGGCAGAAAAGATTATTTAACAGATAATTATTCATGAGAGATTAAATCATACGTAACAGATAAACATGTAATGACATAGCATGACATGGCATATACGATAACATACATACATAAATTGTAGTTCCCTTACCCATCACACATACACAATAAACTGATAGTAAGTTAGAGGCTAACTTACCTCGATCGTCGCGTTCTATGAGAATAGAGCGCGAGACACGAGGAACTGCACAACAGCTGGAAGAGGAACACTCGAGTCCTTAAGATTTTCACTTCTGAACTCAATTGCCATATTGTAAGCACTTGCAACACCACGGCCAACTTGAGGTTTCACTATACTCGGAAGAGATAAATTGACTTCAGAAAGCCTTTGCACTAAAACAAGTTCATTAAAATTATCAATAACAACCAAACAAACAACTCATTTCTCAATCCATATACTCTTAGCCATAGTCAACCACAAGATGACACCAGTCATCCCGGACTATAATCCATATCATCACTGCTTCGGGACACTGTCATACAGTTTCCCAACATTACACCATACGCTCCACACTTCTCTGCTACGCCATTCAACCCTTCGTGACACGCCATCCGTGTATCACGACTTAATACAGAGTACACTCACGTGAACTCTCTTCCATTCACACTACAAAACCCATCACTGCGATACACGTCTCACGGTGCATCGCTACGCGACACGGAGTACGACGCTACGCGTACTTCCTTCGCTACAACTCTCATCAACACGATGCACATCACACGATGCATCGCCATACAACACGGAGTACACTACATGCGTACTCCCTTCCTTCTACGACACACATCACTACAGTGCACGTCGCGCGGCGCGTCGCTGCATTACACAGAATACGCTACACGCGTATTCTCTTCACACAACCCGCCGTATCACATCTACGGCATCCATCTCACGCCTATACTTCACAGCACAGTCCACAAAATACACAATCAAACGCAACACTTCACAACCACACTTCGCTTCACAACTACGCAACGAATTCCACAAATACAACTACACAATCCACAAACCAACCAACTATTTTAAACGTAAAATAACTAGAGATAGAAGGTTATACCATCGACGGGATAACCCGTGCGTCGCTCGTTGTTCGTCACGAACATGCGTCGGAGGAACGTACGTGGCGGCGTACGGTGGCTGTCCACCACATAAAGTGGTAGTTTGGGCTTGAGAAAGGCTAGGCGTGGTCTTGGAAGACTCATGATTTTACAGCTGTCGGTGAAGAACAAAATACGTGATTTACGGAAAAGATAAACTATACGCGTGATTCCAGATGAGGGTAAAGACAAGAGAGATGTGATTGCTGTCGGGAAATAATCCAAAACTGATAATTTTAGCGGGCTGTTACATCCTCCCCTCCTAAAAAGAAGATTTCGTCCTCGAAATCGACGCAAGTACAAACGTAAAACACGCTTAAAACACTGTAGATAGTTTGAAAAAAAAG